>QJNX01000127.1:0-155500 GCA_004155925.1 Monosporascus sp. MG133 | reverse complement strand
AAATAATTTATAATTTTAAATTTATTAAACGGTTATTATTTAATTCGAATAATTAAAAATAAAAAATAAAAAATTATTTTTAAAATTATTTATAAATATTATAAATATAAAATTATATTATAAAATTTAATTAATATTTTAATTAATTTTTAATATATATTTATTATTATTTTATAAAAGTTTTTAAATAAATTTGTTTTTATTTATTTAAATAATATTTTTATTTATTTAAAAATTTTAAAAAAATATAAAAAATATATTATTTAAATATTAAAAGTTTTTAAAAAAATTAATTTATTAATAAACGTAAAAAAAAATATTTAATATATTTAAAAATTAAATTTTTTAAATTTTATTATTATTTTAAAATAAATTTAAATTTAAAATTTTAAATTAAAAATTATTAAAAATTAATTAATTTCGGATAAAATTATTATTATTAATATTTATTAATTTTTAAAATTTACCGGTTATATATAATTTTTAATTTAAAATTACGATAAATTTAATAATTCCTTAATTAAGTTTATTATTAAAAAATATATTAAAAAAAATTTAAATTTTTAAAAAAAATTAAAAGAATTTTTAAAAAAATTAAGGATAAAATTATTAACGTTTCGGTAATTAAATTATTTAATTATAATAAAAAAAAATAACTTAAAATAAACGTTTTAAATTATATTTTTAAAATAATTTTAAAATAATTAAAAAATAATAAAAAATAATATTTAATAATATATTTTTTTAAAACTTTTAAAAATATAAAATTTAAATATTTTATTTACGATAAAAAGTTATTAATAATCGTTTTAATATTTAAAAAATGGAAATTATTTTTTAATAAAACGAAAAAATTATTTAATATTTATTTAAATTATAAAAATTTAATTAAATTTATAATAATTTAAAAATTAAATAAATATTATAAAAATTAAATAATTTTTTTATCCAAATTTAATTTTAAAATTTATTATATTAAAAAAAAAATATTTAAACGGATATTTTAAATCGAAAAAAAAATTACGATTCGAAAATTTTTAAACGATATATATAAATATTATATTATAAAGACGATAAAATAATATAATTATATATAATTTTAAAATAATTAATTTTAAAAAAATTAATTTAATTTAAAAATTTTTATAATTAAAAAAAATAAAAAAAAAATTAAATAATTAAAAGAAAATAATAAAAATTAATTATTATTTCGTAACAAAATTTATATTTTCCGTTAATAATAAAAGAAATTCGTTAAAAAATTTTACGAAAATTTTTTATATAAATATTAAAAAATATTTAAAATTATTAAATAATTTTAAATAAAATATAATTTTTTAAAATTTCGTAAAATAATTAAATAAATAATTAAAAATTATAATATTTATAATAAAATAAAAATAATCCGTTATAAACTATATAATTTATTATAACTTATAAATATATTTAATAAAATATAAAATATTATAATTTAAAATTTTATTATTAATTTTTTTATATTAAAAAATTCCGTTATTAAAATTAAATACGATACGGTATAAATAATTATTAATAAATTTATTAAATATAAATATTTTTTATTTTTTAAAAAAATTATAACGGTTAAATAATTAATTTACGTTTTTATTTAATATTATTTTAATAAATATAAAATATTAAAAAAAATTATCTTTAATCGAAATAAATTTTTTATATTTAAATTTAGTATTAATTTTTTTAAATAAATTAATATTAAATTTAAATTTTTAATAATTTATTACTTTTAAATAAACGATTAAACGAAATAATTAAATTAAATTTTAAAATAATATTTTTAAACTTATATTAATTATTAATAAAATAATTAAATTAAATTTTTACCGTTTACGTAAATAATTTATAATACGTTTATTAATAAAAATATAAATATATTATTTTATATAATTATATATAAATACGATACGATAATTTAATAATTAAAATAATTAATATATAAAATTTTAATTATTATTATAATAATTTTACGAATAAAAATAATAATAACGAAAATTAAAACGGTATAAATTAAATTTTAAATTAAATTATAATTTTTATAATAAAAAATAATTTCATATTATAATAAGAAAAAAATTAAAAAATTAATTTTAACGAAAAAAAAAATTTATTTATTACGTTAAAAACAAAATATAACGTTAAATTTTTTTCAAATTAAAATAAAAAGATTTAATAATAAATTAAATTTTAAAAAATTTAATCCGTTTAAAATTAAAAAAATTATTTTAAAAATTAATTATAAATTATTATTATTTAAAATTATAAAAATATATTTTATATTTTATATTTCCTTATTAAAATTAACTTTAAAAAACGTTCCGTTTAAAAAAAATTTTAAAATCGAAAAAAATAATAATAAATATAAAATCGAAAAAATATTAAATTTTAAAATAATTAAAAACAAAATTTAGTATTTAATTAAATAAATAAATTATTTATTTAAAAATAATATATAAAAATTATTTAAATATTTAACGAATACGATAAATTTAGTTAAAAATTTTTATTAATAAAATTTTAACCGACCGTTTTTAATACGGTTAAGGTCGTAAATAATAACGGTTTTCCGTTTAAATTTAAATTTTCGGTATTTTATCCGAAAAAAATAAACGTTTTTATTATAACGTTTATTTTAAAAATAAATTACGTTTATTTTATTTTTATATAATATTTTTTTTTTATCCTTTTTTAATTTTTTTATTAATTTTATTCGAATTTTTCTTTTAAAATAATAATAATTTTTTTTTAAAAACTTTTTATTAAAAACAAAAACGTTTTAAATGATTAATAAATTTTTTCGTTTTTTTTTAATACGTAATTAAAATATTTTTTACCTTATATTATTTTTTTTATAAACGATCGTATTTTTTTTTAATTTTCGATAAAAAATTTATTTTTAAAACGTTATACGTAAAACGTTAATAACGAATATAATAATTATAACTTAAAATATTTTTTACGTAAAAATATTCGGTTTTTTTAAAATAAATATAATTTAAATAAAAATTAATATTTAAATTAAACTTTTTAATATTTTTTACGTAATTAATACGAAATTTTTATTAACGTAATTACGGTTTTTTTTTATTTTTTTTAATCTAATTTATTATAATAAAATTAATTAAAAAATTATTTTTCCGGTAAAATAAAAAAAGTACTTATAATTTTTATCTTTAAAATAAAAATTTTTAAAAAAAGGAAATAATATTATAATATAAAAATAAAGGTTTTTATCTTAAAAAAACCGGTTTCCGAAACTTAATATAAACTTTTTACAATTAATTTTCGGATAAAAAAAACTTAACTTTTTCCGTTAAAAATTAAATAATTTAAATAATTTAAATAATTTAATTAAATTATATAAATTATATAAATTTACGATATATTTATTAAATCTAGGATAAATATATAACGAATAATTTTTTATATAAATAATATTTATTTAATTTCGCTTTTTAATTATTAATTTAAGCTTTTAACCAAAAATAATTATATCGTTCTTTAATTAAGGGAAAAATCCGTAAATTTTTTTAATAAATACTTTATTTATTATGTTATTATTACCTGTAAATTAAGAACCCCTAATCTTGGATACTACTTATACCTCCAGGTAGATATATAACAAGTTCGTTACATTTTTTACCTTACGCTACTTTTTTTGCAAACGATTATATTTTTCCTTAATTTTTAATAAAAAGTTTATTTCCAGTACGTTATACGTTAAACGTTAGTAATAAATATAACAGCTATAACTTAAGATACCTATTACGTAAAAATATTCGGTTTTCTTAAAATGGATATAATTCGAATAAAGGTTAATTTTCGAACTAAACTTTTTAATATTTTCTGTACAAATGATACGAAATTTTTACTGATATAATTACGGTTTTTTTTTTTAATTCGACTTATTATAATAAAGTTAACTGAAAAGCTACGGAAAACTTTTTTAATAAAATAAAAAGGCTATTTACGGTTTTTATTTTTAGGATAAAGATTCTTAAAAAAGGGAAATGGTATTATAATACAGAAATAAAGGTTTTTGTTTTAAAGAAACCAGCTTTTGGAGCTTGGTACAGGCTCCAGGCGGCTAAATTTCGGAAGAGGAAAGGCTTGGCTTTCCTTACTAAAACCAAAATAATCTAGGTAATTTAAAGAATTTAACTAGATTATATAGATTATATAAATCCCAGGTACACTTATTAATATTCGTAATAAATATATAATAATAGGTTTCCCTTATAGATAATACCTATTTAATTTCGCTTTTTAATTATCAATTTAAGCTCTTAACCAAAGGTAATTATACCGTTCTTTAATTAAGAGAAAAGTCCGTAAATCTTTTTAACGAATACCTTATTTATTATGCTATTGTTACCTGCAAATTAAGACCCCCATTTCGGATACTGCTTATACCTTTAAGTGGATGTATGACAGGTTCGTTACACATGATTATAATTACTTTATTTACTTACGCGTTTAAAAAAATAACGATTTTTGGCCAGAATATAACGAAAAAACGTTTATAAAACCAGATTATAAGTATAAATATATAAAAACCCCTTATTAATCAAATTATCTTACGTTTTGCTACTTGTATCTTCTTTTTTAATCGTAACCGAATAAGAGGGGAGTTGGGGTTTTTAAACGGGAAGCAGGAATTCCTAAAGGAGGCGTAAAAGTTTTTATTTATTACGCGAATTTAACGTTATTTTTTCAACTTTATAATTTTTTCGGATAGAAGATTTCACCGGTTTTTAGTTATAAGTTTTTTATCTTTTCCCTTTCCGGTTTTTATATCATATTTTTCCTTAACCTTTTTTTCTTAGTCGGATTTTTTAGGTAGGATTTTAATAAATTCCTTAAAGGTAAGGGTAGGTTGTTATTGGAAAAAAACAGGGTTTTTTAAGCCTTTAGTTCTTGTAAAAAAGGTATTATATTATCGATTTATTAAAAAATGTTTTTAATAGGAGGTAAATTATTTAATCCGGTTATTAATTTTCATTAATTACTAACGGGAATTAAATATATTATTTATTTTTTAAAGGTTATTTTATAATATCGTTTTATTAAGTTTAAAAAATATATATTTAATTAAGCCTTAAATTATTCGTTAATTATTAATTAAAATTTTATTAAAATATATTAAATATATTATATATTTACTTAAAAATATTAATAATATGCGAAAAAAAATTAATATATAAATAATAATCATTTAATAAATAAAATATTCGTTAAAAAAGTTTACGGATTTTTTCCTTAATCGGAAAATAAGGCTTTTAATTAAAAACTTAAATTAATAACTAAAAAACGAAATTAAAAGGATATTATTTATATAAAAAATCGTTTAATATATATATATTTTAATTTTTAAAAATCTTTAAAGATTTTTAAAAACGGATAAAGACGGTTTTTTTTTTATTTCTGGAGATTAATACAGATAAGCCGAAAACCGAGATTTAGCCGGCGGGGTGGAGGCCTTAGCTGCTTTAATTTACCTAGCTCCTTTTTTAGGTTTAGTAAAATCCCTATGGATGTAATAACGGTTTTTTAATACTAACGTTGCTTTTTTATAAATAAAATTGCGATACGTAAATATATATAATTATTAATTTCGAAAAATTAGAAAAAATATATAATTAAAGTAAAATATGCCTTTACGGATAATATATTAATTAATAAATTAATTAAAACTTTATTACGTAAATGTTTTAAATATTTTAAAGAATAATTAAATTTTATAAATTTTATAAAAATTTTAAATTAATAAAAAAAATTAATTAATTAAAAGAATTTAATTGCCGGAGGAAAAATAAAATAAATAATTACGTCTGTAGGAAATAATAAAGGGTAACAGTTAACGCCGTAACTACGTCGAGGCGTTAAAGGGGTATGTTAGCTAGCAGGGGTTGCGCTAGCACTCCATAGACGGAAAGGCTCCCTCTGATCGGACCATATATGTTCCGTGGACAGATTACATTAAAGTACAGTTGTTACGGCGCTGGTAATTAGCAATTGTATTGCAAAGGTCTGTGGGGCTGGGAAGTTGCCCCGGAGATTAGCCAACCGCGCTAACAGCAACACCCCATCGTATTATCTAAAATTCTCACATGGCCCTTATAATCTCTTCTCTCTTTTTTCCCCTTAGCTTTAGATTTCACCAGATAGGCAGCTAATAATTAGGCTTCGACCTAATTCAACCTGCCACGCCGTGACAGCAGTGCGCGTTCTAGAGCTCCTGCAACTAGTCATGCAATGCAACACAACTGATGACCCCTATATCTGACACATTTCGTTACCCCTGCTAGCTGACACGAGCAAGCTACGTAACTTGCTTAGCAATATCGGATTCTGTCGCCTGCGGATCCGACCGTCTGGAATAAGCTAATTCTCCGTGGCTCATAACAGTGGGTAGTACTGGGATATCCCTGTTACAGTTAGTTGCGGAGGAATAGAGTCCCCCGACAAGGACGAAACACATGCAGCCATATCCAATGCAAATGGACCCTCACTCGATCCCGCAGGAAGAGGGAGGCTGAGCGAGATCTTTCCTAGATGGAGGATTTGCTCAGCTCATCCCGGCCGCGTGGGGAAGAAAAGGGTGAGATTGGCTAACTTCTCTCACGTCAATTTTGAACCAGCAAAAGCGAGCTATTCACTTTTAAAGTAACTGTGTAGATGGTCCTTGATTTCCACTTAAAGTCTTTGAAGTGTTCTACCTCTCTTTGCTCCACTTTAGAAAGCAGAAAGTAAATTGTGGTGAGTACTAGCACCCCCCAAGGTTGAGGCACTGGTGTTTCGCCTTTCCGGCCACAAAAGGAGTAAGCAAAGGATTAAGCGATTGATCAAATAGGTCTGCCAAGGGAGTATTTTTGTGCCTCACGTTTGTTTACCATGCCTTCTTCACGCGTATACCTAATAACTTGAGCGGTCTGGCCGCCGTAAGCACTAGGAGATGGCCCATCGCCCAGGAAGATACCCGACATGCTGTTTTGGAAGCTTTGGAATTCATCGACCATATCGTGTTCGGTGGGTTCTCGCGAGATGTAAATCGCGCAGGAATATAGTAAGAGTTGAAGCAGGCTTCTTGGCTTTCCATGTATACATCTTTGGGCTAATAAAGCGCTTGAAACTATCAAGTTCCGACCCTGAACCAATAAACCATTTGTACAGACATTGTGATTATTCCTTTGCCAGCCGCTGTAAGATGTTTTGCACGCTCAAGGCCGCCAACGTGGTCGGCGAGCCGTACGCCTTTGAGGCAACGCCGCCGCCTTTTGCTAAGAAGCGTGAAGGAAAGATGAGCAAGGTGGCCTGTACAAACTGCCGGATAAGCAAGGTATGTTTACTGATGACACTTTCCAGATAGAATACACTTCCTAACCGTCACTCTACGTTACAGTTGCGGTGCTCTGGAGACCGAGGATGCTGCCGCCGATGTTCTAGCAAGAGATTCCAGTGCGAGTATCCGTCCCCGCCCCGAAGCAACAGCCAGAGCCAACGCCAATCGACGCAATCGCCGGCAATCACCGAGACGGCCGTCGGCGACGGGTTGGTGCAAGTCGAATCACCGTGCGGGACAGCATATAACGGCGGCCTACCGGATTCGATCCATGACTTTACCATCCTAGACTTGCCTACGCCTGGTGCTGCTGGAACTCTAACAGATGACGGTGCCAATGAGCACATCTCACAAGAGCTGGAGGCCTTACGGCAGAGACAACAAATTCCCACGGCGGACAGTAACTATACATTCGGGCCTGGCCTAACGGACATCGACGACATGGTCTTTGAGAGCCCGGTCAGTCTTGCTACTCCAAAAACATACAACTCGCCATGCCGGTCGCTGTGTTCCTGTCTACAACAAGCTATGTCTGCGAATGAAGCCATCGAGATTATCATGTGGGGGCAGAAAGACCTCTGTAGCGATGTCTATGACATCCTACAACAGCAGAAGGCGGCGCTAGCCAAGTGCGAAGACCTCATCGGGTGCCGGACATGCTGTATCCAGCCCCCATACGTCATGTTGCTGCTGTCCATGTGCCGGAAATTGCTAGCAACGCTTGACAAGATTTGTCAAGGACCTACCGAGGAGGAGGACGGCGGCACAGCTGCGGCCGCTGACGGTAGCGCGGATCAGAGGAAGAGGAAGATGGGGGGGTATGAGAACAGTGGCGTCGAGAGCCGCCGGGGCTACGGGATCAGTATACGAGAACGACGACTGGATGACGATGACGAGTCCCTCGTGTTAAAGAGCCTCGTTACGATAAGGGTAAAGATGCTGAAACGTATCATAGGCCGGCTAGATGAGGTGGCGAGCCAGTATAATTGGCCAGTACACAAAGGGGTGTGTCGAGAGTTGCAAAGCTCACTAAGTGCGGGATCTTTTACGTAGAAGAAATATAGAAAGCAACGAAACTCACACATTGACGCACTTAGAGCTGTTACTTGTATACCGTCACAAGCTTCGGGGCGTCTTATTTCGTCGATCCGCCGCTGACTAAGTAACCCCCTAATTGGCGCATGCAGCGATTGGCCTAGGCAGTCTTGTCTCGGTGAACGGACATCTCTTAGGAAAGTTGCTCTCAAGCTAATCCGTTAATTTCTACTCGGTGCCTTGAAACATCCTTCGCTATTGAAGCCACCTGCTCTGTTCGTCTCTCAGCTGTCAACGCATCGACTTTATATTGCCTCTAGGGCTCCCCTCATCTCTGACTTCATATGGCAATATCCTGGACGATTTTGATAGCCGGCCTGTCGAAATGTGGCAGTCGGCCCAAGCAAGACCATCGGGGACATCACGGTCAGTTATGTCGTTATTACCTACAGTAAAGGGTTCGACGAGGTCGAGATGGCCAAGGAATCCTTCATCCCTGAAATGATAACCACCTCAGTAGAGATCCAATTTGAACGCGGGTGATGTAAGATAGATAGCGCCGTTGAAGCCCTCGAGGCATGACGGCCCATTGTTCCTTTTCAATATACTCCCTCGCCACGTATGTCCCATGCTCAAGACTTAAACAATAACATAACAGCAACGTGATCCAGGTTAGGGTGTGATCGGAAAGTCCGCCAAAGTTCGCCAAAGACCGCTGAATGTACATAAAATGCACCAAAAAGCAGCTATACCTTATTTCGCAGAGATTTTGCATACATCAATAGATGTAAGTTCGACTTGCTTTTTGCTCTTGCATTTTATGTACCACGCTAGCAGGGGCCTAAAAAGAAGAAAGGTTGCCAAGAAATCAGATGGATTTCCTTCAATACGGATCTATTGGCTTGTAATATCTATCATGAGGAGATAACCACATCACTGGCAGGCGAGTATACGACTGGAAATATCGCGCACGACGTAGACCTGGCCATACAAATCAACCTCCTCGCAGAACATGGACCAAATGGCCATGCGACGGCTGCCAAGTCTTGCAGCTTCTGCGTCTGTTCCCTCGTCGGCTACCTCGAGCCTTACTTTGTCCAGGCGCGCAAGTGCGTCCATGTAGGCCTGACGCTCGTAATCCGCCAGGGTGAGCAGAGCCTTTTGCTTACTCTTCATATCCTGGTGAGACTTGAACTCGGGGAAGTCTATCGAGTTGAGATTGCCCTCGCTGTGGTCCCGCTCCGTGGAACCCAGGTCGTTGTACATGCGGCACATGGTCGAGAGATGCCTGCAAACGGCGTTGCCAAGGTATTTTTCTCCCGCGGAAGGGAAACAGTCCCCGCCTCCTCCCCGAGGCGTCAAGGTGGATCCCATGAAGCAACTGATGAATGCAAAGGAATATGGGCAGGAAATGTGGTCCGCGGACGTGGTGCGAACCCAGTTGAAAAAGGTAGTAGTGGTTGTGGAAACAGGCCCCTGTTGGTTGCCAGAACGCGAACTGTCCTCTGCTTGCTGGGTGTGGGCAAGGAGGTAGGTCCTCAGCTCGCGCCTAAGGAGCTGCTGATCCCACGCGCTAGCAGAATTGACCCACTGGTGTTGCAGGATGTAGTTCAGGAACTTGGACAGATGAGTAAAGACTTGGACGTAGCCGGAGTCCCTATTGGTGAAATCAAGAGCTTTAGCCTGGTGACGGCGACCGTGACCTTGGTGATGATTCGTGCCATTAGTGCCGTTGGTGCCATTGGTACCATTGAGGAGGCCGTTAGGAGCAGCTGCTTTGTTCGGAGTAATCGGAAGCGGCCGGTCATCGGCAAGCATCTCTCGGATAAGGTCACGAAGCTCGTCGAAGCGACCTGCAAAGGTGGGACCGGCAGTCGCCTCCATAAACTCATCGACTTGAAAGTTCAACAAGGCAATTATTGACATCTCGTATATGAAGTTTGTGGACACGTAAGTGCGGGCGCGGTTGTTGGAGCTCGTCCAGAAGAACGGAATGACATCAAAATACTTGTCCTCTTCCACGTCCATGCGGTCGAATACGGCTGATCGGTGCGCGCGAACCATCGTGGTGAAGAGGGCGGACTCAACCATTGACCCGTGCAGCTCCCAGCGCGGGAGCTGACTGAACAACGGCGCTTGCGCAAAGAGCTCGACGTGCTTGTGCAGACCGGACGCGTAGGACCTGTTCCAGACACTCGACCCAATGGAAGGCGCGTGCTGGGTGCTAGCGACTCTCAAAGCAGCGAGGACGTAAGACTGCGCGACAACTGGCGAGGTATAGCTGACTTTCTCGATCCAGATGTAGTTGACCGGCTGGTCATGGTTAGACTTGATAAATGTGACACCACGTTTGATGGCGTTATCGAGTGGCTCCAGAAGGTCGTCGAAGAAATGCAGACGGCGGCTCGCGCTGAGGATCAGAATGCCGTACGCTGTTTCCTCGACGGAATCGTTCCATGAACCGTTGGGTTTCTGGTCCAGAAGAGGGCGGAAGCTAGCCTGGAAGAGGGTAATTGCCAGTCTTGACATGGATTCCTCGTCAAACACGCCAGGAAGTTTCTTTTCTTCGATTGCTGCAAGGACGTCGACCAAAGACTCGACCAACAGAACCGAGGGGTAAAGATAACTTGTGTTCTAAGACTGATAAGTCCCTGTCATGGCGCGGATCACAGTTTGTGCAGAGTACGTACCCATTTGTCCTTGATCTTGCCATCGCTTCTCCACCAGTAGTCGCTGAGGAACTTGGTAATCTTGAGAATCTGGGATGAGTAGGCCGATGGTTCCAACTGAAGCAAAGCAATCAGGGCATTGCAGTTGGCGGTCAAGCTGGGGTCTCTCTCTCCAGCATAGGTGCGGAAGTGAGTCTCGGCCTCAAAGACTTCAATAAGCCTCTGGGGGTTGGCATGTTGTCCAAGCTGCGTTAGAGAGGTAATCGTCTTTGCACTGTCATCAACGTCTGGCTCAAAGTGCGGCGCTGCAAAACGGATATGTTAGTTGCGCCCCTTGTAGCTGTAGGAATGACCTTACCGAAGCCAAGAACGCCTCCTTCGTGTTCGAAAGCCTCGCGTAGGATTTCAGTCATCTGAGTGAGCTCGACTGACTCCAACTCGGCAGGCGTATATCCAGCTCTTAATAGTGTCGATAGCATCTAAGATTGTCAGTATGTCATTTTCTTTTCTTTTGATACAAGCGAGTTAGCTCCTGAAAAACCTACCCAAGATGTCTCAAAGTATGTAGAAGGGAATGCACTGGGAACAGCACCGCTGTTTTGCCCAGCGGCAAGCTTGATGACAGTTCGAAGATAGGCTTCCGACTCGTTGTCCCAGTTGGAGGAATGCATTAGATACGCCGCTGTGGAAGAGGGTGACCCCAGCATGGAGCCATTAGTCTTGTGGTGTGACACTTTGTCGAAATCAATTTTGCCTATGAACGACTCAAGTGAGTGAAGCGCGGTCATACGCTGAGACCCATAGAGGTATTCTGGGCGGAAGCGCGACATCTTGGCGTGGTTAACCTTCATCAATGACGCCTTAGCGTCAAAGTTGAAAACGAGGGAATCGTCCTCTTGTTCTAGATATTCCAGCATTGCCGGCACAATGATCTCAAAGCCGACGTGGTCCGTGGTGGATACATCCCAGGTAGCCAGCTGAGACTGCAGAGCCACCGTCGCCTTGGTGATGCGGTCTGCTAGGAGTTGAGGGTCGTGGTTGAGCTGGAGTGGGTTGGCGGCGTGGCGCTTGAGAGCCAGGAGTGGCCCGGCTGTGTTCAAGATGCCATCGATCTTCGCGGTGCCTACGCCCTCTGTCCATCCTCCTGAGCTTGATTGTGTGGCTAGCAGATGTTCGAAGCACTCCGGGAAAAGCCATTGCTTCTGGCCATCGACCCTCTTAGCCACGAGAGCCACCCAAGCTGTATCATAGGGGGCACAGCTCATCGTGCCAAAGCCATATCCGCGGTCATAGTACTGCAGGGCTCTTTGCATCAATGACTTCACGTCGTTGACGAGTGATTCGGCACCAGCCATTGTGTCGTGCTGTCGCATGATTCACGTCTATACCAAAAGTGGCTAATGATGGAATCTAGTTATGATTTGGCAAAAGGCAAGATTAGCTACAGTAACCGTCGTGATCGACTGTCTCGGATCACTTTATCAAGCTCTCTAAAATAATACAGGCCATCTTCTTGGGAGAGGTACATTCATAGAGCTGCCGCTATTGGTGCCACACCCGAAAGGGGCTCGTAGCCTTAGAGAGAACATTCACTCAAGACAGCTGGCTCCGACAAGTTGCTGTACTTTAGGTAGCTGCACTGATCTCCATAATCCACTATTGTGGGGATGTTTGTGTTCAATGGTGACTTACTGTGGTGCCTAGACCTAGACCGGTATTCACTCGTCGGGTCGCCCAAAAACAGCAATACCAGGATAGGCAATACATTGTTTAACCTACCCAGGGACGCGCCGAGAAACTGAAAGATGTCGTCCTTCATGCAGTTCGGCAGTCCAGCTTCAGCAGCAGTCAAAGTGGCGCGGTTTCTGCTGCGCCTCAAGTGAACCCCACCCCTGCTCCCCTATCCTCTCTTCTCATCCATCTCTCTCCCCCTCTTCCGCCTCGGGCGGCTGTTTCTGGCCTGTCCGGCTCGGACGTAGAAATTGGTTAGCCTCGGCAAAGACGACTAGGAACTCGAATATAATACACACTAAACGCGGTAGCCCCACCTACAAAGCAGCTTACATCCCTGTAGGTAAGGTATAACATTTCAAAGTGAGATCTCGAGTTTTTCATTCGGGTGGTGGGTGCTACACACTTGACAGGCTCGAAGATGATTGAAGCGCTGGCGATTGTATTTCGCAGCTTGGCCGACCACGAGCAGACTCCTCAGGGCCTGGTGGCACTGTGTCTGACCTTGACGGTGCTGTACTGGAGCTACTTCCATTTGCTGCCGGCTCTCACTCTTCGCAACATTCCACGAGCTGGCAAAGATCCAGGTCTGCTTCCAAGTCTGTTCGGTTTTGGTCTCGCCGACGCCAAACGCGACTTCAAGAAGAATGGGCTGAAGATCCTCAACGAGGGGTACCTCGAAGTGAGTCTATACGTACTTCGCGTCCAACAGCTGCTAATGAAGAGCAGCATAAAAACTCCATGTTCAGGGTACAGACACTGAACGAAGAGCGCGTTGTTCTGAGCCCCTCGTACATCGAGGAAATCAACAAAAATGTCCCCGAAGGAACTCTCAACGTGATCGAAGGGCTATCAGAGGTACCCAGCTCCCCAGTGGCAACCGTGGCAAGCGCTAACATTTTAAAAGCGACTGATGGGACCCTATACAAACCTCGAAGTAGTGTTTAATAGTGACATGCACATTGAAGTGTGTAGAAGTCCGTTGACGCAGAATCTCCGTAGGTAACAGCCACCACCAAATCAAACTCCTCTTGACTGACAGCTGGAAGCCAAACTTATTGGCCCGATCCACGAGGAAGCCGAGTACTGGCTCAGAAAGCGCATCTCCGGTGAGACGGAGCTCAAGGTCCATGATTTGATTGTACGCGTCATTGCGGGAACGGCAACCAGGATGCTGGGCGGACCGGTTGCTAGCCGAGACGTGGAGTGGCTCGAGAGCGCTGCCGAGTATTCGTATGATGTAGTCGTTACCGCCCAGCAGCTTAGGCAGTGGTCGCCATTCTTGCGCCCCTTTGTCGCTCCATGGCTGGAGAGCAAGAAGAAGCTCGACCGGCACTTGGCTGTAGCCAAGAAGACTTTCCGTAACGTTTTTGTGCAGCGCCTCGAGCTGTTCGATCGCGGTGGAGCCAGCGACGCTGAGAAACCCGTTGACATGGTGCAGTGGATGGTAGAGACTGCGCGCGGAAATGACAGGAACCCCGATGTGTTGGCGCAAAATATGCTGTTCATGACGCTGGCCGGGCTGCACACGAGTGCCAACACCACCATGCACGCATTATTTGACTTATGCGCCAACCCTCAGTTCACTCAACCCCTGCGAGAGGAGATTAGGCAGGTTATTGCCGAGGACGGCTGGTCCATGCCTGCCATCAGCAGACTCAAGAAGCTCGACTCCTTCATAAAGGAGTCACAGCGTCTGAACCAGACTGTGTTGAGTAAGTTGCCTCGCTTTCATAGCAGCTTCTAGAAGGCTCCCAGCTAACAATTTACAGTGACATTCAACCGTAAGCTAGCAAAGTCTCTGCGCTTCGCCGATGGTACACTGCTCCCTCGTGGAACCTACATCACCATGCCTAGCGTGGCCGTCTCCCGTGACCCTGAGTACTTCACCAACCCCGAGGAGTTCGAAGGCTTCCGCTTCTACGAAAAGAGGTCATCTGCCAAATCTGAGGCCAACCGTCACTCGTTCGCAGCCATTGGCCCTGAGAATCTCGCGTTTGGGTTTGGAAAAACGGCCTGTCCTGGCCGCTTCTTTGCGGGTGCGCAGATCAAGGCGGTTCTGGCCAACATCATTCTCAACTATGACGTGTCGTTTCCTGGTGGCCAGACCAAACGACCAGACAACCTGTACAAGGGTGGCCTCATCCAACCTGATCCTCGTCAGAAGATTGTGTTCAAGCAAGTTCACTAGAATAGTAGAAGCGGGCATGAAAGTCACGGTTCTCGCAGGAAAGTAACCATAGCAAGGGCGAAATATGGACACATACTACTAGCTCAATACCTCCTCTGAGATACTACGACGTCGGCTGATGCCAAGCCCCTTTATTCACCGTGTAAAGATTTGAGATTTGTGAATTCCACACGAAGAAAGATTGCGTATTCTACCATTGGCGAATTTCTAAAGGCGGGGTTTGTAAATTTGAACCGAGGTACAGACTATACCGACTAGTATTTCGTATGAGTAACCTGCCATCTACTGGAATGTATATTCAAGAACCTAATCAACGGGCACTTGAGGTCCTCGATCTAAATGTATGGATATTTTCTATAGCGGCGGAGGAATGAATATCGACGAGTCGAATGACAAATCATGAGACGTTCTAAATACTGCGGGACAACTTACTTCGCGGGATACTCTAATCACTCTAGAATATATAGACTCACAACTCCTGCACATCACGTTACATAAAAGGTTTGACTAAAGTTGGATCTCTATACCATGTCAGTCAAGAATATCTATATATTGCTCCGATGACATGAAAACTCACTACGACGCCTAGTAAACGATGTTTGCCCATATTGCCTTCTAATGCCCTAAAATCAAGTATCAAATCCGAGCAATCTTCTCCACCAGGGAGAGGGTGATATTGCTGTTGTTTCCACACTGCGTATCGAGATCGATGGCAATGGACTTTGCTTTGGCTACAAGCGCATCCACAAACTGACGAGTGTATGCAAAGCTCCCTGTGCTCTCCATGTACTCGACGGCGTGCCGCTTCACCTCGAATTCCGTGGTCCTCTGCGCTATAATGTTGAGAAGCACCTGGTTGGCGGGCTGGGCGTGAATGCTGTGAATAACGGGGAAGGAGAATTTCCCCTCTGTGAGGTCCTCGCAGTATCCCTTCTTCTGCGTATAGTCTAGGTCCGCGAGATTCTTATAGTCGTCTGTGATTTGGAAGATAAGACCTAGGACGTTTACAAATGGCATGCAGTCGACGCCCAGATCTGATTCAGCCTGCATTAGCCTGACAGCGAGCCGGAACAGGCCGCCAGTTTTGTTGGAAACCATCTCGAGGTAGTCATCCTCGGTAGGGCAGCTCAGAGTGTCACGCCAGAATAGATCCATGCCTTGCCCCCTATGTAAGGCAAGCATTTCTGTCGTGAAGATCTCCATAGCCTCCTTGGGGTGTCTAAGCTTTTGCAGCTCTGCCAGAGCAAGAAAATAGACAAAGTTGGCCGAGTTGATAGTCTGAGCAACGCCAAAGACACTGTGAGCTACGGGGCGGCCTCTCCTGAGCGTCGAGTTGTCCTGGATATCGTCCACGAGGAGCGATGCGTTGTGTAGCATGCGTACAACGTTGGAGATGCATTCTAGGCTTTCGGGAGACACCTTGTGCCATATGTTGAGGGCGCCGAGAAGCTGTGTTCGAAATTCCTTGCCAGGTGCAGAGCTGATGTAGTCGTAGGGCCCTCGGATCGTCTGCTCCTTGTGATCCGTCCACCTGCTCTGATCCCGTGCATCAATGTCACCCAACGACCTCGTAGCTTCAGGCTCGGTAGATTCTGGTTCCGTAGCATCAAGCATTGTGGCATCAGGCTCTTTGGCATCGGGCTCTTTGGCATCAGACCCTTTGGCATCAGGCTCCTTATCATCAGGTTCCTTAGCATCAGGCCTCATCGCATCAGGCCTCATCGCATCAGGCCTCATCGCATCAGGCCTGGTAGCACCAGCGCGGGGAGAAGCCCAGCTATTATCGGCTGGGATGTGGTCTTGAGGTAGAAAAACGAATGCGTTGGAACATGGGCCAATGTTCCCAAAGCCTTGAGCTGGTTGCTGCTCGACAACTGTTGTCGTGCTTTCGGACATTGTACAACAAGAACGAGGAGGTATAGTTTCAGTTAGTTCGGGTCCGTGCTTTAGCTAGAATCGACTTCTGAGATGCCTTTTATAAAGTGCGATCCGGCTAGACCGTCTGCGAAGTGACCTCTGAAATGCCAGTAGCTCAAAGTGATAGGTATAATGGATTGTAGAGTAAAGGGTTGGCTAATTGATCCGACTAGGGATCGAGGATTAACTGTACTAAAAGCATCGCGCTGATATCCATCAGATCCCCATGCTGTGGTTGAAGCCTAGAGAGGCGCATTTCACGTGTCTCTTGAATCGTGTTGTTCCCAATGGAGTTGACCATGACTATCTTTTTCGCCTTAAAAGGCAACTCGGCCTTCCATAAGAGATGTGTCAGATATGCCCAATATGTAAACAGCTTCCTTCTGGTTGGAGCGTTACTGGAACGCTGATAAAGGATTATTGATGACGCATATTTCGGTACATAAAGGCCTTCCTTCCTTATCATCGTGTCTTTGGTAACGGGAGCGTTGGCACTAGGATGTTGTTTCAGATCGGCTCGTTGCCTCAATAAGGTTCTCCGATTGATGATAACGAATCGGAGTAAGGAAACGGCATACGACGAAAGAGAAGCGTATCGGACTAATAAACCAAATCCAGTAAAATATTATGATAGGACTTAACACTAATATACACATTTAAATATTTTTAAAATAAATACCATATATTCTTTAAAGAATAATAAAAAATATTATATTCGTTTATATAGGTTTATAAAGAGAAGTAAATAAGTCTTATATTTAAGTATATTATATTAAATTATTTAAATTATAACTTTGCTTTAAAATGGCTATGAGTACGATTATAATATAAATAATAGTAAAAGAAATTATAAGATATATATTAATATCTGCTTGGGGGCGACAAGGCGTTAGCTGCAACAATTCTTCCGAAGGGGGATAGCACTCACTTTTCATTCGCCACATTAGCCCAATCAGCTTCCGCAGGGAAAGCTTTAGTGGGCTTTCTAGCCGGCTACAGTATGCTTATTTTCCGTTTTCGGCCTAGGACCCGCTAAAAACTGTTGCAGCTAACGTCTCGTCGCCCCCCAAGCAGATAAAGCCTTACAAATAGCACCTTACTCGATTTGATTTAGTAGCTGTATGTAGTTTCTTTTTCAGTTGTAAGCTGTTCCTTTAACTCAGCCAATCGGGTTACGAAAAGAGATATTGCCTTTTCAGGAAATCTATGTGGGGCCCGTCGGAGTACCTGCAATCAACAACAGACAAACCATCCGCCGAAGCCCATGTGTTTATCTGGCACAGCCAGCAAGCTAGCATAAGTATGTACCATGTGGGAATCTGGAATCTGACCCCCAAAATGAGCTGCCTATATCTAGTCAGGGTACGGAGGGACCACCTTAGCTAGAATCAGCATAAGCTACTACCATTGTAGCTACTTGCTGGTGTGCCGTGGAAGCGCCCTAATGTATAAGTAGTTTAGCAGCACTAACGCCTAGATAATCCAGTTTCTGCTTTACCATGCAATCTCTCTATGCTTCATTGCGACCATGAATTTCTCCTCCATGAGCTTTGATCGCAGCGAGCTCCCTCCTACGGGAAAGGGCCTGCTGCAAAGCCTTTTCTTGGAGCTAGGCCTCCACGGAATTCTGGCTTTGGCAGCAATCCCCGCCGTTTGGTGGATGTTCATTGCCTGGAGCGGAAAACCGCCTATACTGAACCCCAAAAAGCTAACTGAACTCACGATGCGAGGCCGACTCCTCGACTTTGGCCACCGGAGCAAAGAGCTTTTCCTTCAAGGGAGGCGCATGTTCCAGAAAAAGCCTTACAGGGTCAATTGCGAGTGGGGCGACGTGGTGGTTTTGCACCCTGACTATATCGACGAGATCAGGAACGACCCTCGCATGAATTTCGCCATACCAACGTCAGATGTCAGTCATAAAAGCGAAGAAAGGGGATAGGAAATGAGGTGTCCAGCAAAATTGACTCTTCTGAGCAGGACCTGCACTCGTATATTCCGGGCTTTGACCCTTTTGTTGCAAGCGATCCCTTCGCCAGAGTCGTGAGAATACATTTGACAAAAGCCTTGAGTGCGGCCAACCTAAACTCATCGGCCACTTCAAACTGCTGACGAGACTTGTTAGCGAGAGTCACGGGACCATTATCCATTGAGGCCGGCCGCGCTCTGCGAGATCTCTTCACTGATTCACGAGGCAAGATTTTCTCCACGTTGAGATAACACCCGCGGAGCCCGGGACCTAACTTTTCTAGATTGGCATGAGATATCACCCAAGGATGATCTTCATACATTTGTTGCCCGCATGTCCTCGTTGGTCTTTATGGGAGAGGAATTATGTCGAGACCAAGAGTGGATCGAAGCGTCGAGCGACTGGATCAAGCTGGGTTTCCGTCTGCGAGACGTCATGGGTCAATACCCGAGGTTCATGCGACCATATATCCATTGGTTCATGCCTTCTTGCTGGGAGCTCCGAAGAATGCTGAAGCGCATTCGAGCTGCCTTGGCACCTCACCTCAAACGCCGCGAGGAAGCCAAGGCCGAAGCCGCCAAGGAAGGCCGAGTCATCAAGTACAACGATTGTATCGAATGGTTTTCGCAAGAGTATCAGCCAGGATATGATCCCGCAGTTGAGCAAATGACACTCTCACTCGTCGCCAATCATACGACCAGCGACCTGACGCTACAAACGATGCTCGACATTGCAGTTCGCCCGCACCTCTTCAAGCCACTGAGAGAAGAGATCATCAGTGTGCTGGGTGCCAATGGTTTGAAGAAGACATCACTTTACAAACTGAAGCTCATGGACAGTGTTTTGAAAGAAACACAACGGATGAAACCCGTTATGATTGGTAGGTTCCTGGAAGCAAAACGCAATTGGCGCCGTAGCTTACACTGGCATAGCAACATTTCGCAGACTAGCGACAGACGATGTTCGACTCTCCGACGGCTTCCTCATCAAGAAGGGCACCAGGGTGGTTTTTGAAAATACTCATATGTGGGATGAGAAATACTATGAGAATCCTCTCGAGTATGATGCCTATCGCTGGGTAAAAGTGCGCGAGGACCCTGCGCGAGAGCATCTTGGTCACTTGGTGAGTACCAGCGCCCAACATATGGGCTTCAGCCACGGGATGCATTCTTGCCCAGGAAGATTCTTCGCGGCAAACGAGATAAAGATTGCTTTATGCCATCTACTTCTCAAGTACGACTGGAAATTGCCTGAGGATGCCCCCACCCCAAAGCCCTTGATTTTAGGGATGGGCATACTGCCGGACCCCAACGCCCGCTTACTTGTTAGGAGACGGACGCCAGAGCTGGATTTGGAGTCATTGGAAACTGAAGGATTTGACAAATAGCTCCTCACGAAGCCAAGGCTTTCTAAAGAACATAGCATCGGCTTGATATCATTTCTTTGACTACTCAGTAGCAACTACATTGTTAGAGCTCGAATTAGTTTTTGATCACTTGACTTCTAGACAGGACAAGCGTGGCGAATGTTGGAGATTGCAATAGCTGTGCCTTGTATGTCAACGGGTTTACGTGTGATCCAGAGCAGCGAAGATGCGACCGTCCTTCCCCATCAGCGACTTATGTAGAGTCATATCAAAGTGCCGGCATGTTTAATTGCAGTTCGTGGCATGTAACGGGGCCCTAATATGGAGGGTGTCGGGTCCCTTGCCACGAAGGTTCTTCTCGGACCTATCTAGCGTGACCCTGATGCGGATTTTGGACGAGACGACGCGTTACAGGAAGACGCGGCTGCTCCTGCCCTACCAGCTCGCCAAGTCAACGTGGAAGCTTTATAACTCGGACTAGATGGAAGTCCGAGTAGTGCAAGGACTCGGTGCAGTTCATGTTCGAGGGGCGCGGCAAGACGCCGATAGGTAGCTTCGTGGCCGAGCCTTTTCTCTCAACCTACATCAGCCACGGTGTTGAGTGATAGCAGTCCCGGTGACGGATTTCGATCCCGTGGGTGTCCCAATGTCCTCGCTCTAGGTATCATGCTCATCGAGGTCCAGCTCGGACTCAAGAAGGAAGACAATTACACCCCAATTGCTAACATGCCGAACACCGGCCGACCATTAGCGCCGGTCACATCGTAGTACCTGAGCTCTTGGGAAATGCAGATATGTAAAGGATGTCGCAAAAGCGACGCCGCTATTGCGTTGCTAGCAATAGCGTTATTTACGGTCAATTCTTAACCATGACAAAGGATATTAAGAAAATTTTGACACGGCAGAGTTGCTCACAGCGACCCCCCATCCTTACAAATGTCAGCCACCCCCAAACGTCAACTCCGACACGGCATCGCCGCCGCCGAAAAGCCAGGCCAGCAAATGAGACGAACTCTACCCCAGAACTTGCAGATGCAGTTAAATTTGGGTGATAATAATGCGCGATTGGGAGTAAGCGGCCGAGGAGACGAAGCCAAAGAGGTGGGCTAAGGCACTTTCCTTTGAAACCGAAAAGTCAATCGGCTATGCTTGAATATCTCACCTAGTCGAATGATCGGACCCTGAATAGCTTCTGCAAAGGCGGCCGAAACACGGCACGGATTGATCAAATGGGCGAGAGCTTCGAGGCGCATCATACAAGTTGGGACGAAGTGTGACTCCTGGCTGCAGTGTAATTCGAAATCAAGATTCGATCGAGTTCATGATCGAAGTGAGTCAGGGTGTTGTCTTGAGTAGTACAAGTGTTACAGCCGAGGCGCGATATCTCATCAGGTTGGGAAGTGGAACAAGTCAAGTATTTGCATTGGCAACTTTATTGATAGCTTATGAAGCTTGTAAGGGCAGGCTAGATAAAGGAGGAGTAGCCGAGGTATATACACACATAATGAATTTCACGATGTTCATTCCGTCGAAGGCGTTGGCCACACCCGCGGCGACAGAGTGACAGCTATAGCTGGTCTGGCACATGGCCAGGGCAGCTGTCCTTGTGAGAGGAATTGCAAAGTCTTCATGCTACGAGGCATACGAATACTGTTTAAAAGATGCCGAGGTACCGTGCTGCGAAGAAAAGAGTGAAGACGGCGTACACACGTGCGCAGTGTTCTCTTCTATCGCCTTGAGTATGTCCTCGTGCTCTGCTTGGAATCCCGATGACACTGCGATGACATCAACTATCTACTCTTTCCGGGCATGACGGATGGCCTGTTCTTTGTGTGGGCGCTACTCATGGGGTTAGTAGCACGCACTGGCCGGGAGGAAGAAGGGAGTGCTTCCCATCCCGAACGGTACCTGGGCGATTTCGTGTGTTCATCTCATCTTGGCCGTTAGGCGTTTTCTGGGTCCCCCTGTTGGCTTCCCACACACTGCCCATGAATCTGCCGTCGCTGTACACCCTTTGGAGCAGTAAGAGATGTTCGTTCTATAACCATCAATAGACGGCGAGCCCAAGCAGGCTTCTGCTAGGCCGATAACGGGAAGGGCCATCTTGACCGACTTGTGCGCCTGGCTCCTGTCTCTGGCCTTGAGGCAGAGGACGCTGTTAAACTATTGCTACTCGAATCATCCATCAGACGGGAGTTTGGCGCTACAAATACATGGTCAACTTTAAGATTAAGGCGCCACAAGGAGACTGTGCTAAAGCTTGCCTCTGTGTTGTCGCCATGGCACCGCTAGGGAGCACCGTTCTTTGGAGCGAAGCGAGTTTGTACTGGCTCAGCGGGGAGGATCTCGGGCACGGGTGACGTATGCAACATCGCAGAGGCAAGTAGAACCGTGCTGCCTGAATATAGCTGCCGCGTGGAAATGTTAGGCGAGTTTGATGACCCTCTCGCGTCCTAGTAAAAGGCTGGGAGCGGGCTGACGACGCGCCTCCAGAGCGCGTCCTGCTCCCGCTTTGAGGCGTTGACGTGAGGCTTGACAACACCTGGACATAGACAGACTTCGAAAAACTCTCGCAATGCGCCGAATGCGTCTTTCAAAATCTACTTTGATACAATGCAGGATACTCTCTTGATGATGAACACCGCTAGCCCAAATAATTTTGGAGAACTCGCCGGCCAGCCAAACAAGCCAGGGCCAGAGAAAACCGTTATAGAACCATTCGTACAACATACCCTCGCCCCTGGTTTCTGGCGACTTGAATCAGGACGGAACGGCGCATTAGATGTCCGCGTTTACCGTCGCCAGCAGTCACGCGTCCTAGTCCGTCGTGACTCCATTCGAGTCGCAGGATCAAAGCGATTCGCCTCAAACGAGCTAAAGACCACCACCACCACAGCCCGCAATACAATCATGCGGCACCTATATTCACCCGCTGAGTTGTCCGACGGAGAGACGGCGCTTTTCACAACAAGTACGGACAGTTATTCCATATTTCGCATGAAAAAACCGAGCGATACGAAGGCGTCACGGTTTTCGAGGCCCGGCACTCGGCATATTCCAACGAGGCCGTCATAGTCAAGGCGCTCCGATTCGAAGGTGATGCTGTCTGACAACATGATGTGGCAGAGAGAGTATTGTCGCAGAATAGGGGTCACTAGCTTAGTCATCAAGTCCCCTGGGAACTGTAGGCACCCCGTAACAACGTTGTTCCGGGACTCTGTAACGAACCTGTCATACATCCACCTGGAGGTATGAGCAGTATCCGAAATGGGGGTTCTTGATTTGCAGGTAACAATAGCATAATGAATAGGGTGTTCGTTAAAGAGATTTGCGGACTTTTCCCTTAACTAAAGAACGGTACAGTTACCTTTAATTAAAAGCTTAAATTAATAGCTAAAAAATAAAACTAAACAGAAGTTATCTATATAGGAAACCGATCGTTATATATTTATCCTAGATTTAATAAGTATGTCGTGAATTTGTAAGATCTGTTAAATCTGCTTCCAGATTTACCAGATCTACCAGATCCCCAAATCTTGGCGCTTAGGAAGCCAAGCTTTTCTTACGCGAAAATTAGCCGTAAGGAACCCATATCAGGCTCCGGAAGCCGGTTTTTCCAAAACAGAAACCCTTGTTCCTGTACTGTAACATTATTTCCCCTTTTTAAGGATTTTTGTCCCAAAGATAAGAACCGTAAGTAACCTTTTTGTTTTGTTAAAAAGGTTTTCTTATAGTTTTTTAACTAACTTTATCATAATAGGTAAAAAGAAAAAACGAAAAAGATAACGTAACAACCAACGCGATATCCGTAATATTCGCGTTAACTTAATTAAAACTTTTGGAATTAAAGCTTTTTTTTGTTCCAATTATATTCGGTTTGGTTAAACCGATTATTTCTTTTTTTTGGAATACTTAAGTTATGATTAATATACGCGTTATTAACGTCCTTTTTATAACGCGGAAACCATAAATTCGTTAAAAAAAATGAACGAAACTTAATAACGATTATAACAAAAGTAACGGAAGGTTAAGGATAATTTCCTGGAGTACCAGGAAGTTGTAAAAAGGGAATTAGATAAACTGTAATACCGGTAGAAAGAAAAGCAAAAGGAATTTATTGAAAGGCTAAAACGTTTACGTTTTTAACAGAACCTTTTTAAAAAGAAAACCTTAAAAATGCTGAAAAAAGGTTTGGAGTTAAATTAACTAAAAAAACGGGAAAGGTTGGAAAAAAAGCAACGTCGTATGGAAATGGAACAAGTACGCCTTACCTCTAAGATAGATACTGTAATAAAAGCATTTACTTTTTTCGGCTGGAACGCCGAAAGCTTGGATTTGGGTAAGGGACCGTTATTACTTGCAACCTTGGCCGTACTGGAAACGGTCGGTCAGGATTTTGCCGATAAAAATCCTTAACCAGGCCCATCGCATTCGCCAGGTGCTTAAGTAATTCCCATATATTATCTTTAGGTAAGCAATCCATCCATTTAACCAAATACTGGATCTTATTTTTGACCATTTTAAAGTCCAGTACTTTTTCGACTTCGTATTCGCTATCGTTTTTTTCGATTTCGAGGTTTTTTTTAAACGGGGTGTTTTTTGGGGCTGGTTCCAATAAGGAAATATGGAATACAGGATATATTCTTATGGTTTTGGGTAATGATAGTTTATAATTAGTTTTGGAAATAATTTTTTTAATTTTAAACGGACCAAACTTTTTAAAATTAAGCTTATCGTTAGGCTTTTTCGTTTTAATTTAGGAAAGGTTTATTATTATGTTTTATTTTTAACGTAATAAGTAAACTTTATTTCCTTTTGCTAAAATTAATCCCTTAATTTTTTTCTTATTATAATATTAGGCCATCCTTTATTATAGGAATTATAATTCGGTTTAAAATCGGGCCTATATAGTTTTGATTTTTGTTACCATAATTTCCGTTCGTAAAGTTATGGTAATAATAATTAGGGCTTTGCGTATTAATTACTTTGGTCGTTAGGTTATTACTTTATGTCCATATATAGCTGTATAAGGTAATATGCCCATGTCCTCGTTAACGGATATATTATAAGCTATTTATGCAAATGGTAAAAGCTCGATTTAATTATCCTGCTAATAATTAACGTAACCTTAAAGGTATTATTTTAAGATCTGATTTAATCGCTTTATCTGGCCGTTTATTTAGGGGTAATAGGCTATAAAAAACTTTAGTTTAGCATTTATTCGCTTAAAAAAGCTGGTACCGAATTTGGATGTAAAAAATTTATTTTGATTAAAAATAATCCTTTTTGGTACTTCATATTTATCGAAATAATGTCGAATAAAGGCGTAAATTAGTTATTTTACTGTTACGGTTCCTTTAAAAGGTAAGAAGTACCCATATTTAGTAAGTCTATTAATAATTACCTATACCGTATCGTACTTAATTCCGGTAACGGGGTTTTTTGATATAGGGAAACCAGTAATAAAATCCCAAGTTATAGTGTTCCATGCTTTATTAAGTATGTTTATAAGTTGCAATAAGCCATACGGCTTATAGCGAATTACTTTTACCTTGTTACAAATATTACAATCCTTAATTATCCGCTTAACTGTTTGGTAAAGTTTTAGGAAATCGTATTTTTCCTAAAATCGTTTGGTAATTTTAAACATTCCTTAATATCCATATAAGGGATCTTTATGGAATTTTTTAATAAATTTTTTTTGTTGCTGGCGGGGAATGTAAATCTTACCGCAAAATAACAATTAGTTTTTATTATTTCCTTTTAACTGTTTAACTTCCTTTTATTTCTTTAAATCGTAAAAGTTTTTGAATTAGGCTAACTCCTTTAAAGTTAACTGTTTTAGGGTTATATATAACTATACTGTCTTATCGTCCTTATAATACAATACTTATATATATCGTTTGGAAACTTTAAAGTCGTAATTTCCTTTTCGGCTTAAAATATCCGTTTAGATATTTTTTTTGCTTTTAATATGGTAAATCTTAAAGTTAAATTTAAACAAGAAAATTATCCAGTTTTTATGGCGTTTATTCAGTTTTTGCGTAATTATAAATCTGGTTAAATTTTTATAATCTAAATAAATGTCGAATAATTTCTTGGTTTTACTAAGGAATGGTTCCTATTCCTTAAATGTTAAAATAATTGCTAATAACTTTTTGTCGTAAATGGGGTATTTAAGTTCTGCGTCCTTAAAAGCTTTAAAAAAGTACGCTATTAGGTACTACTTTCCATTATCCTTAAGTTGTTTTAAAACTGCTTTAAGGGCGTAATTTAAAACGTCTGTTTTAAGTCGTTTCTTCTTATTATAATTTGGTAATTTGATTACCGGGGCGCTAACAATTTTATTTTTAATTTTTCGGAAAGCTTTTTTTACTTTTTTTGGAAGTTCGAACTTTTTTTTAACGTACTTCTTGATAGTAAGCTTAATTAAGGGGCTGGCAAGTTTGCCGTAATCCTGGATTATAGGTCGTACGTAGCCGGTAAATCCCAAAAATTAGCGAATATTAGTAATAATAGTTTTATCAGGGATTAGCCAGTTTTTAACAACTTTTAATTTGGAATCCTGGATCTAAATTTATCCTGGGGTAATAATAAAGCCTAAAAAGTCTAGCTTTTAGGTATACCAAACGTTTTTTTTTGCGTTTATTAACAAGTTGGCTTTTTTAAAAGCCTTTAATACTTAAGCGACATGTTTTTTATGTTTTTCCAAAGTTTCTAAATAAATAAAGATATCGTTTAAGTAAACGAAAACAAATTTATTTAGAAACTTCCGTAAGATAGTAATAAGTATGTGCTAAAAGCTGGCTGGAGCATTAATTAAGCCCTATGGTATAACCTTATACTCATAATGTCCATGAATAGTCCTAAAGGCAATTTTCCACTTTTCGCCTTTAGCCATTCGAATTAGGTAATAACCGTCCGGCAGGTTTAAGGCTGTAAACTATTTAGTTTTGTTAATATTTTTTTTTATGGTATTTATTAACGTTAAAGGATATCCATTTTTAATAATGATATCGTTAAATTATCTGTAATTATGGACTCGTCGGTACATTAAGTTTCCATCTTTATTAATTCGAATTTTGCCGTTTTTCATTTTTGGTACCATCATAACTGGATACCCTGTAGGTAACTTAGATTCTTAAATATAACCTCTTTTAAGGTTTCGTTAAAAGCTTTTCCAAAAAGCTTTAGCTTTCTTAAGGTTCATATGGTAAATTTAATAAAGTTTTGGATGGTATCTTTTTTTAATAAAAATCCTATGATCCTATTAATTATGGTTAAGCAACTCCTTTTTAGTTCGTTCTTTAAATAACTTTTCGAACCGTCGATACTTAAGGGGCACTATTATCATAAGGTTGGAAACCCTAGCTTTTCTAATCATGTAACAGATTTTATAAAATTCTTCTTTAAAATCCTCCCATAAAAGTATCTGCTTTTTCCAGTTAATCCGTGGATTACTGGAACGAAACCACGGCATTCCTAGAATAATATTATATCCTGAGATATCGGCGATATCGAAGGTAATCCGTTCTAAATATCCTTATATTTGGACCTCGAATTTTTCCGTTTTTCGGAATATTCGACCGTTATCGTAAATGGATAAACTTCCATCAACTGTTCGTAATTTATAAGATTGCTGCTTATATTTCCAAGGGATCCGGTACTTTTTAGTTACCCTAAAGGAAACAAAGTTTCCTTCTGTTCCGGAGTCGATTATAACGTTAAATGTTTTGTTTCCGTAATAAATGGGGATTTCGATCTGACTCCGTATTCCTTTCTTTACCTTATATAAGGTTTTGTATATGGGGGCTCCTCGGTACCTTACTTTCGAAAACCTCTGCCGTTTTTTGGCTGATATGGTTTGGAGGCTAGGAGGCGTTTTTATTCGCGTACTTTTCTGGCTACATGTTTGGTGCAGTAATTATTTATATACTTGAACCATTTTCTGTTACCGAACTGGCATTTAAAAACAACTATCTTTTTCTGGCTCTTCCTTGGATCTTGTGCTTCGCGAATCATCGGGTCAAAAGGGTAAATCTCCGAAAAGGGTACTTCCATAGCTAGAAAGTCGTATTTGTCGTACGGTACTGGCGCGTAATATAAGTATCCTTACGTTATAGCTTTCTAACTTTGCTCTGATTCGGGATATAAGTAACAAAACTTAAGGTAATCTGGCCATTAAGGGGTTTCTGTACATCTACATTTATTATCTAGTTTTATAGGCATTTCCTTATCGTATCCTGGCCAAAAGTCGTTATTTTTTTTGGTTCGTTAATAAATAAAGTAACGGTAATCGTAATAAACGGTAAAATATAAAAACCGGTAATCATCTATTAATTTAGGGTATACTGTACATTCCGGAAAAATATAGTACTTAAGGGATAATTATCCATAACTATCAAAATTTTTTCGTAACTAACCGTTTTAATTATATATCTTATACTTTTGTATATCGAGGTAACAAATACATCTTAATACAATAATTATTTTAAAGTTCGTTCGTTCTGGATAATATTTGCAAACTTTAACCATAACACTTTTACAAATAGCGTAATTTTTATTATCTGGGTCGTTATTTTTAATTTTGCTGGTCGTAATAATAATAAATTCCTGATTAACGGAAGTAACGCTTACTTCCTTCTTATCTTCATTCTCGCTATCTGTATTTCGTTCGGCCGCGCGGACCTTTTTTTTAGGCTGGGGAATCCTATTTCCCTAGGAATTTTTCTGGGGATTTCCCTTTTTCGCTGGAAAATAACATTCGCTTTTAAAATAACCCTTTTTATTACAGTTAAAACACTTAACTTTGGATTTATTTTTTTTGGACTCCGCTAAAGCCATATTAACTTCCTTCTGGAATCTATCCTTTATTTTCTTGTTACTACTAAAACGTTTGTTACCACTTCGTCTGCCGGTACTTTTCCTTTTAAAATATCGATCAAAAGTACGTCGGTCGGAAATGATAACTTTGTCGACATATTCCTTAAAAAGTCCTTTTTTAGGAACTTTAAATATCTTATCCTTAACTTGTTCCTTTAAGCCGTTATAAAAAAGAAAAAATAAAACTTTTTCTGGTAACTTAAAAATGGTTACTAATCGATTAAATTCGGTTACGTACTTTACAGCAGACGTAATTTGCTTTAGGTCGTATAACTTCTTAACCGCATGTTATTATTTATCGGTATTTCCGTATAAAGCTTACATCCGTTTTTTAAAGTACCTATAATCGCCAAAAACGTAATTAATAACATTTAAGCAATTATCAGGGGAATGGATTAAGTAATCATTAAAAATAAGTTCGAATTAATTAAATATTTTCCCGGCAAGCAGCTAAAAAATAACCATAACCTTCTGGTAATCCTCCGTTAAAAAACTTTCGTACCATTTAAAGTAAAGTCTGGCTTTAACCAGGAATCCTTCCATATCTATAAATCCATCATAAGGTTTAGGAACAATTAACTTGTAACCCTTAATATCAAACATTCCATAATAGGCAGGAGGGGATATAATTCCTTTTCGTTCTCGGCCAAATAATAAAAGGGTAAAAGTTCGGAAACAAAAAGCAAATGTTTCGAAAAAGGGTACTAAAATTCTTGGATAAAAAGTAATTCTTGGAGCCGTAAAAGCCTTTTTTAACTATTAAGCAAGTTTAGCATTTTCTTTCTAAAATTTTACGACTTTTTCGGCCATAAGGTCCAGTCGTTGATCGGTCGTAAGCTTTCTTTTTTTTCCCGTATTTGCGGTAAGAACTTCCTTAACTTCTTCTTCGTAATCTAACTCCTTAGGCCGTACCTCGATAATTTTTTTTGCCTCCTTAAGGATAGGGGTTAGTTGCTGTTAAGAAAAGGAAAATTTTTCCTATCCTTTAGCTTTAGTAACCTTTAGTAATATGTTATCGGTTAACTAAAAAACTTTTTTAATAAGGGGGTTAATTATATAATCCGGTTATTAATCCTTTATTAATTAATAACGAAGGTCGAATATGTAATTTATCTATTAAACGTCGTTTTATAATATCGTTTTTACTAAGTTCAGAAAAACTTATACCTAATTGGACTTTAAATTATTCGTTAATTATTAATTAAGGAACTATCAAAATATAACGAACCTGTTATATATCCACCTGGAAATATAAGCAATATCCGAAATAAGGGTTCTTAATTTATAGGTAATAATAATATAATAAATGGGATATTCGTTAAAGAAATTTACGGACTTTTCCTTTAACTAAAGAACGGTATAATTATCTTTAATTAAAAGCTTAAATTAATAACTAAAAAGTAAAACTAAACAGGAGCTATTTATATAAAAAACCGATCGTTATATATCTATCCTAAATTTAATAAGTATATCGTGGATCTATAGGATCTGTTAAATCTGCCTCCAGATCTACCAGATCCACCAGATCCCCAAATCTTGGCGCTTAGGAAGCCAAGCTTTTCTTACGCGAAGATCAGCCGTAAGGAACCCATATTAGGCTCCGGAGGCCGGTTTCTCCAAGACAGGAACCCCTGTTCCTGTACTGTAACAGACTCCCACATTATATATAAAGCTTTCTAACCACCGCTTTCTAGACTCTGAATTATCTATCACAATTTATACTTTCCACATTTTATATAACGTTTTTTTACGATTAGTCGAACTATAATAATTATAAACTCGGTACTTTAATCACGTAAAATAATTAAAATTAAAGTTATTAAAACTTTTTATTTACTATTTTAATATTTTAATAATTTTTATTATATCGCATAATTTTCTTTATAAGAATATAATTTTAAGCAATATTAGAATTATTTTTTTTAATTACCTTTTTTTACGTTTTAAAATTTTTTTCCTGTAAGGTTTAAGACTTTATTAATGCAGATATATTTAACGTAATTGCGGACACGCTGTCGTGCCCGCAGGACTTAGCGCCCTTACCCGTCTCTTCCAATCAGGCTTAGCGCTGCACTTTCGCTCTCCCTGCGCGACTCTGCCTCATTGCGCTAACATAAATAAGAACTGCTCAGCCTCAAAGAAGAAAACGAAAGCTCCTCGTGTCAGGTTTGGGGTTGTGTAATGGCTGTTAGCAAATCTGTACTTTGGCTTCCGCACCCATGTACACAAGCAAAGCCCCGCTGCACAACGTCAATTAGCGCCCTTCAAGTTGAGAATACTCTTTCGCGCACGGGCTCGAGTCTTTCTTTTCGGTGTTCATCAAGAACGGTACCATATGCATTCGCTTCGAGCGCAGGAATTACAGCACATTTTCCGGTAACGTCCAAGATTTACAGCGGTGTCTAGCAACAGGAAGTGGGCAACCTCCGGCAAGACCCTGACGATGCGCACCTCAGCCTCTCCTTGTTGTCCTCGTCCTTGTTCTCAGCGATGGTAACCGCAACTAGCTTTGATGCGAGGGTCAGTTAGTAATTTTAGTACTTATACAAGCTTAATTAAGTAATCAGAGACCTAGAACAAAATAATCTATACACGAATGAGGCAGGTTTTATTAATCGGCATCCTGAAAGGTACGGGGGAATTCGACCACGGCCAAGTTCTTCCTGTGTTTCAAATACACCGAATTCTCAAGCAGGAGGAGCAAGCCGTGTCGGAGGCCACTTAGTTTTCACATACGCCCGCATGCCGCGCTAGCACAGAATGTACTCACCAGCAGTGGCTGGTATGAAACTGGAGAGAAATAGTTCATAGCCCAAGAGTGGCCGTGTCTGTGCACAACTTATTTAGGTGAGCTGCTTTGCCGGAACATGCGTGGCTATATTGCTCTTGCAGACATCGTGTATGCCGGTAATTAGTTTCGCAAACATCCTTGTTTACGTCAGACTCCCTCTGCTATCTTTCCTTCCCCAATTGGCTTCAGGCGCCGGCAAATATACATATACCCGATAACCGGCTGCTGAGGTTACAGCGGGCGGGCGAAGTGTAGTATTGGTGCTTGGTGGTTCATTCCAAGAGGACGGCCATATGAAGTGGTTTCAGTACAGCCCGCGCAGTTCGCTGTCGCGCGTCTCTCACCGATAAGCTCTTCAAGGCACTACACCGACCCGCTTGACACAGGGTCCGAGGAAAATATGTTCACCATTGCCAATCCCCGCTTGCTCGCTGGGCTCCTGCTTGTGGCGCTGGCGAGCCAGACCGAGGCCGAGGATGGTGGCCGGTGGAAGCCCAACAAGCCCATCATGCTCCGTCAGTCCGGGGGCTTCACGATAGGCGGCAAGATCATCCATCACCCGGCGAACCCCAACATGACTCTCTCGTGCGACCACGGCTATGTAGAGTACTTTACGCCGTGGAAGCCGCGTAAAACGAGCATTGTCATGTGGCACAGCTCCAGCACTCAGACCTTCCAGAACCGCTGGGATGGTGGCGAGGGCTTCAAGGACATGTTCCTGCGCCGCGAGTATCCGGTATATCTCTGGGATGGACCGCGTGTCGGCCGGGCCAACTGGGCCTGCAACGTGAGCTACTATGTCCCGGACTACCGGGATCAAAGCAACTTCGTGGCGTGGAATTTCGGCCCGTCCTTCAAGGAGTGGTGGCCGGATGTGCAGTTCCCGACGTCGAGCGAATACGCGTGGCAGCAGGCCACGAGTTCTCGGTACCAGGAGTTCGATTCGGAAGCGAGCGTAAATCTCGAGACGGACGCCGCAGCCATCGCTGCCGACTCGGGAAAGCTCGGCAAGAACATCGTCTACCTCGGCAACTCGGCGAGTGGGCTGCGCGCCCAGATGACGGCAGTCAAGAGCAACACAACCAATATCAAGGGCATCGTTGCGTATGAGGGCTACGGGTACGTCTTCCCGGACGACGCGGGCATCGAACCTGGGTTGGGGCCCAACCCTTTTGGGCCGATCCTGGTCCCTGTTGAAGATTTCAAGAAACTGGCCAAGGTACCCGCGATCCAGTTCCTGTGGGGGGATCATAGGGATGACAGCTTCATATTCCTCAACCAGTCGAAACAGGCGGCGGCGCTGATTAACAAGTACGGCGGTAACGCCGAGGTCATCATGCTGGGGGAGGACAAGGGCCTGAAGGGGACCACTCACATCGCCTTTGCGGATCTGCACAACGAAAAGGTCGCCGACCTCTTGGAAGACTTCTTGCGGGTAAACGGGCTAACCGATTACCACTAGCATGGGCTCACTGAGGGAACTTACCCTGCTTTCGTGGTATTCCGGGAGAGTTTCTGTTGTGCTAGTACATCCACCACACTCGTTAGTTTTCGACGCACATTTCTCTACTTCTACACTCCCTGCAACTCGATTGCTCCCTGTGGTGTGACGAGCCTTTAAAACACCGCTTTCTGCCGCAGGTTGTCAAAACAACAATCACGCAACACCCAGCAGCACACATGGAGAGCCTCAGAAATCGGCACCGAGAAATCTTCACCCGCGCTGTCGCCAACGCCTTGTCAAGCCCTATTGAGCTGAGCAGACTTATGCCTAGATTATCGACGGGCTCCCCCTCTCTAACGTTGCCTTTGATGTCCACAACTCATGCTCCTGCATCTTGCATCCGCTCCTCGATGAGCATAAGGAGCTAAATTCTAATATCTTCAAGTTATTAGCTTTGTCGTTAAGGCCTACTTTATATATTACGCCGTAAATGCCCTTTATAGGATGGCAACTATCGTCATTCAGTTAACATTCGTCGTAGGCATTTTTCTTCTGTTTCTTTTTACGTACCGCTCTAGAGAATGCATTATTACGCGGGTCTGATCCTCCAGCTGTTCCTAGCCGTTTTTGTAGCAGGATATATAGTTAGTTTATACATTGCCGTACTTATTGCCATAGGCTATATGCTGGCCTATATCGGTATTACGTAAATAATGAATGTAACCGAGCAGGGCAATCCTTTGCAGCAACTTATAGATATTAATGGGGATGTTAGCGGGCATGCTAATAGGGACGTTAATAAGGATGGTGACGGGGATATTACTATGTTAAATAAGGCCAGACCTGTTAGGGGTTATGTAGTCATAGTTAAGGTAACCCATCCTTTAGCTATAAGTAGCCACATAGTTTTTTTAAGTTTTAAATAGAGAATAATTAAAATAATTTCATTTCATACAGTTATACGTAACGTCCTAAACAAACGAACGAGCCGGACAAACGAGTGAGTCGTTTTTTAGCACCTTGTAATAATTGTGAGAACACAGCCCGATAGGTCTGCGGCTAGTAGCCAACCAGCCACCGACCTACCTGCTAGTACAAATAGTTATCTGGCGACATTAAGGAACGCCAGATGGAAGTAACTTAATATATTTACGGAACATATATGTTCCGATCAGAGGGAATCTTTCCGTATATGGGGTGCTAGCGCACCTCTGCTAGCTGACAGGTGCTCTTGAGCGAGCATTGCATTTTTAATGTAGTCTAGCCACGGAACATATAAGTTCCGATCAGAGGGAATCTTTCCGTATATGGGGTGCTAGTGCACCCACTGCTAGCTGACATATAACGTCTTCTATTTTTAATAGACCTTCAGGGCTCTTAGCAACTAATTTTTTCTGTTTTAGGGCAACGCGCGCTCTAACTGTGACCTAAAATTGTTGCAACTGACGCCTTATAGCTACCAATCGGATAATAACAGTCACTCCCTTCGGTTCTCTTCACATGGTGGAGACAAGGGAGGCTAGTCCTAAAAGCGTTACATACCCGCTAGGCCTCGGGAACTACGTTGGGTGATTCTATTTTGCTACTATAATAAACCCAAATACACTCGACCCCTTGGTTTATTGTGGGAGGAGCCCGGTATCTATAGAGTTCGTGGGGTGATTATTACCTGTTGTCTCTTGTACTAACCCATCTAACTTCCAAGTAGGATTTGAGATGGGAAGATACATAATCTGGGGGAAACAGATCTCGAAAAGTTACAAGACTCCCCCACAATAAACAAGGGCTCGAGTTGTACAACATATTATCGTTAATGGATCTGGAAACAGTAGGACCACTTCTGTCACCGAGGACTTGGCGAGGTAGATATGGAGTCCTACATGCAGCTGGGAGCGAGACTGGACGACACGACCAAGTGTTAACTAGCACGTCATTAGGTGATAAGCGAGCCGGGAAGGACTGGCTCGGGTAACGACGGATTTTGCTGGTTCTGCGGGGACGAAATAGACGAGCGACGATCGCTCGGGCCCTCGCTTGCATTCCCCCCCACCCGGTACAACTGGCGACCACCTCCGGAATCTCAGCATTCCGTTCGCTAGGTTCGCTAACGTTACCATTACCTACCACCCGTACCTCGCTTGCACACTTTACCTCGTGTTGGTATTGACTTGAATGCAGAGGCCCAAATGGCGGCCGATTATTCCTGGGAATATAAATTCCTAGGTCCTGGCACCTACTCCTAGATTCTATTCTTCTTTCCCCTCCTGTTAACCACCCGTCGTCGACCATGTTGACCGAATATGTCCTGAGTCGGCCGGCCGTGTTGGCACCAACAGTGTTGGTTGTCGCCTACATACTATACCAACTCCTTCGACCCTCTAATCTGCCCAAGCTACCCATCGTTGGAGCGAAGCCGGGCGAGTGGTTTCCTCTTCAGCGGGCGAAATGGCGGAACACGAAGGACATGAAGACGGCGACGGAGATAGCGTACTGCCAATATAAGGATTGCGCTTGCATACTCCCGGTAGCGGGCGCCAGGAACTTCGTCCTCCTTCCCTTCAAAGAGCTGCAGTGGCTCGTCGAACAGCCCGATACCGATTTGAGCATGCACGACCAAACCCGCGATGCACTGCAGCTTGATTATACCATCATGGACCCGAGACTAGGTCGTGTGCCCATTCATGTTAACCTAATCTCCGGCCTCCTTACCAGGGAGACTGGCAACCTGGTTCTCGACTTGCTTGACGAGATCCAGCACAGCGTTGATAGTCTCTGGGGCACGGATGCGGAGACCTTCAAGACGATATGCGTATATGATGTTATGCGACGTATTATTGGGCAGGCGACCAACCGGGTATTTGTTGGCCTCCCGCTCTGTCGAGATCCCGCCCTGCTCGATGCAGGGATGGCTTTTGCTCAGGATGTACCCCTATCTTCAACGCTGCTCCGGTTCATCTGGAAGCCCTTCCGACCCCTGGCGGCATTTTTCCTTACCCTGCCGAACCGGATTCACACCGAGCAGTTCTACAGGATCCTTCGACCAGAGATTCAGCGCCGACTAAAGGAATTCGAGGCCCGACGCGCAGACGTCGAGACCAAGGCCGCCGAGAAGGAACCCAATGATTTCCTACAGTGGTCGATAAAACAGGCGAAGGCCTTGGACGATCCCTATTACAGCAAGGTCGATACGCTGGCTGGGCGAATTTTGCTACTCAACTTCGCATCTATCCACACGTCGTCGTTCGCCATCACGCACGCGATTCTCGACCTCGCGTCCTCCAAACAGGATTACATCGACGAGCTGCGGGACGAGATCACGTCCGTCCTCGCCGAACACGGCGGGGAATGGAACAAGCGCGCACTCGCCGCCATGGCGAAACTAGACAGCGTCATGCGCGAGTCGCAGCGAGTCAATTCATTCGTCACGGCCGCGACGATCAGAGCCGTCGACAACCCGAAGGGCGTCACAACACCGTCAGGAGTTCACCTTTCCAAGGGGATGGTCGTGTGCGCGCCGTCGTACCCGGTATTCCATGACCCGACCATCTACCCGGAGCCGCACGTCTTCAAGCCGTTCCGGTTCGCGGAGAAGCGCGCGGCGGCGGCGATGGAGGACGGCGGGTCATTGTCATACGTCCAACGGGCACGGCAGGCCTTCGCCACGACGAGCCCCGAGTACACGGCGTTCGGGCACGGCAGGCACGCGTGTCCCGGGCGGTTCTTCGCCGCCAGCGAGCTCAAGCTCATGCTGGCCTACCTCGTCCTGAACTACGATTTCGAGTTCCAGGAGAAGCGGCCTGAAAACTTCTGGTTCGGGATGAACAGGATCCCGCCCATGAAGGCGACTATCAAGATCAAGAGGAGAACGAAGGACAGGTCAGGGCTATAGCCAAGTAAGTAAGGTTTTACCGTTCGGGCTGGGGGAAACTCAAACAGAGTGATTGGATATACTACCTACAGGCTGTCCATATATACATAATGTCTATGTAGTCTGGATTATATAGATATATTAGCTCTCACTTCGGAGTAAATAGCCGTCTATGACAATGCCTTTCGAGGTGAAACAAGCGCCTGGCAGTATTGAGCGGGTCGAAGTTCCTCCAGAGAGACTGTTCATCAACCTTCCGGGGGCGGAAATAAAAGGGAAAGAAAAAGGATCACCCAATCTTAATGAGGTTCTTTCATTTCGCATGCAAGTGCTTATCAGAAGACCAGCTGGTCCGGATTATGGAGAAAACGTAGCAGTTGAGTATGATGATGACATGAATGGTACACTCAATATGCTGCTCCTTGAAGAACCTACAAACCTAGAATGCGTATTTGACAGTCGGCGGCGGAGTGGGGTACATGGATTGTGGCTTGGCCGGGGGTGGGGACCACCTGCGCGCAACCAAAATACATGTACAAGGTATGCATGTACATACATGTAAGCTACTCTAATAAATTTGTGCAGCCTGACTTTACCGACACGGAGCATTACGTATTACCGACACTTTGAGAACACTGGCCAACCTCTAAATTTGGACCCTGGAAAGACATCCATCCATGATGCTTACCAGTATTCCTGAACAGACATACACATACAGAGCATACATAGGTACTATAACCATGCCCTTAAAGCTACCCTGAGTTAACGATATACGCGTACATGCATAGCTTGCATACAATAGCCAATTTCCGACTATCTTATGTAGGGCAACCAAGTACCCGCCCTATCTACAACTCAACCGAAGTAACGATTCTGACCCTGCTCTTCGCTTTCCCCAATTCCATTCCCTCCAAAGCGTCACACGACACCGTACCTACTCAAGAAGGCCACGATCGCTGAGTTTCGTGCATGCCTCCTCCGGAACTCCCCCAATTACCACATTCGAATCTCTCCACTAAAGACCACGAGATTCAGCCGGCAGCTGACCATGATTCAACCATGAGTGACCCTAAGCAGCTGGGCCAGCCAGAAAGAGGGACCACAACCGAACCCAAGGGCACTGCTGTTGAAGGTGTAACGCAGTCGGAGCCCACACTGGGAGATGGGAATGGAAAAGAAGGTGTAGCGGCCTCGAACTCCGGCACCACAGATGGCAGCAACATCCCTCAGAAGTCAGTTGACCCGATTCGCGACGAAGAGGCCCCGTTACCTGTCCAAGAATCAAGGTCAGGCCGGAAGGAAAAGGAGAAGGTAACAGATGTGGATATCCGCAGGTCTAGTGATAGGTCGGCTGACCCTGCTGTTTCGACCGAGGCCATGGAGTCGTCCGTCTCGACCCTGAAGCCGTCGAAACCACAATATCTCACTATCCAACCTCCGCCTTACATAGATCCGACGCCTCCGACGCCTTCTGGGTCCCAGCCGCCGTCTAGGACCAGTTCCACGCATAGATGTGAAGGGTCAGTCCCGGAGCCATCGCCTACCCGCTCCGACATAGGATACGATGAGAAGAGGTTTGCCAGCGACGATGAGAACGAGAGCAGCTCTCGTTCAGAAATCGACACCATCATGGGGCAGTTCCCAGAGGGAGGCGGAGGCCCGGGAGAGGAGGAGGTCATGAGCCCTCGACTCGAGATCGCATCGCCGCTCCTCACCGGTCCTCCCGCGCCGCACCCGCCGAGGAAGTCTAGCCTAGAACCCCTGGCGTCCACCATCGCTCAGCAGCTACAAGGTCTGCAGTTCTCGAACGCATCGGCGACCAGCGTCACATCTAAGGACAAGGCGCCTGATTCTGAGGACCAGGGACCGCCAGTGCCTCCGAAGGATGATCCAGCAGATGGAAGGTCGGCGGCCGCCGAGTCTTCCGTCCAAAATGCCCCGCTACACCGGCCGCCACCCCCGGAACCCGAACCCGAACCTGCTCTACCGTTTGATTTCCACCGGTTCTTAGAGCAGCTTAAACATAAGAAGGCCGATCCTGTGGCAAGGTACCTCAAATCTTTCTTGTTCGAGTTCGGGAAGAGGCAATGGATGGTGCACGAGCAGGTGAAGATCATCAGCGACTTTCTGGCCTTCATCGCCAACAAGATGGCGCAGTGCGAAGTGTGGAGCGACGTATCAGACGCCGAGTTCGACAACGCGCGTGAAGGCATGGAGAAGCTCGTTATGAACCGGTTATATACACAGACGTTCTCGCCCGCCATACCACCTCCTCAACCAATTCCCGGTGCAAAACCTAGACGCCGCGGGGGTGAGCGGCCCATGGGGCCAGGGAGGCGCGGTCAGCACCAGGAGGACGTCGAGAGGGATGAGGTTCTTGCCCAGAAGATCAGCATATATGGTTGGGTACGCGAGGAGCATCTAGATATCCCGCCCGTTGGTGAGAGCGGACGGCGTTTTCTCACCCTGGCTCAACAAGGCGAGTAAACTATTTTAAGGTCCGATGGCAGAAAAGGCATGCAGCTAACTTTGAAACAGAACTTTTGAAGATTAAATCATACAGAGCACCCCGAGACAAGATCATATGCGTCTTGAACTGCTGCAAGGTGATATTCGGTAGGCCATTTTGTTTCCGATGGGTGTGTCTCGGTTCGCTGACGTTCGAAGGGCTTCTCAAACATAATAAATCGGACTCTTCGGCTGACTCTTTCATGCCCCTGTTGATTTACGTGGTCTTACGAGCCAACCCGGAACATCTAGTGTCCAATGTCCAGTATATTCTTCGCTTCCGTAACCAGGAGAAACTCGGTGGAGAAGCTGGCTATTATCTTTCATCCCTTGTAAGTTTGAACATAACCCATCCTCCAGAACCAAGACAGCGCTAATAACGAAGCTAGATGGGTGCTGTGCAATTCATCGAGAACATGGACCGTACCACCCTCACGATTTCGGATGAAGAATTCGAGAAGAATGTGGAGGCGGCTGTATCAGCCATCGCCGAGAAGCATCGAGCCGAAGAGGCAGCTACGGCAACGCAACCAAGTATACAGGAAAAGTCCGGTTTGCATCCATCAGGAGCATCCTCGACACGTCCTTCGCTTGATCTGAACGGCTCTGGGACACACCGACGATCTCTCTCCAGTGATGACAATGATTCCGACGAGGGAGCTGCCTTCCCTGGCTTATTGCGTACGATTCAGAAACCGCTGTCGACAATCGGCCGCATATTCTCCGACGACGCAAGCGGCGCCGGCCCTAGTACACCCGCGCGCACCCCTCTACCCGAGTCAGGCCAGCCGAGTCCGCGGCCGAGCACGGACGGGCAATCTCCGATGCATTTGCGGCAACAGCTCTCCGCCGAAGAAGCCGCCGCGAGACAGGCCAGTGCCGAGGTCGCCGAGGCCCAGCGGATACACCGGGCGGAGCACAACAACGTCGTCGAGACGCTCGCCGGCATGTTCCCGGACCTGGACAGGGACGTTATTAGCGACGTCGTCTATCAGAAGGAAGGAAGGTCAGTTCTTCATTCTCCGTTTAACTTGTCGTCGCTTGCGCGTGCTAACGATGATCGATCCTAGGGTCGGCTTAGCAGTAGATGCCTGCCTTGCGCTGAGCGCGTAACAGGGAGAGAGTGATAACAAGTATCCCTCGCGCGTCTTAATCTCTTTGGCCTCTCAGCCTCCCTATTTAAAAGCAGGGGCGTTATTATTCGCGGGAATCGATGAGTTTATTCGCTAGCATGGGTTATTCGTCAAGTCGGCCGGGTGGTTCGTTCAGGGGCGGGCTATGCGATTTTTCGCTGGGTCCTCGCCGTCGCCGGAGGCACTTTTAATACCCGTATCAATATAATATTAACCTGGCCGCGTATCTGCCTAAGTTGGCGCGCTTCACTTTGCCTACGATGCCGTGTCTAGTTGGGGTTCCTGCTTGTGGTGTTCTTTCCGGCTGCTGCTGGGTGCCGTGATTCCTCCTGTAAATTAATCGCCGTATGCAAAATGAGTCCATACAAGTTAGGATTTCTAATGTGGACGTTGTTTCGATATAATTTAGTACGTCGATATTTATGCTTGGTCTAGAGAGCCCGATATTAACAGCAACGGCACCGTTTCTCTTTCCAAACTCGAGGTGGAAAGTAAGCGGACGCTCACATCTACTTCATGCCCCACTTCCTCCAGAGGAACCTGTGAGGACTTCCGGCAGCAGCACCACCGCCGCCGCCGTATAGCCCCCGGAGTACTGGGCCGGAGGCTGGCGACCGTATCAGCTTGGTGGGCATGCAGCGGCTCGACTCGTACCTCTGCGGTTTTCTCTGGCGCCGTGGCGCCCGCCAGGGGATGGCGGAAAGGGTAGAGGGGTAATTTACCTAGGTCGCCACGGAATGGGGTGCCTCATCTTCGAGGGGGCAAAAGCGGAGATGTTTGGTGGATCGGCCTCTCAATCGCGTCGACTTTCGGGACTACGATTGGTCTGCTTCGGCCAACGCGGGTTCAAGGGGTTGTTTGGTACGTATACATATATGCGGCAAAACTTCCTCGAGGACGTTGGCAGCAGCGCGCCGTATGAACACCGGAGAGATACCCAGGGGTGGCGTTTTCCTACGGTCTGGAACCGACGAGGGTCTCCCTACGAGGGGTTGTTCTCAACATGGTTCCATCCCATCACAGGGTCGACCCACGCTTCGTTCTGACTCCCCCGTCCATGAATCACGGCGCGCTGGCGAGGCCAGGAGATATGATTCACCCTTGACCGCATCTGACTCCGTCTATGTAATGATGATATCTTTCTTCCAAAAGCCCCTCCGCCTGCCATAGGTGGCGAGTCGGTCTTCCGTACGAACATCCATCTATCCACATACACACACGAGCGACTCTCTATCGACACTTACCTACCCACTCGGTGCTTCCCGGTGAATGCACACGGAGACCATGTCACCCAACGCAAGTAGCACAAATGCCGATTACTATGATAAGGAGGACGCCGGCGCCTATTGCAGGAACTTCGCGGCATCGAACCTCCTCGGCGGCCTTCGAGGTACCAGAAGAAGCGAGCCGGATGAAAAGCCCAATAAAGAACCCGACAAACCCAACAAACTCGATCCCCACGTCACGTCCGTGTTGGCAGCCCATACGGAATGTTTGAAGGTCTCCAAACCACAACTTGATCCACGCCCTTACGGCTTCTCGGTCGCCGGGCCTAGAGAGGGGGCGAAGAGGTGAAATGCATCTCGTGAAACGGATGGGGATCGCGGGAAAACCCGTCCTATGAGAAAAGGGCCGTACTTAGCGACTACGAGGCCATTTCGGCGTTGATATCGGCGTGTGTGTCTTTGAGGGGTTACGTCTCGATGCTGTCATTGGATAGGGGTGTAGTCCCACCTCTTGAATACGGTAGCTGGGTGTTGGTATCATCGTTTTATTATAATAACGGGATGAGGGAAGGTGAACCGATTGCTAGCAACAGCAGTAGGGAATGGATGTGTCTTGGCCCCTCGTATAGATGGGAAGAAGGCGCGGGCGAGGATGAATGTTTTTAAATGCAGTTGGAATGCCGGGGCGGACAGCGCTGAATTTCCTAATCCATTTCTCAAAATAAAAGTGGTGATACTCGCCAGGGGAAAGTACTGACAGACGCGCTGACCGGGCTCGACACGCCCCCCAATTTTTAGGTATGAGGGGATGCCTAGGGATCTTAACTGTACTGACATGACTGACCCTGAACCACTAGAATCATCTAGAGCCATGAAAGCACTCATGTTCTACACGATTCATTGAGACGGTCTGTTGCCGAAGGTGGTTTATGTAGCTCATTACACCCTTGTCCAAAGCCCTATTAATAAAAAGATGTCTTTATGTGTTGGAGGCCCGCCTTCTCAACCCGGGAGTTTTGTACGCTACGATCTCCCCCTCCATTTAGTCTACGTATTTAATTCTGGTTAAGGGTAGAGAAGTAGATGGAAGTGCTCTGAAGTGGGTTCGAACCGTGATTGTTTGGGGAGTTGGGATGCGAGGGTTGGATGGCTGGGGTTGGAAAGGTACCGTATACCAGCTGGGCCACGAAGGCCCTGCCCCATAGGGCGGTAGGATAAACTCTAATTAGCAAACATAAGGTCTAAGCAGGTTGTCGGGGAGGAAATAGGGAGTTCTTCGGGAGTGCGTTGCCATGGCACACCTCAGGGCGTGGTGATGGTGTAGTGGTGGGTTGCTAGGGGCGCGGTGAGTGAAAGAACTTCGAACCACTCAAGCCCGGTGAGGAAACGGGCCACTCCCAGGGCAACGCAGCTTCAGCAGCTCCATCTAAGATCATTTTTGTGTGCATTGTGTGGCGTGTCGTAATGGCCGGGGCAAGTAGAATTACTCGCCGGGGTCGCAGATTCCGTCAAGTATTTCAATGGAAACTCTTGGCCTCTATTATTAACGCAGAATTCTTTCCCCAGACGCCTAACGCCGACGTGTTGCAGAGAGAAGTCGAATATCTATTATCCAGCCGCGTACGGGCTCCTCCTTCTGAGGGATGGACCGAAGTACCAGAGGAAGAATGGGGCGGGTACCCCGAGAACCAAGGCTATCAAGACCAGCAACGTATCACCCCAGCCGAACTGCAGACTTAAATACAGATAAGGTGCGAAGAGGGGGAAAGCGAAGCCGGCAAGGCATATGACAAACATGGATGCGGCACTCGCTGATGCAGCGTAGGTCGGATACACGTCCAAGGCATAGAGCTGGGTGCACTGGAGCGCGAACTTGACGCCTGCGCCGAAGATGGCGATCCCTATGTCTGGCATAATCCAGTGCAGGCGGCTCTGAGCGCTCCATCCGTACCAGAATAGCCCGATCGGGACCATGAGGGCCCCGGGAAGGAGAAGGGGAAGGCGGTATTCGGGCAGTCCGGTTCCCTTGCCCCTTGTCTCTTTGAGGCGCTTGTATACTACGTCTATGAGCCTTGTACAGATCTGTGTGCCGAGGATGTACCCAATAGCCAAAGCCAGATAGTTCAGTCCTGCGATGCTGATCGACATTTCTATTGGGTCGTCCAGAGGATAGGAAAGGTCGACAACGCCAGATACGTCAACCCGAACACATATGCGATGTAGAGAGCGAGCACCTAAAGTATGGGCTGAGTAGTTAGCAACATGAAGGGCCGCGCTATCACCGCCAGAGCAAGCTTAGTGAATGTGCGGTCGGGCCTCTACCATTTGGTGTGCAGATCAGGGTTGCCCGTCTCCTTCCGCAACCTTGCAGCCTTTCGTTCCAGAAGGACCGGGGCTCAGGTTTCCCGAAAGAACAGAGTCGCAATTATCTGGATGCAAGCATTGGCGATACTGATGGCCCAGAACGTCCATCGCCAAGAACTGTACTGCGTTATGAATCCGCCACAGAGTGGCCCGATTGTCGGGCCCAAGAGTGTGCCCAGGGTATAGATGCTGACGGACAGTCCTCGCTCTTCAGTCTTCCAAACATCACCGAGGATTCCGGCCCCTGTTGCCGTGGCGGCACTGTTCAGGTACCAGTTAGCGGATGCGATATTACGCGACCGCTGAAATGCTAGGATGAGCACGGTATACGCACCTTCCGCCGAAACCGGCAAAGAAACGACACACGATTAACTGCTGTCCTGTCGTCGCGAAACCACAAGCAGTGTTGAAGTACAGGTAGAATAGGTTGAAAAGCTGCAGCACCGGGGGCCGCCCGTACATCTCGGATAGCGGCCCGGCGAGGAAGGGTCCGAAGGCGGACGCCAGGATGCAGATGGAAAGACTAAGGAACCGTTCGAATTCTTGATCCATATGAAGCTCCACGCTAATCGCCCCCAGGGCTGGAGCCGTTATAGACGTAGAGACTGGAGAGATAAAGCTAAAAGCAGAGGCGATGATGGTTAACCGCCACCGGATAGCGAAAGCCCAGTTCTTGGGATTCTCGACGTCGTCGGGTCCGTTCCAGGTGACCTATGCGCAACAGCATCGTCATGTCGGCCAGCATTCTCTATAGTGTGAGGTTTATACCCACCAGGTTCGGATCGGCGTCCTCCTCTAATTTGAAGATGGGTGTTTGTGATTCAGGGGTCTGTGCTCCAGGGGTTTGCGCTTCAGGGCCGAGGCTTTTTCGCAGGGCAGCCTGAACCGCCTCCCGCGTGATTTGCATGATATCCGTAATCAGGGCGGTTCCCAGGAACTAGGAGATGGCTTGCTTGCCGGAAAGAGAGAGAGAACGTAGTTGAAGCGGAACAAGATTGCCAACGACTTCAATAACTTATCAAGTGTCCGTAACCTCGGAGTAGGGGAATATCTCAACGCCGCAACGGAACCGAGCAGTTCCCAGTCCGTAGATATTAGCCATTATGGATAGAAAGAAGGCATTAAAATCGGAATATCTTTGCCACCACCCGTATCAGTTCGTTGAAAACGGATAGGGGAGAGGGGGAAGGTACGTATCGCCTCCGGGATCAGCAGCTAACCAGCGCCACAAAGTTATTCTCCGGCTTAGCAAGAAAGCTTATTTCGACCGGGTTCCCAGGATCTGCATATGCCCTGTCAACCACCGGTGATACTCTCCCGAGGCTGAAGGCCTGAAGCTCCTGCTTAGAAGCAACAGTTCACAGATGACTGAGTGCGGGAAGGCCTGCGCATCCTCGGATGGTCCAACGTCAGCACTTGATAAGTAAGGTACGTGGCCACCATGTCAACTGTTCTTCCCGCTTACAGCGTAAATTCACCCTTGTCCGTTTTTTTGGGGGGGGAATTAGGAGTCGCGTGGGAATTTGTTGCGTGGGATTTGGGGGTGCTGGTGCCGCCTACTAGGCTCCTAACCTGTTTCTTGGCCATGCGGTCGTGGTCTTTTATCGATTAGGGCGGTTGTCGATAGGCTCATAGTTGCACCGCACCGGTACGTTCCGAAAAACGCCGTCGGAGACTGACCCTAACCCGAGGGAAACGTCCTCATTCACAGACTTTGAGAACAGCCATCAGGAGGATCTATGCGCACGTGCCCCCTATCTGGCAGCGTAGATTTTGCTTCTTAATGTATCCCAAAATGGAAGAAATGAACTGATAGCAGCCCTAGCCAATGCATAACGCCAAATTGAGAGAACGCATAGATCTACTTACATACCCATGTACTACATCGCCTATCCATAGTGGCGTTAAGGAGGTTGGTTGCAATATTGCACTTAACAAGCACTTTCAAGAACGGAAACAATGACCGTTGTTTAGGGCTTCTTTCAGCCCACACGTGATGTGTTAACGCTGAAGGGTTTTGACCCAATCTCTTCAAATGTGCAATTCGGCCTTTGCAAGTCTTCCGACGAACATCTACTACTCTCAATTTGGTTTAATGTTGCCAAGCGACTCGAGCCTCCGCCTAACTCCTACTGTACCGGGCGCCAATTGTCAGGATGCACGGTACTTTATCACCAGAGGCATCACTATGTCGATATTACCACGAAGGAGTTGTAGACGAATAACAATTTCTAGTCCCTGGGAGGCATAAAAGTGCAGCTCCTACAGCACCGTATGTGCGAGCAATTCGCATGGAAGGACGAGATGTCATGTCAATGATAGGTAGGATGAATATTCATTATTGGGTTCCATATTAAGCGACTGGCCTAGAGGTCCGGGGGACTACACACGGGCACCAACAGTATATATGCACAAAATGTGGGCCGCCCGGTGGTTACTTCTTTTCTAGCCCCTATTCCAACCCACCATATAGACATAAGGGCACATGCAGACATCGCCTTAGAGCTACATGACGCGCGAGCACGATCTCCTCCTACTATATCTCGTGTTGATAACCCATTGCAGGTTTGGTAATATCGCTTATAGCCAGCCACAACAGTGCTGTAACTGGGTTTACAGGACGGTTTATATTCAGGCGTGAGCATTATTTGCCCGAAGTTTGCCATACCATTGTCAGCGTACTCTACTGCTACAGCGAAATACCCACTTGTGCTCGTAAAATATATATCCGATTCCGATGCTTAACTTGGAAGAAGCATTTCGGGACGGCCTCCTCATTTGCCTCCAAGGTCGCCCACGACGGCCGGCATCTCAGAGAGGACAACATCCCGCGGTGCCGTTGTACAAGTCATCGACATTAATCTTGCGTCGGTTAACGACCAGGTAGCTAGAGATTATTAACCCCGTTATCAGCGCGAAAAAGACGCTATAGCTGGAGAGTACGGTAAGGAACGTGGTCGACGTGTTGACGAGGCGCTAGGGGTTGACGGCGATGCTGAGAAGGGCGGTGAGGTACGCCTTGCGGCGGATGTTGATGAACCGCGGGAAGGTGGCTGCGAGGTCGAAGCCGCCGGCGAGCGCGTTGGCCGTGACGTTGAGGCCGAGCTGGTTGACGGCGAGGCCGAGCCCGGCGAAGAAGCAGGCCGCGCGTCCCGCGGGCGCCTTCGTTCCGTTGCGGCGCTTGCGCCATGAGCTGCACGAACAGCGTCGGCAGGTCCCATACGGCCTCCCCGCCGAAGCGATGCTGCGTGGCGGCCGTGACGAGGATGCCCACGAGCGAGCCGAGGATCGCGTAGAGCGGGTAGGGGACGGCCTGGCCCCAGAGGGCGTGGGCGGGCCGCGTCGCGAAGCGCGCGTAGTCCGCCTGGTTGAGGATGCCGTTCGAGATGGAGCCCACGGTAGAGACGGTCCCGTATACCATTAGCCACGTAACGTTATCCGGGCCGCCCGTCGACGGGAGCTCGCTCCGTCCAGATATGGTATCGCCGAAGCCCGCGGACCCTATCGTCGAAAGCGCCCAGATTAGCAATACGAGGAAGAATCCCAGGGTGACGGCGCCGGTGATCCTGAAGAAGCCCTGCAGGCGGTAGGGTTTAATCCAGATGAAAGGCAGAGAGATGGTGTAGAAGATGGCGTACACGACGAACTGGGCGGTCGTCATGCCGGTATCTTCTGACATCGTATTCGGGATATGTTCCTCGAGATTCGGATCCTACGAGAGAAGGACGATATAGACGCATTACCCGCCCACCCAGGACGTGAAGCCGTACCTATCAGTGCGGCGATGGTGGAACGATCAGCTTCCAAGCGTAGGTGGGTTGATGGGTAATAGGCGGTCTCAACTCATTATACGAAAGACAAAAATATAGATTCCATATGGCGAACTGAGCTCCGCGCATCCCCCATACGGCACGGTTGAACACGGGAAAGCAAACTGCGCATGTGTTAGAAGACCCCTTATCTCCAGGGGCGCGAACGGCCCCCCTTACTTACGATGATGGTAAATCCCGGGCAGCGAATTGACGATAATCGCCGCGGTAGCGATGATGTTCCCCATGACAATGCCTACCAGCCAAATGAGCAACCATTAGGTACCCACCGAAATGATCGCCCACATAGTAAAGCCTGCCACCATGTAAGCCCGAGCGGAATGAGCGCACTTCCGGTCAGGTAGGTGGCGATGTTGCAGTTTATTAAAACCCTTGCTCGTAGTTAACGAACAGCTCGAGAAGGGCATCGTACGAGGTGGGAAGCTCGGAAGCACCAAGAAAGAAAATTGCTTTACAAAGGTTGTGAAACATCAAGAAACCCCACGTTCGGCGCGAAGCCTCGATGGGCCGGATGTCATCATTCTTTCCTACCAGTCAGCACCCGTCGCCGCGTGGATTGCTAGGTAACATTTCAGCTCACAATCCATCGATTTACGTAGGGAAGTTCCATCCCATCATGGTAGGCGAATCCGTATAGCCAACAAATCGGTTCTAACAAGTACTACCGCGGACAGGGGAGTTGGCCACACTTTGAACACCTAGAGAGTCGGTAATATGGTCCTAACTGATCAGGCATCCATGAATGTTAGCATTCTAGTTGGTAGCCAGGGTTGTCGGTGCGGCTTCATACAGCCAAGCAGATGGAAGGGACGTGACCAGGGGCCAAAGCTGGAGTCGAATATATCGAGGGGCGGGGATAAGCTGATTCAGCCGGAGTGCCGGAGGATGCATGGAAAACACCACCTGCAGGGATGAGCACCACCACTTCAACTACGTAGTCATCAGGGGCACCTCAAATGGGCCGATTGTGCAACAGGTCACGTGATATAAGAGTACGGTTTAAGATCAGCTGTAGCTATAATTGGAGGGATTTAATATTATCACATAAATGCGGTCCTGTTAGTGGTCGATATAGTAGGCAAATTATATACGTTATATTATAAATATTATCTTAACTAGTGTTTATCGTTTCCCCAATGGGATTCAGTGGTCAGGATTGGTCATGCTTGGAGAGCCACCCTTGTTGGGGCCAAAGCAGTAGCGGTCCATGCCTCTGGACAGCCTGGCATCGCTCTGCCCATGGTCGTCCAACCAACCCTCCGGATCCGCACCGGGAGAGTCGCATCCTTAAAGGCTTAGAAGGCGAGAGATAAGTCTCGAGGAAGGATGTCATGAGAATACGGCCCTTCCAGGTTCTCTGTAGCCAACACGACGATCTTCGAGGAAGGTTAGGAAAGTTGGGTATCTAAGAGGTTGTTACACATAACCACTGCTAACATCGATCGGGCAATGTGTCCTAGAACTACATGTCCGGTCTCTAACGCCGATCATATAAATCCCACCAAGGCTCTACAGACAACTAAATCCGAAATGTACCTTTTAAGCAAGTGATTTGTATGGGCTCCCTTCGGGCCTTAGATGCCTCGTCGAGCCGGGACTCACTGGAGTATGGTCGGCTAAATAAATAAAAATCAAGTCTTCACAAAATTACAGTATAAAGTCGCACAGGAGTGATTAACGAAAGTCATATTGAATTAATTGGGAGAAGGTTTATGGAAGGATAATCCTAATTAAGATATTTACGTACTGATGGTCCCATGGCCGACGACGAAAAGTCCGGGCAAAGAAGTAAAAAAGCACAGCGCCAAAATATCCCTAAGACAAAAGCTGCTCAACATCCAAAAAAGTCGCAAAAGTGACGGAAAGACCAAGCGGGTGCGTCAAGAGAACGCAATCCAATAGCAATGGCCAGTCCAGCTAGCTTACCCTCGCTGGCATTGACTTAGAGCCTTTGGGCAGCTCATACCTTTCTGGGGAAAGGAGGAAACGGGTATTATTGGTTAGGGACTGGGAGTAACATCATCGATAGTCGATCGCACCTTGTACTTGGCCTCTGCATTTGGTCCTTTGCCGTTGTTTAAATGATTTTCTTCCGCCTTTTCAGGAGGACAGTGAGTTTCCTTGTTGATGTGCCCCTTACAGTGCGTGTGACTTGTGTCCCGAACCAACTTGACCGATTCGCCGTCCCAAGCAGGGACTGACGCTCCGCAGCTCCACTGACGAGAGGCGGTAGCTGCGCCGGGCTCATACATGCAACGGAATAGTTGGACCGCCATCAACACGTGGAACCGAGTCCATCTGTCGTTAGTTACCAGGGAGGTTTGCCCGGAGCCTTGACGGCCGTGGTGAAAGCGAACCAACAGCGAAACCACAGAGTTTGTCAGGAGTAAGGCAACAAAAATTACCGCGATGGCGACGATGCCGGTCAGAGAGAACGTTTTGATGTCCGGGCTTGATACCACAAAATTCCCGGCGCCGGCCTTCGGCAGCGCGTTGGGGCCTTCAAAGACATTCGGGTAGTTTTCCTGCCGGCCAAACATGGTGGCATCAGTGAAGACGTTCCTCGACGCCGCGAAGCTGGCTAGGAGGAGACGGTCCATGTCACCGCGTATACTGGATGCCTCCGCATCGACGACGCCGTTGGGGCTCGTGGTCCGGGACCTGAGCGCCGAGTCGCCACTAGCGTTGCCAAGCCTAACGATCATCGGGGAAGTGCCGAAGGTGGTCTCTAGCACTTCGAGTAAAACCATTGGTATCTGTATACCAGGTATTCTCTTTAGATCATAGACAGAGGCGACGTTCTGCGTCCCGTATCTCCACTTGTCTTGCTGCCAGCAAGAGAGGACTGGTCTTTGGCGCTTCATCCGGTATCCAGCATTGAATCGTCGTACGTCAGGCCTGTCCCTGGGTTCTGTCGCATACCAAGGGTCGCTTCCCGGACTGATGCTTGATCGACGGGCGGAATGGACAATAACGGCATAGGAAACGTTGGAGCTGCCCAATAGCTGCTCGTAGCCCTGCGGATGCAATTGGAAACTTGCCATCGGAGCGTGCAGGGTATCGAAATAGTTAAGGAACACCCAAGCAGGTTCACTAGCATTATTCCATAAAAGGTACGCGTCCGATAGGGTCGAATTGTACCCGTCCGTTGGGTCCTCCTCGGCGGTCTCGTTATACCACCCGTATTCGGTTATGCAGGAGCCACTCACAGCTAACTCGAGGTCGGTTCCGCCCTGGAGGCCAAGGTCCACTCCAGAGAGAAGGTAGTTGTACGTAAAACCGATAACGCGATCGCCGTTCTCCCTGTTCGGGTAGCTTGGGTGAGGCTCGATGAAGACTCGCGAGCGCAACGTAACCTCGGCGGCTTCCACACTGCCCAGGGCGCGCATGACTCCAGGAGCTCGGAGCCCAAAGTCCTGGAGTTGCTGAACCGGGTCAACAGCTGGAGTGCTTGGATAGAAAAGAATGCTCGGTCGCACTGGGGCAACATTGCCGATCTGCACGAGCGATGGCCCGACAATACCTATTGCTATGCTCCCCGCAAACACGGCAAAGGCTAGGATGCAGAACGTAAGGCCGTACACGAAGTCACTCCAGGATTCGCGAGCGTTGCCAGCGTTGCCAGCGTTGCCAGCGTTGCTTGGAACGCATCGATAAGTGTAGGTCAGCAACTCCTTCAAGGCAAACCAGGAATCGTTGGAATTCCACAGCGTAACCAGTGCGACGTATCTGCGCCGCCGTTTGTCCTTGCCATCGAAGAACATGGCTATAAAGCAGATAAAGTTCCAGAGACAAAGAAATGACATAGTGATGACGACAGACAGAGCTGCCACTAAGACTGCAGAGCCGTTGCCTGCGAAGGATACCGCCCATCTCCCCCCTTTGTCGGTCGGCATGGAAAAGGGAGTTGCCAGAAGATAGGAAGAGTCGGGGGGTGGAGTGTAGACGTCGGCAGACATCTTGAGTCGGTCTTGACTGCTAGCAGGGCAGTTAGTTCCCGTCCGGGTTGCTGAGAATGCTCGGATATTAGATTGTGCAGTAATACCTTGAGTCGCGAAGCTTTGCTGCCTTGTTTCGGTATTTATGTGCTCCCTGACTTGTTGCTCGCAATCGGAGAGTCCAACACTGGTTTTTCTTGCTCCTGAGAGAATAGACAGTAAGAGCTTATGGGTCCTTTATGTCCTTGCCAGCCAGGCTGTGAGCTCGAATGCTGGCAGAAAACATACACGTATAGGGGGGTGAGGCAGCCGGGTCCGCTGGGAGAGGGGAAGGTGGAGTTGGGTGCCACGAGGCCACATTGGACACCTGAATTCCATGCGTTGGCTGTTTCCCAACCTATCGACGACGAGCCGCGCTCTGCGCAAGTCGTGCTGTGGTGTGAATGCTGTTGCATCGCCAAGAGTCAGCCTCATGTCAATAGCGCGGCGCATTCCCGGGTATGGATGCGGATCGTGGTAGGTGGCGTCTTGCAGACTTGGCTGTCTGCTTCGTCAGCTCGAGGCTGTCAATGCCTTGGGGTTTCACAAGGACCTGAATGGAGAGCTTTGACCCTTCTCCCCCGGTACGAGATAGGGGCATCATGCAAACCATATCACCGTAAACTCTGACTCACGGAATATATTGAGCGGGTACACCTCAACTTGGTAACAGTCTACCCGCTTTTCCCCACCTTGGATTATACAACTCAGGCATCAAACACGCTCATTGAGTCGGGTACGGACCTCTCGTGCAGTAACAGTAAATTGTGTACACATACATGGCTACCATTCGCCGCAAGAGGCGCAAATTCTTCACTCCTATTTTGTCCAGGTTGGGCATATAATACGGGGCACTATGATGATAGGCTGAGAAGCAAGGTCGGCGCATTAACTCGAATATGCTAATCTCCTGGCAGCCTCGCGGTTCGTGACTCGGCCTAAGGATTGGCCACAGTACTATTTTGATACTCCAGGCAAGTACTTAATCCCTCCTCCTCGCCCTGTCCCCTCATATCTTCACACTGCAAGTCCTCGAGAAATCGTTTATTTACTATCTGCTCCATCCAAGATCCCAATATTTAGATCACAAATCCTGCAGAAATGCTTAGGCAACGTCTAAATGCCCTCCTCGCTCTCTGTGCTGCCTCAGCTCTTGCGCAGCCGCTACTGACCGCTCTCGAGGAAAATGGATTCACAGAGTTTGCCCGAGTGCTCCAAGGAGACCCAATCCTCAATGCCGGACCAGATATTATCGTGTATGCTCCGACAAACGCTGCTCTGACCGGTAGCAATAGAACCGTCCCCGTAACCCGCCGGGATGATGAAGATGACAACCGGGCGAGCAACGGATACAAAGCTGTGGATGCCACTGCCCCCGGCCCCGTTGGGCCCCCGACGGACATTGTGCGTATCAGGGATGTGATGGTTTCGCCTGGATCCGCCCTGGTGACATTGCTGGACGACCCGGAGTTTGTGAACCTCGGCCCAGGTCGCAACCAAATTATTGTCGAGAAGAGCGTGGCTTCAGCATCGCTACCACTTGTCTTCTCGGGTCTCGGGGCAAGCGTCAAGGTTACGGGAGATGATATCCCTTTCGACAACGGCGTCATCCGGCCCATTAATGGGTTAGTTTCGTACCTTATTCCAATGCCACTCCATGTCACCCACTGCCAGTTCCAGACCAGGCCGTGCTAACCAGTTCGGAACGTGTTGAAAACAGGGACGTCACCCTCCCGGAAAACGTCTCGTCTACCCTCCCGTTCCTCGGCGTCGACACATTCCACGGCTTCCTCCAACAGAGCGGCCTCCTCGCCGAATTGGACACCCGAGCCGGCATCACCGTCCTGGCACCCGACGACAACGCGTTCGCAAACATTACTAACTTGACAGATACTGAGCTTACGGAGTTGTTGAGGCAGCATATTCTGATCGACTTCCCGGCATACACGCCGCTGCTCGTGGACGGGGCCGTTTACCCTACCCTCGCAGGGGGGAACGTAACAGTTTCGGTGAGAGACGACGTCATCTACCTCAACGGAGCGCGGATTCTGGCGGGCGATGCCATCACTATTAATGGAGCTATTCATACTATTGATACGGTGAGTTGGCTTCTATATCAGCTACTACCCCTTTTCCTGTAGTTAGGCCTTGCGGATAGGATACTGACGAGAGACTTCTGTGACAGGTGCTGGGCACATCATCGCCGCCACCGCGTCCGGTGACTACAGCTGCGGCAATGACGATAAAGCCATTGTCCTGGGAAGTTTTCATATGCAGCTTCGCGGGGATGGCGGCGGTTGCTGGATACTTCGATCTCCTGTAATGGAAACGCCCTTATTGGGAACGGAGGACTCGTCACTACCAGAAGCCACACCGGTTCAACACGGTTAGATAGTTCAGGTAGGGCCCTTGCTGGGTTGGCAGTTGCAGCCGGGGTGAATCGGTTTTCTTGTTAGGAGTTGTCTCAGATCTCTGTCAACATGGGAGTGGCTGCCCAACATCTGCCCTTCAGCTCGGAAAACCCAGGGGCGCTAATTGGAGGTGGAGGTCTAACTTAAAGGGTGGAGGCTTTTAATGGGGTTCGTGGTTTTAATCACACTGTTTCTAATCTTCTCCAGCCTTCTTATTCGCTACGGGAGGATAGATAATTCTGAATAACTTCTATTCCCTTCTCGCGCAATCTGCTAAAGTCCTTGGCACATCTAATAGACTGATAAGAATATGTTCTTGACACCCCTGGTTGGGAGGGTCAGAGTCCGGACTCGTCTCCGGAGTCAGGATATCCGTTCAAAGACAGATAAGCTGGTCCCCAGTCGGCCGTTACTAGGCTTCTCCATGTTGCAGCATGTATAGCGCTTCGATGGCAAGTGAGCGCATGGCACGTTCTATTTCATATCGTATTCAAAGGTCATGGGGTCAATGTTGCCCGGGTTAGGACTCAAGCGCTGGATCTGATCCTGAGCCTGAAAGTCAGACATATCGTCGCTGCTGAGAACGGCGAACAATTCGCTGCAGCATTCGATGAGGAAACCACTTTCTGCGCCGGTGCCACCCAGATCCACCCCTACAGCCTTGCGTGAAATGCCTTATTAAGGGCTCCCACCGGCCACGAGTGTCGGGAGACCCGGGTGAGAGACAGCATTGTCGGGGGTCAAGGGGTGAGGTGCTCAAAGTTGGATCATCAGTCTCTAGGCTCTCGCATGAAGTTTTGAGAATCTGGCTAACCGAAGTGACAAAAGCTCACCCTCGCTCCCCCACATAACGTGGCAAATCTGCACGAATTAATACTAGAAGCGGCGCCACAAGCGGTTACCGAACCGACGATCTCCCAATAAATCACTCTATGGGGGGCTGAAAATGGCAGCTCTTGAAAGAAAGGATAATAGTTTACAGTGGCTGCAGGAATCCACCCGTCCGCATGAGCTAATGCCGGAAATCACGCACGAAGCGTCGGTATATATAAGCCTTAATATGGTGCTAAAAAGCTGAACAATGGCAGACAGAGCAGGGGATAGGCCTCCTGAATGAGACAGACAAAGCCTTCACATTCTAGACCGATGCGAGGTAACAGTTGCCGCGTAAAGCTGGTGGCTTGCACTGCCCTGGTAATGTACCCGACGAAGGCCAACTGTCTATACCTATAATAATTCACTATAGCAACTAGCGGCGCACATTGCCTTAAAAGGCAGGCAAGGTTTCGCGCAGCACTGCTTATTGGTCAATCTGTGCTGATCCGAACCCACGTCTGAAAAGTTGTTGTGAGCGCAAGCAGTTAGCCTTCCGTCGGATACATTGCCCGGGCCATACAAACTCGAGTCCTAGCCACCACCTAAGCCCAGATCACTTTGGTCGCATCTTCTATGAAAAGTTGACTTTCTAACCGTCTCCTTGCATCCTGAGCCTGCCGACCCAGGTAGTTGTTGCTCTGCATGCCGGCGATCTGTCGGGTGATATCTCATTTTGGTGGCAATGCAGGAGACCGTCGCTCTATCATCAATCTAAACGCATGAACCCTATAGGCTTTTCTGAAGCAGGATATCACGCCGCCTGAGGAGGCGTCAGTCTGGACAAGCCGTGACGAGCCACAGACAAGCAGCAGTCACACCTCCCGCAAGAAGATGTGGCCTGGGCGATCTTGGCTGATTCCGTTAGTCTAGACTTTGCAATTACTCATCTACGGGTACCCAATGCACTATCAATGACCGTGGGTGGGGTACCCGTGGGTAGTCTTGGCATATTGACAAACATACCCACGGGTGGTTAACCACGAATAGGCTCACCCATGGGTACCCAGGGTGAAAATTTTAGCGTGGGTGGGTGGGTAGTGCAAACCCTTTACGTTAGTCCAAAGTCCATCCATCAGCAAGTCGTGTCCCCATTGCTTCCACGCCTACAGATACCGTTGGCCTCAACCAATAGCCCGCAGTGCTACTTGCGGCAGGCTGCATTGGGCTCCTAGCGAAGTGCGGACAGTGGGCTAGATGCACAGGACCGTCCAGCACCAGGCGTTTGCCGTGGAAGGCAGAGACGTAGACAGTGGACTGCTGCATCGAGGAAGATAATTCGTGCCTAATGTGAGGCTCTCACCAAAGTTAGACCCAGTGATCAGGGGACCGGGCAAGCCACGTCACATTATTGGCGGGTCCATGCCAACAATTTTCACGTATTGGCTGATGCAATGTTAGTTCATAGCAATGTAAAGCGCGAAATCTGATTATTGACAGCTGAAAACCATGAAAGGATTCCCGGATTCGGTGGACCGCATGAAGAATCACATCTTCTTGAAAGGATGTGATTTGCGAAGCATATGAGATCGCTAGCACAATTAATTGCTTTACTGGAACTCTTTTCGTACCTAAGGCGCGCGAACAAGATCGGCGGTCCATAGGAGCGGGCTACGCAGGCCCGAGGTTAGACGCAGCAAGTGGAGTTTCATCTGGGGAGGGGACAGAACGATATATCTGTTTTGAATAGAAGGTTTGAAGTTGGCCGTGTTATTGGTTTATCTAATACCATGAATAAGGTCTTTACCAAGTTTAATTATGCTCCTCTTTCTTCTTTCCTCGCTACGTAATCTAGTTTAAGCCAAACCGACATGCCTGTATAATGGTACGCTGGTTTCCCACCTCCCATAACTTTTTGCATTAAATCGTAATCTATAACAACTTAACGTTACTTCCTTTCTTGTGCATTAACTCATTTCCAGAGTTGCAGAAGGGGGTTATCGTTTAAGGAAGAATCAAGATTATGCGCGAATAGCAGTGTTATTATATGCTGGCGTATAATAACCGATGTTAAAAGCAATGGAAGATACAGTTTATTCAGGAAAAGAAAAAAGATGCTTTGATGTTTATATGTGTAAGAACCTTTAGTTTAGTTATATTCCTGTTAAAGAAGATCCTTTAAGGCCGACGAACCTTACGTGATTCCTGCCCCCGCCTCCCGGGAACGTAGGCCACACGGATTGATTTGATTTTCTCTCGCTTTATCTGTCCAATAATCCTAAGTTCTTGTTGACCAACCTTTTCGAACCACGTATGGTCTACAGGATTTGCCGTAGGGCAACTAACGACGCCCTCATGTTCAACACATGGACCACTACACTCGTGTGATATCCCTGGCTGGACACCACCCTTTACCCAGGAATATTTTTCCTTGCAATTTACTTCTTGGCCGGCAAGTCTATCTTCTAATTCATCAACGATTCTACTGGATCCGATATAATGAACTTTTAACTCCATAGACTGGTATGCGATATGTCACAGTTAGGCTGATCGCGGGGAAAGGTTGCATAAGACGCGGAGAGTGTAAACCGACATGGATGATCCGAGCTCTAGAGAGCGGTGGCTAGGAAGCTCTGTAGTGTGGGAGCCCCGGAACAACATTATTGCGAGGTGCCTAGCTCAGAGGGGCTTGATGACTAAGCACGTTACCCCTATTCTGCGACATGATAAGTCTACCTTGTACGATATATAGCTAAATAAGCTCGAACCAACAACAGTTCGAGCACCACCTCTTTGAGTCCAACATCCGCGCATTAGGTTCCGTTAAATAAGGCCTTTGCCCTTATCTCGGAAAGGAGCCCCTACCTACCCTTGCCGCATGATGTAGTCCTTACCGGCCTTTGTTACGTCTCCTCTCGGTTCGGTCGAAGGTATGGCTTTATCAGATCTCTACAGGACCCGCGATCCCTCTGTAGGCAGCGGAGTAGCTAGGATACTGATGCGCGAAAGAACAGCCCTCTGTCAGGGTATCAGCCACCATGTCCTCATTGCACTGGCACTGTTGCAGCAAGAGTGGTATTAGGAAAGCGTAGGACTCGGATTGGTCATATTTGAACAGATATTGTTCTTTAAGGTGAAGAGCACCCCCGATCTGAGCTGGTATCCTCGATTGTGGAGCAAGACCTACCTTTGGGTCCTGATTTCTGCTTATCCTCTCAAAGTGCATGGGCTCAAGATGATTGTTAAGGAGTTTGCGAAAGCGGTTCACTATAGTGGAGTAAAAGTAGTCCTTATCAATAACACAAATCGGGATCCCAGTCCGCCAGGGTCGCTTTAGCGGTAATTGGTCCATAGTCGACGCTCCGAATCTTTCCTCAGACGAGCACTTCTCCATAATCCCATCTTCCCTACCCGTACTGACCGGCCGAGACTTCCAACGCAAGCTGATGTCTGCCGACTCCCGAACCATAGGAGTGATAGTTGGCCTCCTCAAAATATTTCAACTATGTGCTGCGTAACATTCGCAGGCACATTCGCGAGAGGCGCGACATGACTAGCAGGGGACCGCGAAACCACGGTCTGCCGTCATCACGGTGCACAGCCTTGAATGAGGAACTTGGGTAGAAAGTGTTCAGTCCACGAGGCGCCTTAAAACAAGGACTAACGAGGCGCCGGGAGGTCTGAAAGAAACGATAGACGGGACGCTGACGAGCAGACACTAGCGAGGCTCCAGCAAGGCGGACCTGTGGTGATAGCCAGCCCCCAATATGTTGGGCCACTCAATATCACATCGACTTGCAAGTTCCTGCTTCAATTTAGGGCGATGCAGTCTGTTTCAATAACTCAACCAATTATTAACGCTAAATGGCTGTGCCACCTTTTGCAGCTTAAAATCTGCCTATGCTGTAAGCACGTCAAGATCAGGATGGTACAGCAGGTTATCTACAATAATCGTTTTGGCCCCCATATTCGAAGAGGCGTCATTGCCGAATTAGAAGGTGCTGTCGGATATAAGGGACATCTAGTTATGTTGTTGCCTACGGCGTTTCTCTCTGGTGCCTTGGACAGGAGCTCGATGCTGTCCAGCGACCGACATTGTGATAACTGCGCGTACAGGCTGTACCGGTCCCATTAACTTGGAACTTCCTTGCCGTCGATATTCGTCATCCTAGTCCCGCGTAATTCTAGCGCCACCTTGTCTAACGTCCTGCTTTGCACCTTATAATCCGTGCAGGCGAATGTGACCGCGCACAGCAATCCTCTGCGGGTGACGTCACTTTGTTGCCATGGCCGCTTCCTCTGACACTTTTATTTTGGTGTTCAGGGGCGTAAGGAGGATGGTGCCCGGCGGCACGCTGACAAAGTGGAAGTCTTTCGCCGTCTCTGACGCGAGCACGATGGCCGCGAGTGGGCCAAAGTGAAGGGTGGTGTCACCGTTGGTCCGATGGCCTGGATAGGCCTTGTCGAGAACCTCGTCCAATCCTGTGTAGCTGGCACCATTGACCATCTTCAGGCCTTCGTATCCAGGAGGAAAGTTCAGGTGCTCTGGCCCACCCGACAACAGGCTCTTGACAGTCTCCCGGTATTGTTTAATGCTTCAGGTAGTTGGGCTTCAGGTAGTTGGGCTTCGCTGATTATCGCAAGTATGTGGTGTTCGAAGTTCTCCGGCTTACGGCCACGTTCATACCGGAACAATCTCTCCAGGCGCTAGACATCATTTAGGTCCAGGGGCTTCAAGTTCGGGAAGAACAGAGGTATATATATATTTTTGGGCTACTGCCGGCAGATGTGGTGATTTGTTGAAAGGGCGCTGAAAGGAACAAAGGGCTTTGATTTGTGGCCCTAGGATTGTAACGACAAAGGAGCTATAGCCCATATGTGGCTGCTCCCACCCCCAGTTGTAGATGAGTAACCTAGGACAGAAACAGACAGCAACCTAGAGCCCCCCAGTACGAAGAATTGCAACACTCTTGCCGACAGCTACAACATAATGGCGTCGGAGTATGCAATACTCGCCAAAGCCGACTCGCTTCTGATTTCATTCTCCTTACTGTCTTCAGTGGACAAGGAGTATTCCCCAGGAAACTATATATTCCTCTCTTCATTCTCCGCCCCTTTCTTCGTCTCCTTCAGGACATTCTAGTAACATCTGGACAGCACAATTCACAATGGCCTCTGGTGCCAATGAGCGGCGCAACACATTCGAGTATTCGACATGATAGACTGTCATACTCCTTGATCCGGACTATGGTGCATTTCCCATGTAATTATGTCTTGACTGTCTTGCGAGGGTAGTGCTATGAAGTCTAAGCTATGCGGTAGAATTAGATGGATGGGCTGCAACGGCGCTGGCGTCATCCTTGTGCGTCCTATATCGTGTTTGCCACGAGGCGAATCGGACAAATGCCCGCAACCAATTCCAGTCTCGTGGGGAGTCTAGTATTACCCAGAGCAGCGTTTGCCAAACCAGCAATAGACGCTAGCAGGTACCCAGGGCTAGGAGTGATGGGTATGTATCCAGGTTGAGTGCTTAGCACAGCAGCCGCTAACCCAAAGGGCGAGGAGAGCTGCATTTGAGAGCCACCGCGTTAGTTTCTAGGACTACCAGACGTATCGAGGTTCCTTACCAAGGTAATCCATATGAGGTTCTTCAACTCCGAAGCCGCGACTCGACTCCTGGAACCCAGCCGATTCTCTACACATTTCTGCGTCAAAACGTGCTTATACCGACATAGTCGTCGTATCAAATCCAGTCCGACCATTTCCAACTTGTCAGACTTAAATCTTGTGTACCTGCCTCCATTTGTAGAGATATCCCTCAGCCAGATTGCAGCCTGCTTGTTGCTGCGCATGGTTTCATCCGTGCAATCGACGATAGCCATAAACTCCCGTTGGTCTCCCATCGAGAGCAGAGGCAGTGCGAGATGAATGCCTTTGTGACTGAGAGCAAAGGGAGTCGGATGTCCACCAAATACTCCGCAGCCTGAGGAAGGGGAGTTTTCATGATGTTGCCAGACTGAATGAAGCTGGAGAGAAAGCTAGTAGTCCACCATCCTCTGTGATAGTTTTAGTATTCGCTTTTACTGTCCAGGCAAAGATACTCTGGTCGTCCCACACCTCTATAACCTCCTTCTGGAGTCTTTGAACGGCTTTACCGCGTTCCCCGTATATTAGTAGTATATGGATATCGAATATGCCCAATAAGCAATACGCAATATCTTCCACCTTGGTTGTCTCTCTTTTTGAAGCCCAGGGCATTCGTTGCGCGACACTGGCCTCTCTAAGATCATCCCCTAATGGAAATCTCTTAGGTATGCCAGTGACTCTGGATATAACGAACGATAGTTCATTCTTGGTGCCGATTCGTTTCCAGTCGTAGGCAAAGAAAATAACCTCTGATGGCGCGATAAGCTCCTGAAGAGTCCAGCCACTCGTAAACCATCTACTCTTAGAAAAGCAAGACTCTGGTGCATATGGATCGTCGTGAGATGGCACGTCAACCAGATACACGAAGCATACTCTGGCTTCTCGGTACCAGTTGTACACCGAGTTGATAGCCTCGGTGAGCTCGACGTTATTCGTTTTGTCGACACAGCATGTGTCTATCCAAAGATATTCGAATCCAGCCGCTGCTGCGGCGATACTGGAATTTTTGAACTTTCCATAACCATTTTCCTTCTCTGCGACAAGACCGCTTTCGAAATCCCCGTAAGTGACTTCTTTATCTCTCTAAATATGTGGAAAGATCGCATAAGGAGGAATATGTCTGCCGCTGAACTCTTCGAGTATGAGCGTGGCTGTACAAAGCAGACGCATAACACCAAATGTACTTGGTAAGGCGTAGTTGTCAAACCTCCCTCGATTCTGAGCCAAAGAGTGGGGTCGTGGGCAATACGGTAATTAGTTTGAGATGTCAGCCGAGGAGATGTGGGAGTTGAACGGTGTAGGTGCCAAGGGATGCCTTAGACTCAGGCAGTCAGTAATTAAGCTTCAAGCCAGAGTCGGGATGGAGTTTTTCAAACCCTGGGCTATCGACTAAGCGACCAGGGGACACGGACGGAACGACGGCCGAAAGAGCGTGATAGGTTACGGAATCAGCGCTCAGGGTCCGTGACAAACAAGAAAAAATCAGTAAGTCGGGCTAGTTTGAAGGTGTGAGCTTTTTAGATTATAGAAATCAAGGAGACTTAGACACTTGGTAAAGGAACGTCAAAAGAAGGTTAGGCTTAATGGGTTGGTCAAATAGGACCATTCCCTGATCGGCTCTCCAATTAATTAAGCCTTTGCGTCGTGGTAGCAGCTCAAGCCAGAACACTGCCACCATTAGCCACCCACTCCGTCTACAAATCCTCCCTCGAGCATTCGATCTCCATGACAGGCCTGAGGCTGGTCAATGGTACTAGCTGCATGTCACTGGACGTCATTCTTGACGAGGTGCACCTAGACCAAGTTGGAAGTTTCTACTGCTTAAATTACTGCAAATGTTTGCTTAATCGATGGAATTATTGATGCTTCCTATTAAAAAGGCATGATATAATATTTCGTATCAGATAGGTTCTCGCTGCAAAGCGGTAGTCGAGAACTTGGCCGAGTAATTAAAGGTCATGGTAGAACTATTTACCACTTCCAAATTAGGAATGACACATGCCAAATAAGGGAAAGCGGTCGGTTATTCGCCTTTTTAACTTCGCAAATACTGTATTCGTCACCGATATACCCGATCAGAAGCTGCCCTTTCCTTACCGGGCTAAGCTGACATTAATGGATAGAGACATCATATATAGACATACGTAGTATATGCAACAATACATACCATTTGCCTAATGAGGCGAGAATTGTCGGCAGCTGCGGTGTACTTAGGTACCTCTACTTAATTAAGCCCCACCATACGTACACATCGACTCCCCACCCCACCTGCCTGGAGCTGTCCCCCCACGTTCAAGGGCAAAAGCTCCCTTTACGATTCCATATCGTCGATTTGAACCCAGTCAAGTAAACAATTGCACTACGAGTGTACAATCATTATTGGCCTCTTTAGAATTACTCAACGTGGATCTTCATTCGGACTCTCATATTTTGCCATTTCAGAAATTTCTGTGTCCTCCCATATCTGAAGCCGAAGATGGCCTCCCCGAAGGTGAGCGAGGCCCTGTCCCAGCTCCAAAACTCGCAGGACCAAGCTGCCGGCTTCGATTCGCTCCTTTCGAACCTCAATTCGCTTTCGACCCCGGAAACGCTCTCGGAAGACCTCAAGATGATCCTCGACGCCGTTTTCACCAGCAGCTCGCTCGGAATCGTGGCGCAGCGCTCGATCCTCGCAACCATCGTCACGGTGCTGAAGTCGTCCGACAACCCGGAGCTCTGGATCGAGGTGGGCCAGCACGCGCTTTCGATCCTATCGGGCAACCAGACGGGGGCGACGACGTTCGTGGACCAGGCGGTGGCGGTGCGGGAGCTCGTGGCCGACGGGCACGAGGCGAGCGAGGACTACCTGTCGGCGGCCCGGGCGCTGGCCGAGATCCCGCTCGAGTCGTCGCAGCGCCGCGTCAGCAACGAGGACCGCGTGCGCGTCTGGGTCCGCATCGTGCGCAACTACCTCGAGGTCGACGACACCACCGCCGCCGAGACGTACCTCAACAAGCTCAAGAACGTCATCTACACGGTCGACGACCCGGCTCTGAACCTGCACTTCAAGCTCTCGCAGGCCCGCATCCAGGACTCCAAGCGCGAGTTCCTCGCCGCCAGCCAGGCCTACCACGACATCAGCTTCTCGCCCGCCATCTCCGAGGACGAGCGCCTGCACACCCTCAGCATGGCCGTCAAGTGCGCCATCCTCGCCCCCGCGGGACCCCTGCGCAGCCGGGCCCTCGGCAGGCTGCTCAAGGACGAGCGGTCGCCGAGTCTCGACGAGTTCGGCATGCTCGAGAAGATGTTCTTCGACCGCCTGTTGGCCCCCGCCGAGGTCGACAAGTTCGCTCAGGGCCTCGCGCCGCACCAGCTCGCCACGACGTCCGACGGATCGACGGTGCTGGCCAAGGCCGTCGTCGAGCACAACCTTCTGGGTGCCTCGAGACTATACAGTAATATCGGCTTTGAAGCGCTGGGGAAGCTCCTGGGCCTGGACGCCGAGAAGGCCGAGGATACTACGGCGAGGATGATCGAACAGGGTCGCTTACTAGGCCGGATCGACCAGATAGAAGAGATCATATGGTTCGAAGGCGGCGAGGCGTCGGGAGAGAAGGGCAGTGGTCGAGCAGAGGTCACAGTGGGCAAGGAGATGCGACGATGGGATGCCAATGTGCAAGGCTTGGCAGAGGAGGTTGAGAATATTACCAACGCACTACAGCGGGAGTTCCCCGTAAGCTCATCCTGTCACACCTATTGTACAAGGCTAACCAGCATTTTAGGACTTCGTTGCAGCGAATTTAGTAGTGTAGAGCACCAAATAGACACGGAACATGGGTTCATTAGCTCGGCGTTCGGGGACACGGCGCAAGAAAGACATGATGAGGTTACGAGAGATGTTTACAGAGAGCGAAGGAGAGGCATAAAAAGGGATATGCCAACTCCAGGGTATGTTTTAGTTTAGACGGATGAGATAAGGAAGAGGACAAGGTACCACGAGGAGGTGGTGAACGACGACGAAGACAACGTTCTTATAGTTGGTTATTCAATCGAGGTCTCTCTTCCTGACGACGATGTAGCCCTGGCTCAGCAGCTTGTGATCGCCCCTCTCCTCCTCGAATATGAGCCCCTCGATGGCCCGCCTCTGCCGCGCGTTGCTGACCACGCTGCTGATGTCGGTGTCCTGGGCCTCGGCCAGCCTCACGATCTGCGCCAGCCCCTCGGCGATTCTCTCCCCCATGAAGCTGTAGCCCTCCGACGTCAGGTGCACGCCGTCGGGCTCCCAGATGCGCGCTCGCTGGGCCAGCGGCATCGCGTTGTAGGGCAGCGCCGAGAAGAGGTCGAAGTGGAAGCTGCAGTGCCAACGGTGCTTAGTTACGTACCTGCATTCTAGACTCTCAAAAGCACACGACGTATTTATTATGTACATATACAGCGGCAGCGGCAGCATGCACTTCTAGAGATAAGACACAATAAAGCCCGACGAGGCAAAAGGGAGCGTAGAAAACGGGAGGAACTCACTAGTTGTGCCGCTTATACGTCCTGATAAACTCGTTGATCTGGTCGCGCGTCGCGCGCGTGGCCGGCGAGTCGTGCTTGACCTCGGGGATCGTGAGCGCGAGGACCCTGCCGCCCCGCGAGAGGGCGACGTCCCACGTGCGCCGGAGGCCCTCGACGACGACCTCGGCGGGCGCAGACCAGGCGACGTCGTTGGTGCCGCCCAGCACGATGGTCCAGTCGTAGCAGCGGCGGCTCGGATGGCTCTTACCGTCGCCACCGCCTTCGCCTTCTCCTTCGCCTTCGTGATCCCGTTGTTCGCCACCATCCCCTTCCGCCGTCTTCTGGGGTCTGGCGTCGGACTGCCGTTGTTGTTGCTGCTGCTGCTGCTGCTGCTGCTGCTGTTGTCCCTGTCCTGATCCCTGTCCCTGCCGCGGCGCGCGATGGGGATGAGGATGGCGGCGGCCCCACGCCTTCTGCATGCGCCGCTGGTACGAGCCGCGGACCACCTCGTCGCCGGGCATGCCCTCGACCTCGCAATGGACTTCAATATGCGACAGCGCCTCGCCGAGCTTCTCCTCCAGCTTGCTTGCGTATGGGTCCATCGACGGCCATCCGGCCGTCAGGGAGTCGCCGAAGCAGAGGATTCGGAGGGGCGTTCTGGACATTCTTCCTCCGCTCTTGAGACTAGCTGTTTGCTGGTGGTAGGGAGAGGACGAGCGGCGAAGTTGAGAGCGCGGAAGCGTTGGAGCAGTCTGTTGATGATGTTATTACGCACGGGGTATGGGTAGGCGAAGGAAGCGGTGCTTGACTGGTATGTATGGGATAGAAGAGAAGATTAGGTCGATAGTCAGGGAACGCTATGTAATAAACAAGGTAGACAGGTAGTTGATGGAGTTCGTAGGGCTGATTTAAGCTCCCGACACTGTGGGGCCGAAGTGGGGATGTTCTGTGGGGCGTCTTGCAGGTTGGCGTGGTTAGCATCCCCGCTTAACTGCCTACTGTAATTATATTATCAGTCACGCTTTGGCACCAGGTTACCTGAATATAACGTATCACTGCCATTAGCGAAGACGTCTTCTTAATAACACCCGAATAGTCATAAGTTTATGATATCCTTGACCAGACAAACAATACTGCTTTCGGGCTACACCCTTATCATTCGCCTTTAATATTTTAGTATTGGAAATAACGACAGCTTGATTATTTCGGCCAGAGCCTGCCAGTAAAATCTGCACAATGCTAATTCTTAAGAATCTCACAGACGGCAAGCGGTAGAACTAATGATGTTCCCGCCGGATGCCCTTCTGGCCCCTTCTCGGCGCGACTAAACTCCCTCGTCTCAATGGCCGCGAGAGCGACCCCCGATGCTCTCCATGTCCATCGCATCCCCTGTCTCCATCTAGTGCGTGTCCTGCTTCTTCGTCGGACATCCAAGGTCGAGCGCCCCCGGCTGCTCGGCGACGCCGTCGTCGTCGTCGCCGCGGCTCGACTCGCCCGCTCCGGCGGCGTCCCCCAGTTCCGCGCCCGGCACGGCGGGCGTCGGGATAGCGCTCGGGGCAGCGCTCGCGCAGGATGCCGCAGCCACCGGTCGAGGTTTGCCAGGAAAGAGCCGGACTGGGAGCCCCGCCTGCCGCCGGCGTGGCCCGGGTAGCGCAGGGCCCTGGGGCGCGCCGCGGCGAGCCCTTCGACCGAGGTGGCGGAGGTGCTCGGGGAGGAAAAGGACGCCGCTGGCGGAGCCGGGAGTGCCCTTATCCGCTCCCGCCGCTCCCGCCGCTCCGATCGCGGACGCCCGGGGACACGAGGCGAAGACGTCGTTCCAGGGCCCGTCCCAGTCCCGGTGGCCTTGGTGATGGTCGCAGGAGAACAGCAGCAGGCCGCCCTTCTCGACGACCGGCGCCATCAGCTCGTCGGCCCGCTCGTCGATCCAGTCCCGCACGGCTCTGGCGGTCCGGCCTTCGACCGTCGCCTGCTGGGTGGTGACAGCGCCGCTCATAAGCGCCCGTGAGAGGCTCTTAGCGGCCTCGGGATGGTCCTCGATCACGACGAGGCCGGCGCCGTTGGTGATATGCCTTGAAGTTGAGACCTCTTCGCTTTGGCGGCCTGTACAGAGGCACGGGGCCTTTTCGCTTATGAGGTTTCAGCATGGTGGGTTGATCTTGGCAGTTTGAATGATATGTGAGGTGTAGTATGATTGTGCAGGGTGCAGTGTGTTACTTGTCAGGTACAGGTAGTTGGGGCGCTGTTGTATGGTTAAGCGGCAAAAGAGGAATGAAGAGAAGGGGAAAACATGTATGAACGAGGTGATCTACTAGGGAACGTCGACCATGTAAGTGAAGGTGAGGGAAGCCATTACACAGGGAGTTATTACGCGTTTATATTGTTGAAACAGCTCAGATGCACCTTACAGTTCGAGTTAGGCTTAATACATTCATACGGCAAACCGTTAACAGACCTCATAATAGTTAGCAAGTAATAAGTCTTGCGATAAACCGACCGCCTGGGCCTTGGATAGAGATCCAACAAGCTCAAGGCTTATGATATCTTAATAGGGGTGAACATGGACAGGATATCAGCTCATCCCATATGTCAAGGCAGAGACCAGCAGTCCTGGCAAACTTTGGCAATTCCAAACCACATATTGAATAAGTAGGCACACTCTTAAACAATAGCGTTTCCTCGAATCATTACTTAAGTCGGTGAGTATTATCCAGATATATGTGCTTAATTCAGGTAGGAAGCGGTAGGCAGATAAAGGAATGGCAGGACAATGAATAACCAGCCTGCGCATCATCACAGTAATTATCAAGACAGGGTTAATGTACCAATGCTCATCAAATAACTCAAATTAAAGGAATTTCTCTATACCATTTGCTATGCTATAAAATTGCAAGAAGAGGAGTGGAATGAAAAAAAGAAAAGAACGACGTCGATATCAAGATGCTATGCAATGTTTCCTCGATGTGATCAGCTACAAACTGTCTTATGCAACCCCCGACCTCTGAATAATCCTTGGCCGCCTCCCATGCCTCCAGCTTTTGATTCAAAGAAGAACCTGGACTATGCCAATAATGCCCCCCGAAAGCCTAACGCCGATACACAAAGAAGGAATAGGAGAACAGTAAATATATGAATATTCCATAGTTACGAGCTGTCGGATTAAAAAGAAAAAGGACAATTAGTTATATCAACAACAATATTAGAACGCTTGTCCATGATAGTGGGATCCGGGGTTATATGGACCTTGCTGTTGCCCTGGGTGCTGCCCTGGCGGCGGGCTCTGCGCTAGGGGGTATCGAGGTGGAGGAGCGAATTGTTGACCAGGTGGCGGCGATAGAGCTTGCCCCGGAGGATAACGGGGATCGAAATCATTCCCCATTTGAGGAGACGGGTAACCTAGGGCGGGCGACGACCAGTTACCGCCTTGTTCGTGGGCTCGCGCTCCGTAGCTATGAGACCCGGGCGACCAAGGCCCGCCATCTACTCCGCGACCCATATTCGAATACGTTCCAGACGGTGGCAGTCCGGGAGATCCCATCGGTTGCTGGTATTGTTGGAACGCTTGCTGCTGCTGCCGCTGGCTGATCGCATGTTGAGCAGCCTGACTGCTCCATCCTTGCTTCATCTGTTGCTTCTCGCGCTCCCTTGCGTTAATTGCACCGACGAGCCCTCCCCCGATTGGGGGGCTGTTCTTATTACCCGCCACGTTGATCAAAGGAGAGCCGGTGACCCGAGCCACGTGCTCTAGTTCGCGAGCCGAGAGATGGTTGTCCACACCCCCCTGTCCGCCAAGCACAGCACCGGCACCTCGGGAACCAGGGCGTTGCAGTAGCTCGCCAGCGCTGCGGGAACTAGGCCGCTGTGGGAGATCCTGCGAGCCGTTTCGAGAGTGTGTAGCCCCGATGTAGTCTCCCGTGGGGGTCCGGTTCAAGGGGGGCGTCGGAGTACAGGAGCGGTATCCACTGGGCGAGTTATTGGATGGCTGTCGCTGGTGTGCATACAACGGCGTAGCGGCAGCCACAGCGGCTCTCTGCTGGACGAATTGTTCCGGCGATATCGAATGAGCGGCACCGACGTTGCCGGCTTGTGGCGAAGCTGGGTGCCAAACAACGCTCCTACGAACCGTGTCATCGGATTCCTGCCGGCTGTGGCCCATACCGAGACCCGGCGACTTCAAGGGTGCCGGCACAGCGCTGGGAGACCGTCGACCGGCACCAGGGGAGAATGGTCCCGTGGGAGATACCATATTGGCCGTCGGGGTCTTCGACCGTGGCATAGCCGCAAGGTTTAAGGTGGGGCCAAAATCAATATCAATTCCAACCGAAGGCGATGATGCCTCCTCGTTGCCCACTGTGCGTAGAACGCCAGCCCTCGGGCGCTCCACCGACGACGCCATGTCGGTGGACGGACGACTACTTGCATAGTCCGGACTGTCGGTGGATGCGCCATCGTCATAGTGACTGCTCGATTGGCTTATGCCGGTGTTCTGACGATGCACGCCGAGATCACCGGCGGGGTGTGGCCGGACTTGGTCTAAAATACCCGGGTCTATGCTAGGTGCCGTAAAGCTGTCGGTACTGGATGATGGAGTTTCGGGAGCGCTGCTATTTTGGGCCTGTCTGTTCTGAAGGCTGTCGCCGCGCGTTGGAATGGGCTTTCTGTGGATGGGAGGAGAAGTATTAAGGGGGGGGAGAGGGCCACGGTTGGGAGGAGACCGTGGTCGCCCTGGGCCGCTAGGACCGCCAGGGCCTGGTGGCCGGTGCGGAGGGCCTCGGTACATGTTAGGGGGTTGGTTAGGATAACCGCGGCCTGGAGGCATGTTGTGCGGGGGTGGTCCTCTGCCTGGAGGTGGCATGTTCGGCGGAGGCATTCTCGGGGGGAAGCCGCCCTGCTGCGGGCCACCGCGTCCCATAGGGGGGTGATTACCGGGAGTCGTGGGTCGTGAGTTCTGATTTCGCATGTCTGGCGTGCCGGAGCGAGGAGGACCAGGGCTTGGGCCTCGTGGACCGTTAGGAGGCGGGCCCATATGCTGGTTCAGTGGAGGCCTCGAACGATTATTGGCGAGAGCGTGTTGTGGCGGGGGCAGCCCGGCGGAGTGCATAGGTTGGTTATCCCTTAGACCTTCACGTGATCCGGAATTAGTAGACGTCCCATCGTTGCTGGCGCTGGCGTGAACATGTACCGGTGGTGGACCTCGTTGGTCAAAATGTTGCGGGGGCGGCCAGCCCCGCTCCTCGCTTCCTTCATTGGCACTTTCATCGTCGCCCACGGGGACGCCGCCCGCCTTGGCCAGGTGCGCAAGCGTGGTGCTAGATAGCCGGCTAGTCGCGCGGCGCATCTCGGGGGCGTGGTAGGGCCGGTTAGCAGGCTTCTGGCCTGGCGCGTGGGAGAAATCGGGCGGCCGAGAGACTGGCTCTGGAGTCGGCATGTTCTGCATGGCTCCGAATTCGCCAATCGGCGTGGGTTCCGAGTCCGAGCTGGTGCGCTCGGGCGTGGAAGACAAATCGTTTACGAAATTCCGGGCGGGGTTCGGCCCGCGACCTGACAGGGGGCTTGCCGAATACGGACTGTCCTGGTGAGAGCGCGGCTGCAGTGGTTGAGACGCGGCCAGTTGGGGGTCCGACACATTCCTACTATGGCGAGCCTGTGGGCCTCCCAACGGGGATGGCGCGTTCTGACCGGGAGCCGACTCGTCTTTTGTAGCCGGTCGACTGTTGAGAGAAAAGGAACGAGAGCTCCTAGTACCTGCAGTGGGAGGGGGAGGAGGCTCATCCGCGAACCCGACGCGCTGTTTGGGGGGACCGCCAGCGGACGTACCAAAACTGAGCCGTTTGGAGCGACTCTCCGGCCGGGACCCGGGGTTGCTGCCGCCGCTCTCTTCAGCCGCGTTCATCCGCGCGCCCGTCAGTTCCTTTAGCCGTTTCCTCCATTCCCTTTCGTTCCAGCTCGAGCTGCCTTCTGTCAAAATCAGGCTTGAGACGTCCAGTATCTCGAGATAACCGTAGCGCTTAGACTTGGGCATGGCGAACATCAGAGACCGTTGGTCCAGTACGCTTGCGACAAGCTTCCCCGGTCGCCCGTACAAGCCGAAGGTATCCCAAGTAGGGAACAAGTACTTCAACATCATCCCGAAGCCGCTGACCGCCGGGGCGACTTCAGGCATGACGAACACGAATCCCTCAGTAGAGGACGGTGGATCTCCATGTATCGTGATGTCTCCCTCGATCTTGAGTAGCGTCGACGCGTCGACTAACGACTTGGCCTGTGGGTACAAGGCGTAGGCGGAATAGGCGTCGGTGATGGTCGCTATCGGCTGCAACTTCTTCTGTTTCTTTCCCTCCTTCCTCTGGTCGTAAAACTTGATGGTTCCCTTGAGGATCGGTGCGTGGGAACGGTCGTACGGTGACTTCTTCTTCAGCTCCTTCTGCAGTTTCGAATATTCCTTCTCGTCCGGAGGCGTAATTACGCACCAGCAGCGCCTCCAAGGCACACCTGCGCCGAACCTGACCCTGACCCACATCTCCACGGGGATGCGTGCCCTCTCCATGATCACACCAATGTTGGGTAAGGTTTTACCCTTGCCGGCGATTAAGGCACCTGTGTAAGCTTCCTGCAGAGAAGAATGCTCGAACATGGCGAGTCGGATGCCGGCGGTCCATTGGATAAGGGATTGGCGGGAGTTGAAATGCAACAGGTAACGATTCCGGCCTGCTGTCGATATGCTGAGGATATTCTCAAGCGGCTGTTCTTCATTCGACCTCGTCGGTAGGGAATCAATCTAGCAGCATATAGTCAGCTCTCCTCATACCGACCATCATTGAAGCCTAACCGAATCGCGTTTGTCCAGGGCTGCGGGGGTATAACCATACCATCTTGATAGACGCATCCGTCAGGTTGATGAACTTGGGCAGAACCTCGCCATTCTCGCCGGCCGCATCCAATTCTGCGGCATCCCATAGCGACAAGACGGTGCCCACAAGTTGGGCGAAGCATTCGGTCCAAGTGCGATCAGGGTTAGGTTTCCCCTCTAGCGGTGCGTTAGAAAACTCAAGAGCCAAAATGGACACGTGGGGGCCTCTCTTCCGAAAGACGGTGGTAGACTAGGGACATACGGATATTCTGGTCGTCTAGCTTTAGGAAATAGCCTTCCTGGTATAGTTTGTTGGCGTGGCTATTGAGAAAGTGGAAAATCGGCTGGAGCTCGGGAATCGTATCCTCGGTGACATCCATGACGGGCGGTTGATAGGTCATGATCATCGACAGAGGTCGCGATGACATGCGGCTTTGCCGCCTGTAGTGACTACGGGTATTGGAAACAGGGAAGTCGTCGGCTACAGGCGAACTCGCATGGCTATGGCGCGGCGATGATGACGGAATTGGTGCTGACGCAGATTCGTGAAAATCAGTTGGTCGAGGCCCGTCTAATAAGGCGCCGTAACTCTGAGTCGAGCTACCGTTAGGGTTAGTGATGGTATGTCTCCTGGGGTTCTTCTTGATTTTGATGCTGTCGTTGTTGTCGGGAGGATTCCTGAGATAAGCCGAATTCCGATTGCCGCGAGAAGTTTGATTACTTGGCGGCGGTGATGCTGATGATGACCTAGGCGAAGCGGACCATTGTGACATAAACGAAAGCACTATCCATTGGGCAAAATAATGATTAGCAGAACCGAACGAATAGGCCCACAATAACTGATAAATATTCGTACAGCCCGATACGAGACATGGGATGAGTTAGGCAGCCGAATAAAAGTATAGACCAGCTGAAAGTGAACAAGGATAATAATAATAAAAGTTAATTGGAGGGGGGGGGCGAAGCTCCAAACAACCGAAATAGGTATAATGAATTCCGGGAGCGGATCTTACAGACGGCTGCTGCTACTGACAGCAAGCTCGTATACGACGAGCCAGGTAGGAAAGGCGGGGAGGGCTGTGCAGGCTTATAATAAAAGTAATGATGGGAGAATTGATGAGAAGTTGCGTATATAGTAGGTAGAGATGTAGAATGACCACATGCACTACGGTCGAGCGCTAAGGCAATGCAACATAAAAAGGGCTGTCAATCAATTGACTTTGAAGATCAGACTAACAAGCAAAGAGGCACAAAGACGGATAGAAATTGGTCAGCCGCGGCAGCTTGAGTCTGAATAACTTTTAAAAGTGCACCCCGCGGCCACACGCAACTCGGATAAGTATGAGAACGGGAGTACATGAACCAGATGTGCTTTAATATAAGATGTATGTTAATATCGGAAACGGCCTAGGGAATGTGCCTAGTTGAACAGACCGCTTCGGCCGGACCATACCAGCGTCACGAGCAGCCGTGTTTGCCGATTTGCTGGTTCGAGCTTCTTGGGTTTAGGGGTCTTGGTATTGATGCTAAGGGAATGGGGGTTATGGCGGCAATAGCGTGGATGCAGATAGGATTCCAGGGGTGTTTGCATGAAGCTCGGAATCAACAAAAAGATGCTCCGGGTAGATCTGCGTGAAAATATGGGAACACGGCTGGGAGAACGACTTGAAGTGATACGCAAAGAATCAAGAGTACACATACCTCGACTTTTAACCATCTTGACCTTCGAGCTACCTTTGAACCGACCTACAAAAAGACACAGCCTACACCATCTAACTACCACCTCGTACGCTGCGGGACGGCACTCGATTACGCTGCTTCAAGGGGAACACCATCGACGAGCCGAGAATCGTACGGCTGACGGGTCCCACAAGGGACCACTAGGGCGGGATTGCTCGCCAATTCTGCGGTGTGTGTAAAACGAAGAGCGACTAAGTTGGTGTTCCAGGGGAATAGTTTGAATGTAGGGCGGAAGCGTGGAGGGCTCGTCCGGAGGATACGTAAAAAGCGAAGCGGATCGAATCGAAGCTGCACAAAGTAAACAAGAGTAGGTAGGCAGTAGCCAAGGGAACGAAAGCGGAACGACAAAAGAGAATCCAAAAAAAAAAAGGCAAGCAAAAGAATCCAGCAAGGGCACAGAATCCCCCAATGCAAAGTAGCGGGCGGGAGACGTTGGTTTTGTAGCTCTCCCAATTATATCGCAAAAACTAGCCCAGGCAGGACCAATACGAGAAGGTGGGACGTCCAGAAAAGGATAAGACCACGACCTTTCGGAAGCCGGGTTGTATCGTCTTGTGCGGGTTAACGTGATGCGAGAGGTAGGCAGGTCCTCTATTGTTTTCAGTCCGAAGTGATAGAAGATTCAGCAGAGTTTGAAACTACTTGATACTACGAAATATCTTTGGTGACCTTTCCCTATTGATAATGCAATGGAGTTGTCGTTGACAGTTGCCTTCGCAGATCGGGTGACACTTTAGTGGTAGATAAATATGGTTGCCGGAAGGAAATGCCCCAAGAAATGCCAATCCAGACATCCAGATGTGTAAGCAGCTACGGCGGGGGCGCATTTGGAATTACCTCAGCGTATCGCCCGCCGTGGCTTACTAGGCCCTTTTTCCCGGGGTGACCTATTATTATAATAATAATAAGGGGGAGTCTAACTTCCTTTGTCTGTCTTCGGCTCTTGGTCCTTGTAAGTCGTGCCAGCAGCAGCCGCGGATACGTCGGACCTCCATAACACGATGCCTAGTCATCGTTGACGGGGCCAAGACCTACAAAGTAGCCAGCCTAGACTGTAGCGTCTTCAGCCGTGATCCACGCAGAGAAATTACGCCGCCGAACCGAGATACTCCCTAATGTCAACTAGCGAAGAGCCCGATGTGCTTGAAAGCCATTTTACTTTCGGGGTTGCTATCTAATTGATGGAATCGTGGGGGTCCAAGATCGACGTCGAGGGGGGAGCTGATGGAGACCCTAGTTTCTTACGCAAGTATCAGGACCGGGATCTTCAATTTTGACCTGGCATTTGGCTGATTGACACAGGCATTGGTGACATGTCGGGCTAATAACGAAGTTTTTAGGGCCGACTTGTGGTTATCTACGTCATTTTTAAGTAAAACTTAAAATGCCACGATGGACCGTTAGAAACCCCCATATTCTAGTTTCGAAGGTTAATGGGCTGTCTGATGACCGACTCAAACTCAACTGCTTGCTTCATCGTCATTTATTCCAACTTTGACACGGAGTTTCTGCACACATCGCGGGTACGGACAGTGCCTGACGGAGACATTTTTACTTTGTAGACTTACAGAGGTACGTTGCACCAAGTGCATGGCACCGAACGCGTCGCTATGTGTATGACTGGGCTACGTACTTGTACTCGCTGGGTCATGCAAGGCACTATTTGAGGAAGACATGACTCCATGAATCGATGACCCGACAACCAAACCCACGGCTCGGCACGAATATCTCTAAACGAACCTAGCACGACGTACTCGGTTGATACTGTCCCTAAACGAACCTAGTACGAGATACTCTGTGGGGACTATTTCTAACAAAAGACGTTGCACAGTATTGTGAGATCTACCGACTTTCTGAGCCGCTAACGTGACAACAAGCTGCACGCACTAAAATATGATAATCGCGAATCCTCCGAGTGCAACTTCTCTTTCGCGCCTGTCTCTGGGTGGGCGCTGGTGGTGGGTATGACTTCGCAATATTCCTTGGCAAGCCTTGGCCACCTATGATGCTGCGGGATGGAATACGACGGTGCTTGGTGCAGTATATGTATATTGCACCTATACGTGCAGGCCACCGCCGTGAAGCCACCCCTAATGTAACGGAGAGGATAATTATGTCCAGCCTTGCCGCTTTCTCTGCAAGTGCGCGCTGAGTACATATTTATATTATCTTCCAGAGAGCTCCCAAGAGTCCCACGGACCCAAAAGTCCCCGCTTGCTGCAGAGATATACAATCAAACTTTACGCGGACAGGACCCCTGAAGCATTAATATGGGCGAAAAACTACGACGTAGTAAAAGGCCCTCACGCCTCTGGCGTCGACTCCCGCATCCATATGTGGCTGTCCAAGACTGGCCTGGCACGCCGGGGCGTCAATCCTGTACGGCCCTCTTTCTTGTTACCGGTGGATGATTGGCCAGGGAAGCCTCCCGCTTTTGGACCCTTGCCAGTGATTTGTTGCCGTAGTCTGTAAATCCAGCTAAGCCTCAGCTCTACGTAACCTCTTCTAAAATGTTGAATATGGACGCGCGTCGGTGTGTAAGACGCCTCCATGACATACATATGTAGGTATATAGGAGTTTTCCTAAGCTCTAGCCCCATTTACGTAGCATACCGCTCGTCCCTGGGGCTAAAGACGGTCCGTGGTGAATGGTTGGGACATTAGGCATTCTCTTCTATCGGTCGTTGCGCAGATTCCAGATGCCCTTACATCATTTATTAGAAGATACTACTTCGTAGATGTCAAGCGAGGATAAACCAGCCAGCAGGGAATCTTGCTTGACATCTTCTTCACGCCGACGAACACAACAGATTCCATACAGAGCTTGATTGCTCTCGTCGTCTTGACCATCAATTTGGTAATACTCGGCAGTCTAAGGTGGGATTTCCCGCTAGTGTTCCATCGCGGTAGTACTGGTTGTGTAATATATCAAGTATACGAAAAGTCAGCCCCCGAGACTGTCTGGCCAAGGTTGAGGCGTGTTTGCACGCCCCGCCGATTAGAGACTGAGCTTGCCGATTCGCCGTGTGACTAGGGGATGCACGGGCGGTGCGGATTCACAGCACGAGATGGTCCAGCACCGGATATGATTCAGGTGCCTACCTAGGGCATTGTAAGTTACAAGATTGTATCACGCGGAAACAGTCGAATACTGGCTCATGTACCTATCCGTCTCTGCTGGGCGTAACGCTACGCGGATATTACCCTCGGGCCATTATCATCTTCGCACAAGTTGTTCAGCAGTAGTATAAAGCATAGCTGTAGAGACATTCCATGAACATTACCTAGGTGGACGATATTGGCTCCAATAGACTACTAGACCTTGGCGATATATTGTCACTTTCACGTGATACCCATAGACAGCCTGCATATACGAACCTTGAATATAATGAAAGATTGTAAAGGGCCTGATAGATGGTATTCACTGTACCAATAAAGTCGTGTTTGTAAGGAATAATGGAGGCGACCGATAGAGTGATGTCATTCGTGTAAGTAAACCCACTAACACGTGCTCTGTGTTGTAACGTCCCCAGGCTGGTCCCCTCCAAGCGCTAGGTAGGTAATTTGTGGAGGGCCATAATAAGCCAGGCCACATGTACCTCTCCGGTCTCTATCGTGACCTCCGGTACCAGCTCTCGATATTCTAACTCCATACTGGGGTGCCCAAGCTGGCTGACTTACAAGTAATACCAAGGCCTTCGTGGACCTCGTCGTGGGAATGAGAAAACCACCTCTTCCTTTGCCAGCATCTCTATCAAACCCGCTGCGATATCTGGACCAAGTGGCGTCGCGACGACCAACACGATGGCATCCACCTTCTTACTTTCAAGCCCGTGGGAGCCATGATGTGGCATCATCGCCCCCATCATCGGGCGTTGAAACTCTCACGCTACCAGACTCGTGTCCGAAACTACCATTCCGCTTCGAGACCGGCTTCGCTCTCTTCGCGAAGCGAAAACCGCGACCGTTTCCCCCGCCGTTCTTATCGCCGCCGTCGGGCTCCTTCTCGGACCCTCTGAGCACACACCATCAGAGTCGCGACAAGCGCGCATTCGTCGGCGGCGAGTTGATCCGTGGATGGACCAACGGCGACGATGCAGTGTATGCTAACGACCATTTTATATGCGCCAACGATGGGGTTGGCGCGTGGTTGGCTCGGCCGAGAGGTCATGCAGGGTACTACCCGGAGACGTGTGCGATTCTCGTCATACAGCTGCTAATGTCACACCCAGACTGTGGTCGAGATTGATACTGCATTTTTGGGTGTCCGCGATGCAGGAGGACATCGTCAAGGCGCGGCCGGCGGACCAGCCATACCGTCCCAATCCCGTACAGTATTTGCAACAAGCATATGAGCGCACGCTCGAGGCTACATCCGGAGCCAACGATTGCCAGGGGACAACAACGGCAACAGGTGCACAGCTCTTCTACAAGGGTGATCACAGTACTACCACCGTGACGCCCCTTTTGTACGTGACGAATCTCGGCGACTCTCAGGTCATGGTAGTGCGCGCGAGAGGCCGGAAGATGATCTACAAATCTAAGGAGCAATGGCACTGGTTCGACTGCCCGAGACAGCTCGGCACGAATAGTCCGGATACACCGGCCAAGAATGCCGTCATGGATACCGTAGAGCTCCAAGAAGGCGACATCGTGCTAGCCATGTCCGATGGGGTCATCGACAACCTATGGGCGCACGAGATAGTCGAGAATGTGTCCAAAAGCGTTGAACGCTGGGAGGCAGGCGAAGGCGGTCCGGCTGGGGGAGACCGCGATCACGGCATGAATGGGGGCATGACGTTCGTCGCTGAAGAGCTGGTGAAAGCCGCCAAGCAGATCGCCCTCGACCCTTTTGCCGAGAGTCCTTTCATGGAACATGCTATCGAGGAGGGGTTGGCTAGCGAGGGAGGTAAGTCATACTCCATTTTCCGTCTATTTCTCTCTATATACTGAAAAATCAGGCAAACTCGACGACATCAGCGCTGTCGCTGCATTATGTCGGCGGAACGTAAGTTGAGTCCGACTGAGCTCACACGACTGGTATTAGACCGGCTTGAGGCGGGGCTTCCGATAAAAGGCATGTGTCTTTTCTGTGATACCTCATGATTACAGCTCCGGAATTTTATAAATTATGAAGGCGTTGAGGGATTAATGAGTGGTCGCTTTTTTTGGGGTAGGATACGAGCTAGAGAGTGCTTATTCCAGATACGTTTATTTACATAGAGCCTTAATATACATGAAGGTGGGTTAGGTTGCATTGCACGACGTTTGGGGGCCTTGAATGCGCTATGCCGCAATACAGGGATCATTAGGCATGTTTGTATAGTGGGGCTAGCCATGCCGATAAGCTTATCGGACCTCAATCATTTGAATTTTGTTAGAGCAGCATTCGCGATTTCAAGCTTCGACTCGACGACTGACTGTTCTCAACCTCAAAAGAGCGACGTCGTGGCACAAAAGTAATACATCACGCTTAGCCTCTAAACTCGATCTCCTAGCTCCGTAGTCCCAAGCTATTTCACGACTCATAGCGCGACTGGTTTGGAGATCCCAGGGATCTCGTTGTTGCGAGGATGCCTCGCGCGAAGAGATCTAAACAGTACCGCAAACTCATGGAACAATTTTCCATGGGTTTCGGCTTCCATGTCCCGTACCAGGTCGTCGTCGATGCGGAGTTCCTCCTCGAGTCGGTTAAGTGTAAGATGGATATTATACGTCGGTTAGAAGACACCCTGCATGGAGAGATCAAGCCCCGTAGGTCTTCCCTGTCTGGTCTTTGTGAGATGAAGATTCTAATGAAATATTCACAGTGGTAACGCAATGTTCAATGCGACATGTGAGTAGCTTCCGACTTTCTAACTCTCGTTTTCGCCTTACTGCTCCCGATGAGCCCTTCGTTGCAGCGAGCCTCTTTTAGTTGTTGACGAATTGGTACTAAATAGCTCTATGCCCGCAATTCCGAGCCAGCAGTCCGAGAAGCCATTGAGCTTGCGAAAGAAAAATTCGAGCGGAGACGCTGCGGCCACCACCCCGATCAATATCCAGAACCCCTCAGCTCTTACGAGTGCGTCAACTCGGTAGTTGACCCCAAGGAAAACGGCGTCAACAAGCACCGTTACGTGTGCGCCGTCAACGACGACCATCTACGCGCCTCCCTCCGCCGGATACCGGGCGTGCCCCTCATCTTCATCCGGCGCTCTGTCGTGCTCATGGAGCCCATGGCCGCCGCCACGGCGAAGGTACGCTCGGCCGAGGAGCGCAAGAAATTCAGGGCGGAGATCTTGATGCCCGGCGGCAAGAGGAAGCGGGACGATGATTCCGAGGACGAAGACGGCAATGGCAGTAAGGGCGGATCAAAGAGCAGCGAGGCGACGAAGGCGCCGGAAAAGAAGAAAAAGAAGAAGGGACCCAAGGGACCGAACCCACTATCCGTGAAGAAGAAGAAGACGCCGAGTCAGCCAGACAGTAAGCCAAAAGAAGAGAAGAGGGGGGAGCCGCCACAGACGGAGGGTGACAATGCTGGTACGATAGAGCAGCCTAAGAAGAAACGAAAGCGCAAGCACAAGAGCAGCGGTGCAAATGGTGAGGCTGCTGGACCTACGGAGAACGGCACATGAGTTTCTGTTGGAAACTCTGAAGCGCAAGGGGTGTTCCTGTCCGGCTGGGTTCCTATCGGAATAACACACGAAAAGGCGTCTTTATGTTCATACGTCATGGAGATTTTACTTAGGAGGCGCTGTTGTCTTTACATCCAGGAAGTTTATAGAGCGGAATTGATAGCATCGTGCACTTCATCCTTGGGCTCAATCGAACGTATGCTTCTGCTTATATGCGTGTACCAACGTTACCTTGTATCTATTCCGTTCGAGTCTCCACGTATCTTAAGGGATATGGATGAAGTTCATAAGGATGATACGGACGCTGAGTTTCTGGGAGACGGTTGGACCGGCACTGTTGACCCATCTTTGATATCAATAGTGGCACGCGGTCTTATCCGACCGCCTGAAACACGCTGACTCTGTGCCTCCTTGGCCACTAACCTTTGCGAGTCTAGACCTGCTGTATCCACTACGTAGAACACTGCCGAGTATTGCGCCACTCAACGTGATGGGGGTCACTCACCTGTAACCCCTGTGCTTACAGCATTGTATCTGCTCCTGAACGAAATATTGTCGGAATGACAATTCACAAAAACATCGGTTTCTTTGAAACGGCTTTGTTCACTTCCCAACATAGGATTCCGCTTACCAGGTTTTAGTAGCCTGGACAGTGATAGGGCATTGGATACGAACGGGTAGATTACTCACTCACTGCAACATACCTGTCAACCCACGATACCGGTATGTATATGCACTCACCGGGGAACGATTGGAGCTAAATTTCATTACTATGTCACATTAAAGTCCCTACCACACTCCACTTATATTCTGGACCGTGGGGAATTGCCCTTTTGCTGTTGAACCGAGACATGATCGCGCCTACACGCCGAGTCTATTTACAAAAACTTCCCCCAATGAGAACCTAAGCGATGGCCAACCCCGATGAACCACCACTTTCAAATATCAAGCCGCCGAGCCAGCCAATCGACACAAATTCTAACGCCAGTAACAGCGTCGATGCGAAAGAAAAGAGTATTCCAATGACGGCGGGGGACGTGCAAGAATTCGACGACTTCGGTCTGCCTATCAGGAGATATGTCAACCCTGAGCCGCCTGCCAGAAGTGAGGGTGAAAGTAGCTCGGCCTACAGAGTGGGAGGTGGTACGAGTACGACACGTGAAGCGGTGGCAAGCAATTCGGAAGAAAAGCAGGAATCTAGCCCGAGCAGCCCAGAAAGGAAGGGAGTTGAAGGAGAAAAGGAGGAACTGGAGGTTCCAAATCACGAGAGCAAATTAAACAAAGCCTTGGCCGAGAATAGCGACGATGACGTGTTTCAAGACGCTTCGTCCACTCCCCTACCGGAGCGCACCGCCGAAGTCACGTCGAAGGAGATCAACGGGGCCAAATCGCCCTTGCGTCCGCAGATAGAGAACAAGACCAGGGATGAGCCGAGTCCGCCGGCGGGAGTGTTACCGAACGGTCCGGTCCCGAGCGAAAATGCGCAAGCATCCAAGACGACTAAACGTCATAGCACACTGGACAATGACATGCAGGCTATCTCAGGGCCTTCGATCGAGGAGATTGCGTGCAGCAAGCAGGACAAACAGGCAGAAAATGCGGCCGCTGCCCAACATACTCGGAATATAAGCATAGCCAGCTCAACCAAGGGCATATCCGAGTTTTCGCACCAGCAGGTGGCGGCCCCTAAAGAAGTAGAGAAAGACGACGATGGAGAATGGCAAACTATGCCGGCATACGCGCCCTACGATATATATGACGACGATAATAGGTTAATAGCTAAGGAGCACAATGCCGACGAGGATGAGAAGTATGGTTATGCCGGACTCGGAGGTGCCGGCAAGGGCTACACGAGGGTACTGGATGATGAAGACGTTGAGTCGGTGACCAGTATGGACGACAACACTCAATATCTCTTCAACAATGTCAAAACTACGAGCATAGCCGGTGCCGACGAGGAACAGCGTGATGCCGTCTCCCAACTACAGGCTACTAAAGACCTCCTGACCGAGGGCCAGAGGATAGCATACGTAGGAGTCACGCGTCTCGAACTAGTAGAAATGGTCAAGGCCGCGGAGGCTGTGGACGGCCCCAAGAAGGTGAAGAAAGAGGTCCAGACGGCGGCCGAGGCCATGAAGATGTGGTCGCAGAAGATCATGATTCGCCTCTATGCGCACATGGAGATCAACCAGGCCGAGCAGGTCATGATCGAACAGCTGGCGGAACACGGAGTTGTGCCCCGGGATCTCACCCCCGTGCTCATGCAGAACGCGAGAGTGAAGAACCCTATGGCGGAGAAGTCAGGGAGGTCTACTCCGAGCATTTCCTCCCTCGCGAGCCCAAGGCAGTCTATATCCACCAGCGAACCAGTCTCGCCGGCACCTCCCCCGTACGAAAGCCACAACGATGGGGATTGGCCGGAGGTCAAGTCTCCGTCGCAACTACCCCGGACGGCCAAAATCGAGATAGATTTACGGTGGACGGTGCTTTGCGATCTCTTCCTCGTCCTAATCGCTGACTCCGTATACGACGCACGGTCACGAGTCTTATTAGAGCGCGTAGCGAAAGACCTGGAGGTTGATTGGGTAGATATCTGCAAGTTTGAGAAGCGCGTCACCGATGCTTTGGAAATGCAACAGCAGGCAGAGAGGGAGAATTGGAACGAGGAAGAGCATCTCGAGAATCGACGGAAGATGGCGCTCAAGCGAAGGTACCTCATGATGGGCCTGGCGACCGTCGGGGGCGGCCTGGTTATTGGTCTTTCGGCTGGTCTCATGGCACCGCTGATAGGTGCCGGTCTCGCAACCGGCTTCACGGCGATCGGAGTGGGCGGCACGAGTTCTTTCCTAGCCGGAGCTGGTGGGGCGGCCATTATCACCTCCGGCGCTGCCGCATCTGGTAGTTACATGGGCGGCAAAGCTGCCAACCGACGGACCGGGGCCGTGAGGACCTTCGAATACCGACCTCTACACAACAATAAACGGGTAAACCTCATTGTGACAATTTCCGGGTGGCTGTCTAGCAAGCACGACGATATTCGTCTGCCGTTTAGTACAATTGACCCCGTCATGGGCGATATCTACTCGATCTTGTGGGAGCCGGAGATGCTGACTAGTATGGGAGACACTATCAACATCTTGGCGACGGAGGTGAGCGACTCATTGTTACCAGCCAAGGTATTTATTGTCCTCGTTAGCATCTGTGCTGATTATTACAGGCTGTCACGCAAAGTCTCCAACAGGTACTGGGCGCAACGGTGCTTATGGGTCTGATGGCTGCCCTGCAACTGCCCATCGTGCTGTCTAAGCTCGCTTATCTAGTAGACAATCCCTGGGCAGTTTCTTTGGACCGAGCGTGGTCGGCCGGCCTAATTCTAGCAGATTCTTTGATCGACCGAAACCTAGGCACCCGGCCTATCACGCTCGTCGGGTACTCCCTTGGCTCGCGAGTCATTTTCTCCTGCCTACTGGAACTCGCGCGAAAAGGCGCCTACGGTCTAGTGCAGAACGTCTACATGTTCGGGTCGCCCATCGTGGTTAAGAAAGAGGAGTATCTAAAATGCCGAACGGTCGTCTCGGGCAGGTGGGTGAACGGGTACAACAGGACGGACTGGATTCTGGGCTACCTCTTCCGCCTGACGAACGGCGGTATTCGGCGAGTGGCGGGCTTGGCAGCTATAGAGGATATACCAGGCCTAGAGAATAAGGATTGCACGGAGTTCGTCGTCGGCCACATGGAGTACAGAACGGCGATGCCCAGATTACTTAGAGAGTGTGGCTGGGTAGTCGAGAGCGACGAGTTTGCCGAGATCGAGGATCCTGACCCCGAAAACCACCAGGAGCGGCAACGAGAGATCATCAACGAGATCGAGGAGGCCCGCAAGCAGCTCGAGAAGGAGGAAAACTCCAAGAAGGGCGGCGGCTGGGGAATATTCGGCCGGAAGAAGAAGGCGGCCCGCGCCGAGTGGGAGGTGTACGAGGATAACAGGGGCCCTGCGGGCGGAGACCCGACGAGGACCGAGGACAAGCAAGGCAACAACCACGGCGTCCTCTTCGACGTCGACGCCATCCGCGCCGAGCTTGCCAGCGACGAGCTGCAGGTCAAGGAGCTGGAGTCGACGCTGCCCCCCATAAAACTCGCCGTGGAGCAGCCCCAGGTCTCGTACAACAATAATAGCATTAATCCGCGGGACTCCCTGCGCGAGACCAAGAGCGCGGACGCCACACTCGCCACGCGACAGCGGCTGCCCCAGGAGCCTACGCCGGCTTATGCCGCCGACCAGAGCAGCAGCAGCAGCGCGTGGGGAAACTCCGCCGACGACGAGATCCAGATGACGTTCGACACGTCATTCGACGACCCGGCCCCGGCCCGAGCCAGGGACGCCCCTTATTATTACACAAGCCACAGCAATAATTCCTCCGGCCCGTTGCGCGCAGGTACGGCGTCGCCGCCTTCCACCGACAGGCCGGAGATCAGCAGGAGCGCCAACACGGCCCCTAACATGGCGCTCGCGGACCCCTGGGCCGACCTCGACGACGAAGACTTCGGCAAGGAGAAGGAGATCTCGCTGACCTTCGCGTGATACAAATCAATTGCCGGTACCGGATGGCTGGATGGAACGCAAGCCAGGCCGTCCCGTTGTACTCTTTTTTTACGCGCGTACGTATGATGAAAAGCGACAAACGAGCGTATGTGTGATTTTGAGACGTCGAAACGAGTATGTGTGTTTCCCGTAGCAAGACTCTAAGTACTTAGCCAGGCTGTCCAGTTGGGCCGGGCGAAGCTGGCATAGGCGATGGACGGGCCCGTTCATGGCGTTTTTTCTTCGTGTTCCTTTTTGAGGTTGGTGTCCAAGCTTGAGTCTCTACTTACCCGCATCGAAAGGTCGTTGGTTGGTTGGTTGCATTTGTATATATTAATATCTATCTACTTTTGTTGGCAGAATTGCCGGGGCGGGCGTATCTTGGTGGTATAATCAGGGGATGGTGCGTGCTCGTGCGTGGTTTGGGGGTGAGGGTAGGGGGCTAGAGTAGACGGACGGCGTGGTGAATGTATATGCATACTTATATAGCAGGAGGGTTAGTTGGTTGAATACCTAGCTGTTCACTGTTCACTCGAGACCCGAATCTGCGGCTTGGATGTAATATCTCGTCACTGAGGCTCGACCGCCATGAGGTGGAATCGCGGTTGTCTAGAGCATGAGAGTGCGAGGGTAACCCTTTACACCGTCTCATTGTGGGAAGAGACGTAGCTGTTCTACGTGTCTGTAGCTTCAGACCTACCTCAAAGTACTCTGCCATCTCCTCGGTCGGTCAGTCCATACATTACAGGATATTTTCGCACTTAAGTACTACAGCGCAACCTCTATAGCTGGCTGAATATCTACTAAAGAGATTCCAGCATGTATGGATAGACAGGTAGCCTCCAGTCGAATAAATAGATAAAAGAAGTGCCCGCCGCTTATATATATATATATATGCATCTGGAATTATTACATCAAACCAAGCCATTTGCAGAGGGACCCTTCGTAACACAGGGTCTCCTGTCCCGCACAAACGAAGAAAGCTCCCCACACGGACGGCCTTGACCAGCTCCAGCCCCCTTCTGCATAAGCGCCTGGTACTGTCCCCGGGCATCAAGGTGCGATCCGGCCCGATTGGGGGCCCGGTTGACAACCGCGTACGGAAGGCGCGCGGCAAGGTCGACAAGCAGGAGAGGATCCACCGCCCCCTACCCATGGAGATCTTGCGGGGGGCGGAGATTAGCCTTATTTATTGGTCCTAGGTAGTTAGGCGCTGCTGGTTGTGCTGTAGGGTTGTTAAGTTGCGGTGCTTAGTGAGCGCAGCGCAGACCTCGCGACGGCGGAGGACAATGCCGCATCCGCGTTCTATGTAATCGCATTTCGGCGGGCTCTGTTGCGGATGTTTTGAGCAGGACTACAGCGCGGGATTGTTGGATGGTGATAGGTATTCATTTTCGAAATGTTCGCACGACTTCACTTCAGCCTGTAGCATTGACCAGCGACGGGACGTTTCTCCGGAACGGTGATATCTGGACTTATGGGACTGGGGGCTTTTAGAGGAGACTTAACTCGAAAATTAATTCTGATAAATTAGGTGACGGAATTCTGGTCCTTCCGGATCGGCGCTGCAGGTCATGGTGGTTTGCATAGGCTCTGATTTGTATATACCTCCGTGGATCTAGCAGGAATGGACTGTATGGCAGTCTGGGAGGTGCTTTTAATACCCGCCGGCGGAATCCGCTTGGAAACGCTCTAGTCCGCATCAAAAGACGCATTCTTGTTTCTCCAAGCTCTGTCGGTGATCTTCTGGATATCAGCAATACGTGCGGTGCAAGTTATCACCAAAGTGTTTCATAAGCAACACAATGCACGAAACATCACATCTAGCACTGCAGGCGAGCCGCTAGTGGTGTTTCAACCTTCGGACGAGGGTGAGCGGAAAGGTTTCCGCTTCTCGTCTCGCATAATCTATCAAGGCCTGGTCCGCCAGTCAGCGCCATGGCCGGATACGGGTGTAACCATATGATCTCATCCAGCGGGAAAAAGGGGGTTTGAGGGTGGATTACGTGATTGCGGGGGTTCTGGTATCCTCAAAATAGCAGCAGCGGCGCTAGGTAGACATCTACTGCTTCTCTACCCCCCCGTCATACTCTTTAAACAGTCAGAAGAGCTTCACAGGATACAGGAGGCTTTAAGGGGAGGTGGTCCGGCAGACCGTTAAAATAAAATACCGCGCAACCGTTCGGCACAAAAGAATTTCTCGCTGCCTCGCGCTCGGGGTTAACAGAGTCCTCCGTGGAGGGGAAATGTCAAGAGTGGAAGCTGTTACTATTTATTGCATACGGAGACCCTAGCTCTACCCTAGAAGCAATCCTTAAGGCTAAAAACAGCTAGTTGCAGCAGGGGCCCCAGATCCTCGAGGCCGTTGCGGAGCCACTAGTAATCCGAGACGTGTTGCGCGCCGCCAGATGAATGTCAAAAAAACCGGTAGAGGGGAGGGGATCGGTTGCAAGTTCTCTACATTCACATCTTTACCACACTGAGGTAAGTCTAGAGTGTGCGCTCTCAACCCCAAGCTTGCCCGTCTTACTTTTTCTCTGTCACCAAGTCTTTTCACCCCACGATCGACTTGTTCTGCAAGTAGGTAAGTAGAGTCGAAGATGGTTTCAAACATTCTTCGGTGAAGGAGAATCTTCCGAGGGCTGTATGCTGGTTGGTGATGGAATGAGCAACACCCAAAAGGGTTGGTCTGCCACCAGCCCCCACGATCCACATGTTTGTTGCCCTCGTCTCCAATGTCGGATGAAACCCAAGAAACGGCCGCTCAGCCCAAATACCCCGTCGTTTGAAGATTCATGGACCTTCCGTAAGTGTTATATGTAGTATACATAGATGCGCCCTTGGATACCAGCATACTGTACATATACGCGGTCAGGCAGTAAGACTTGATGCGGATTATGCATATCCTTATGCAACGCCCGGGCCACAACTGCTGACTGGCGTATTGGTTAATGCACAAAGTTGCTTACTCTGGCCGCGATATACACGTGTATTATTTGTGCGGCAGTCAACCTGCAATATCACCCACTGGAACAGTCGCGATCAACCCAAAACTTCCCAGCAGTTGACTTTCTTACGGCTACGTACCTCTATATTTGGGCGGCCGTATTAGCAGTGAAAGTTGTAAGTGTAGCTTTCGAACTCCGCTTTTCACAACCAGATCCCCCCATCATTCTCTATAAGCCGGGGTTTGTTCAAAGATGGGTCAATCCACTTCAAGTGAGCATTACTACGTACAATGGTTCCTTCGATTCGCTCGCAGAAGGCGTGCACAGCCCATGGAGCGGGCCAGACACACAGTCAAGCGGCCGCCACTTGCGCCGTCATACGTACTACTACAATAAGGCGTATGTAACGGGAGTAACAGCAAGCCTCTAGTGGGGATCAGCGTCCGTGCCCGAAAAAGAGAGGTGCGGGTTTCTCCTTTGTAAGTATTTCGTAACGTCCGAGTTGGTCGCTTGGCCCTTGGCGACCATCTCGCTTCTGGGATTGGTAGCCATTGTACCATCCCAGTCTGTTGGCCGTGGCTTTGCTGGCGCTCGCTCTTATTGAACCGCTTTGTTCGATAGCGGGCTCAGCTGGGCTGGCAGTTCCTAAGGATTCCAGTGGAAATCGGATCCTCCCCGGAATAGCCCCCCTGCTTGCTTCGCAGTTCCTTTCTTCCTTTCAGTCTCCCACGGTTTCTGTTCATTCGTCTTCCTCCCTGGCAGCTGTTCCGAAGTCCTGGTGATTCTGCGAGTGATTATCCTATCCGACTGATTCTGCTTTCGCCGACCTCCTCGTCGTCATCGTCGCTTGTTGCGACACCAAACCACGCCTCTCTCGAAATCGACACGGCGTGATTGAATCGGTTTGACGGATGACAACTCAGGGCTGGACATGAATTTAGGACCTATAGGGATTGGAGTTTTCGAATTTAGTGTCACCAACCGACGCGGTCTAGCATATGATTAAGATAATGCGGCTCCATGCCTCGAAATTTGGGCTCTTCGCCGGCTTGCTAGGAGTAGTTACCGGGCAACAGGGAGCGGGACTGACTCCCTCGGCCCTCATAGACTTCGGAGACACGTTTATCACACCAAGGGTTTTCGCAAAGGCTGAGGTGGTTGCTGAGATTTTTTGGACAGCCACCAACTTGAACCTGGCAGTCACAGACGTGTATTTGTACAAGAGGGAGGTTAGGGACGGTGAAAATGATACCTTGATCGCGGAAAGCAACATGGCAACAGGTTTTAACAACTCTCCATTTGGTCGGAATGAAGGCAGAGACAATAGCGAAAGGCTCGTACGGCGAGTGCTGCCACTAGCGAGTATGCTTGCACTGTCTGAAAGCCAGAAGTAGAGGAAAGTGGATAGCTGACAATTCTGCAGCGCACCGTTTGATGGATGGGAGAAATATGACGGAGATTCCCCTCAATCAGGAACCAGTTTCTTCCAGCGATGTGTTGAATTCATATGTCCTTTATATGGAATTTGACCTAAGGAACGACACGCACACCGGCAAAGGCTATAGTCCGCTATTTGCCGTCATCGACACCGAGCTTCAGAGGGCTACCGCCAACCGGATCCTAGGGGACGGACTGAGTCCGGCAAAGTCGGACGAAATTCATCTGATCGCCACGACTACGGATGTTTCAGTCGGGAGCCCGGGCCCCTCGACCCCGAGCCCTACAGCGGGGAGTCCCTCCCCAGGCGCTGGCTCCAACATGGCGAGTCCCGCTGCGGAAGACAGCAGCGAACAGAGTCAGGTTGGTCTGAGCACAGGTGCCATCGTGGGTATCGCTGTCGGCATTGGCGTCGGGTTACTTGCCGTCGCCGGCCTCTCGGTGTGGTTCTGCCTGCGCCGGCGCCAGTCCGGGCGCCCGCTCGCCCGCGCTCGCGAGGTGGGCTACGGCTCCGACTCGGGCGCTATCGCTATGATGCCCGAGAAGGAGGCGGCCGGCCTGACCGAGTCATCGTCCCACCCGGTGTACGACCACCCCTCCGCGCCCGTCGCCCACCCCGTCGCCCACCACGCCCCGCCTGTCGCCCATCACGATGACCCCACCGCCGCGGCGGACTCGTACGCGCCGTACAGCGACCACGCGGTGGCGCCCGGGACGGCGGTCACGACGCCGACGCCGACGTCCCTGAACGAGCCATCTCCGGTCCTTCATGAGCAGCAGCAGCAGGGTCCGGGAGGCGAGACCGGTGCCGCCCGCCAGCACCAGCAGCAGCCCGTCACCTCGCGCTACGCGCACCTCGTCGAGGAGGGTATGACGGAGGAGGAGATTCGGAGGCTTGAGGAGGAGGAGCGCCAGCTGGACGCCGCCATCGAGCAGGCGGGTCACCGCCACAGTCAGGCGCGGCAATAGCCCCCGGGGGGAGGGGGCCCGGAAACAGAGGGGAGGAAAATCCGTTGCGTTGTCCGTAGCATGTTTTGTGTGGATTTTGTTTCTATTTACTGCTCCATACCCCCAGGCGTTTTTTCTGGAAGGATAATCCGTGCCTGTACGGTATGCCACCCGTATATTTATACATTCGCTTTTTCCAGTTGGACCAAGGGCTTGCGAACGGGGCACGTCCCCAGCAGTCTTCCGGGTACGATATGTAATGCATGATGAGGGATTCACAGGACGTCTGCGATGCTGGGCTGCATATATAACCCGGTGCAATCGAATTTCGGAAATTGAAAGCGAAGATGTTGAAGACATCCGCGGCCTTTTGTCCGTTGAGGTCTCTTGTTGACTGAGTGATATGCTGCAAGCGTCTCTCGCTGGCTTCGATGATGTGCCTAGCTCAGAGTGGCTCTTGGACGGCCACTGCTTCCTGTCTCTGATGACATTGGTAGGCGGGTTCCATCATTCACTGGCATGATAGCTTGGTGGCTGTAACTGCGTTTGCTATGTAGCGGCATATACTCTTCAATCGTTCTCAGGATGCGTCGAGGTCAGGGGTGAGCCCCGTCGAGCCCTCGTCAGCCTCGCGGGCGCTCCTGGCCGGTGTACGGGCCGGACACATCGTCTTCAACCCCGTTACCAATACGCCAGCGCCAGGATTATCTATTGCTGCCGGTGTGCCTCTGAAGGCATGTTAGGGTTACCACTAAGAAAGGGGCCCAAGCGCAGAGTTATGGATTTCGCAGGCATGCAAGTCGCCCTGACGTTCGGCATCGTCGCAGCATCATTGCCGCCTGGCAGCTCTCATTTCAACTCGCTTGAGCCCTGGGCTAAGGCGGGGATACGGCCCGCGGCGTCGAGGAATATGGGACCCAAGAAGGAAGTTGGAGGGGGGGGGTGAGTTCTGGGTGGTTTATTCGCATACATGCTCGATTAAACACTGTTTCTGCACTTGGGCCTTGAGTAGATGGTAAAGACCTAGTATCTGGAGCCTAAATATGGGGTACTTGCAATTCATGGATTCAAGGGGGATAAAGTAAGTCAGAGTTTCGGTCACAGTTGCACACTATGGTAGTTGACTGTGCCTAAGAGAAGCCCAAAAGTCAACACCCTGATATTGTCACGGCTCATTTCTTGGCATAGCATTCGATTTGAAGAACATTCTGGGTGAGAATACCGAAGAGTACACTATGCTGACTAGAAAACCAGCATGAAAGGAGACACCTAAGCATGGTCTATACTCCCTTCGCAACCATGTTTCCATCCTGATCCCTTAACCGATATTTTCACACGAGTCGCCGTTGAACTGCTGCGCTTCCATAAATAACAAGGGATCATAAACCGCGGTATGAGCTCGATCGCATTTTAAAGCAGAACAAGTCATATGCCAGGAACGCCAAACGCATACTCATACATTCCCTTCGCGTAACGATAAGTCTAGCCACGGCCGAAGGTGAATATACGGCCGACCATGTTGCTTGCAATGGTACCAGCCAGATTGCTTGAATACAGGGCGCTGCCTGCCAGGTTCGACGCCTGGCTAAATTTGTCGCAACGAGAGAAAGCGAGGCTGTTCGTGATGGTAAGGGTAATGGCGATGGCTACAAAGCAGAGACCGATCAGTAACTTCGTCGGCTTCCGCGCGGGGTAGCAACAACACCGAGACTCACCAACAAGCGGCAGCCACATGAACTTCAGGCGCACGATGGCCAGGATGGCGAGCGCGACCCACAGGACGGGCTGGCAGTAGATGGCGAGCCAGAAGAAGCGGCTGTCGGTGGGGTTGACGGTCTTGGTGCCCGGCTCGCTGCTCTCGAAGACCCAGTGGCTGTCGCCCGAGCTGGGGTCGACCTCGTTCCACCACCGCAGCCCGACCAGCCGGCGCCCAGCGATGTTCTTCAGGTAGTAGAAGTCGGTGGCCAACAGCAGGATCGTGATGATGAAGATCATGACCATGTTATCCGTGAAGAGGACGCCGAAGAGGTACACGAGGAGGGATGCTACGGAGCAGTCAGTTCACATTCGGAGACATGATGTTAATGAATGCGCTTCAGAGTAGGGCGGCTGCCGGGCTGCTTAGACGTAGAGACATCGACTCTCAGTCTCGACTACACAGCACAGTAGGTGGACGCTAGCCAGAACAACTTACACATGCGAAAGGCGAGAAAGGTAAGTAGGGTAATTGGGTGGGAGCTTAAGCGCCAGCTCAAAGTGCCTGGCGCTGCTGGTGCGGACTCCATCGAGATTGTGTTATCGCTGCGGCGCAGTGAACAAACAATCGCATCGTCTGCTTGAAAGCAAGCTTTACCCAAGGAGATGGTGGTGGGAGTTCCAAGCTCTATGTCACTGTCGATGGTAAAGCTGGGCTGATTATCGGCGTTTCGGAGGTGTAATTGTTCCATGTTCCATATTCCATGGTCTTTGAAGCAGCCTTGGCAGCTACAGGTGTTCCCGCCCCGTCAAGCGGCCAGCAGCTGCCATAGCTCATTGCTTCCCTCCATGCGTTTTCCTCCGTCTCCTTTTAATTCAACACCTACACAATTGTCACTGAAATAGTAAAGCAATCCTTGTCTTTAGCACGCACAGTATTTCTTACTATGAAATGCTAACGCTATTTTATACGGCCTGGTAAACTTGAAGAGGGACACAGAATCTCGACGCTCCGCACAAAGACATTCGCTCGATCATAATTTCTGCTCTCTGAAATGTGATTCCCTTTAATAAGGATACGCCCGCACCTCTTCCTCGCGGCTCAGATCTAGGCCCCTCGCTATCTGCTCCTCATGTTTCTTGTCCAAATATTCAAGCAACACTTCGCCATATTTCTCCTTTCCCTTATATCGACTCACGTCGTCACCCCAGCTCCTTATCGCACTAGCCAGTCTCCCCGGTACGTAGTCCTCCTCCGCGACCTCCTTGATTGGATGAAAATACGTCCTGATAGTGAAGACAACCCCTCCACTCTTCGGCAAGCGACGTAGCGTTTGTCTCTCAGAGCGGAAGAAATGATGCTCGATGGCGCGGTTCTTCTCCGTGGTGTTCCAGCTGACGCCCAGAGAGTCTTCGGGTCCGATGCTCCAGGACCAGCCGAGATCATCGTCCACCTGGATGAAATAGTTGTTTCGCGCGACCAGCTCTTCCGGCTTGAGGCGCCGGAAGAAGTTCATCATGCCCTTCTCGAGCTTCTCCTTGAATTGCGGCACGTGCCCTGAGGTGTGGATCTCTGACAGCGGCATGCCGTACTTATCCTCGATGCGCCAGAAGCCCGGCAGGACGATGGCGCCCGCGAGCAAGTAGTACTGACCATCCGGCTTTTCGATCATGATTGCAAGGTCATCCTGGACGAGACGGGCGCACATCTGCATCGGATCCTCCGCGAGCGGCCGGGTGACGATGTCGAAGCGCTCGCCAGACCACAGGTTGTCCATGCCGACTTCCGTCCGGCGGTAGAGCGACGGATACCGTGCTGGCAAGTAATCCACGAGATCTTCAAGAAGTTCGACTGCGGCCGGGTAGGCTTCGGGCGCAGTCTTGCAGAGCTTCGAACCCCTTTCCGAGATCCGTCGCTTCTTATCCGCGTGGAAGCGGGGGTAGTGGTTATCCAATTCGATCCAGTCTACATGCTTCACCGAGCGGAGGCCCATCGTGACGTTATACTTTGGCCCGTAACGAAACGGTCGGTATGGAAGCGGTTTCGTATGCTTGATTGACCAGTCTGGATACGGTTCCGGCTTGGGCATACGGAAGTCCGATGGCGTCCATTTTCCCGCTCTATGTGCTTGCGTCTTCGCATTGCCCTGTGCCGCTTTCTCGAGCCCCGGTGCGGTAGGAGTCGGAGACCGCACGGCATACTGACTGATCCTCTTTCTCCTGAGGATAAATGTTGCTGTACTGGTGATGATGATAAGGATGAGGATCACTATATAAACAGTTTGGTTCGGATGCGACCCTAAAGAAGAGCCCTTCCAGGTATTCTGCATGACTGATCTCAAAGACTCGAGCTGCGAGATATTGTCCGAGCCCTCAAAGCCCCGATACACCTGCTCTGCACGTTTGGAGATCTCCGCCAATGCCCGGTTTAGAGCCATCATTAAGTCCTGATAAGCAACACCTTCGCATCGACGGCAATATTGAATGAAAACTCGCAATTGCTATATATCCATTGGAGACGACTGCGGGGCAGTAAAAAACGGGCCTATAAGAGATGGAGGTGCGTCGGGATCTCCTGGCATACGATTCCGTTCTCGGCTGCATATCAACCACTAGGCGGGGACGGGAGATTAGGCAATGTGCCAGTCAGACAACGGCGCCAAGCGGCCGAGCCCAGCTTTGCTATAGAAAAACAGTTCGCAACTGTGATGCAATTCGGCGCCCTCGATGATCTATACAGGTAATGCCTTCGTTCGTCGATCTGGAGTCTGGCGGTACGCGTACCAGTAGCGATATATGCCTAGCCCCAACTAGGATTGCGCATGACCGGCACTGGGTCGTTATTAGGTGCTAACCAACCCCGGATGGAGAAAGGGCACCCTATCATTCTAGAGTTGAGGTAATATTAGCTTCGAGGTAAAGTAGCGTAGCTAGTTCGGCCAATATCGGATCCCTACAAGACAGCTTTTGTATAAGGATAGTCATGCGGCAGAGGCCGATATCGTGAGACTTCACTTAAACATTGAGAGGTTACTGAAAAGCCCCTAGTTTATAATCGACGAGACATTAAAACTATGCCGATGTCGATTGAATAGCTTCATTCACTTTCTTGGGCTTGACACACAACTGTATCATCTGGTTCTACAGGGCCCTGAGTCGTTTCCAGGGGTAACACAATGGCCACCAACATAGCCTTGGGGCCTCCAAAGCTCTCCGGGTCTGATAATTTAGTCGTCGAATGTTTCTTCCATGCCGTCAACAGCTCAGAAAGGGAGAAAAATATCAACGGGAATACAGGTGGAAGAGAATAGGGAGAGCTAGGGAGAGCTCCGTGGCAGCTTCCCTCATCTAACCTAACCAGTTGCAAACTATGTTGAGACTATCAAACATTAACTCCGGTATTCGCCTGAAGGCGATTTTGTCCTTCACAAGCCTCAGCTAACCGAAACATCTATATAGGGACGAGGATTCGATGACAGCAGCCTCGCAATTACAGTAAGCGAAAGGTATATATAAGCCTATACTTCGACGCCGAGACTTTTCATTCTGCTCTCGTCACAGGTCTATCCGTTATTGAAGCGCTTGTTGGAATAGGGGTTAGAATAGGGGTTAGAATAGGGGTAACTAGATGACCCACAAGTCTGTGGTACATATAGTTGCGTAGTCCTCAAACATCCAGGCTGGCCATTTAGTAGGAACTTAACGGGTACTTAAATATAGGGATCTTTGACAGCTGTCCACTGTTGGAGGTTTGCATGTCTCTTACAGAAATCGCCTTTGATCGTTTTGACCGCTCATGATGCGTCTCTTAACCTTTGCAACGCTCCTAGCTAACTCAGCATTTCTGCTACGTCCGGCTAATCTCTCCTGCATCTGTGACCCTTTCCCCTTAGCTGCATCTGTAGTCATCGTCTCAACTCTGACCTGACCTGAGCTTGAAAAACTCCCACACGGTGCCCTCGCCCGCCGTCTCGTAAAACTTAGAGCCATCTGTGGCCACATCCATCTTCCACAACGCGTCCCCGCGCCTCTTTAACAACAGGTACCCACCTGCGGGATGCCTCGTTGCGCAGAAATACTCCCACTGTTTATGCGCGGTAGCCTTGGCCCAGAAACCGCCTCGGTCATCATGGCCAACTGCAAAGATAAGCAGAGGTCAGCGAAGTTTCAACTGCCTTGGCAACAGGATGAACCGTGAAATAAGCAGCCGAATTCGAAGTTTATAGCTCAAGCACCCGACCAGCTCTTCCCTCATGTCTTAAGCCGATGTAAGGGAAGAATGAGTTTAGGAGGTCCCCTACTGTAGGTGCCAGATACTGGATTCCGGAAGCCGAGCCAGCCATCGTTGCCCTCGCAAACCCAGTGCGCGCCGCGGTCGCCAGCGTAGTCCCAGTCCTTGAGGCGTAGCTTGCCATCAATCAGCGTGATTGCCCTCCCTGTGGCCCGTTCGCGGATGGCGAATGTGTTCCCGGGCCAAGGCACCGTGGCGGTGGCGGCGGCGGCGGCGGCGGTGGAAGATGTGCTGCAGTGGGGAGCTAGGTTTGACGATTTATCCGACATAACTGTGTGAGTCGGGGTCGCGATCTCATCCGTTATGCTTGGGTATGTCGGGGTAACGCAGTCTCTTTCGGTTTCCGATGCCATCTCCGTAGGTGAAGACGTGGGGCTCTTCGCTTGTCTTCTTACTGGTTTACTGATTTGGTGGTTGAAGGCGAAGAGAAGGCGCATAAAAGTTGTTACACGAATAGGAATTCTTACCCCGCAGGAATCAGGCAATCAGGCATTAATCGCCCTTACTTGCAAACGCTCTCTTTCGGGTTGATGGTAGACACGATGAATGACATATGCAACCGCGCTACGAAAGATATTGGTACCTTACCAAGTACTAAGTGTATACATATATGTAGCAGCATGGTCCGACATATGACGAGCTATATATACTATCTGGCGAGCGAAGGACCTCGAGTGCCTGGACGCGCTCCCGATCGCTTCCCAGTATTGCTTAATGCTTCGCTTTGACGCTGTATCTCAATTGTACGTACTGTTAAAACGAAGGCTTAGCAGCCAAAACAATAGCTAGGTCTTGGCTCAAATAGATTAACCCCTTGCCGGGATTGGCTACAGCCATATTCGGTATTGCTTTCCCGCAGCTACAGATGTCTTTCTCCATGTATTTAAGGAGGTGGCATTGCCTTCTTTGTTTTAGCTAGGACCTTTTGCAGATCAACCTGATAATAATTACGTTTTCAGTTGCAAATGCTGCTTCAGTGTGTGATGTCAGGACCTCATATACGTACTGTACGAACAGGACTGATCGTCGAGGCAACGTTCTCGGATCTCGCCTTGCAGCCTTGGGTTAGGTGTCTTCGGGCTTCCAGGTCGATGCCCAGGTGCTTAAACCGCGCGTGTCATCCATTGTATTTACAACACGGCAAAAGTATCGTCACATTTCCTTTCGACATAATTTTCAAGGTAAACACCTTCCGTGTCTGGCCCAAACCACTAAGATGCCGTGGACCTGCGGGACCTGCTATCGGGAATTCGGCTCCCATCGCGCCCGGGAGCAGCATATTGATGCTGTAAACCACAATTATCCTACGCACGAGTGCGATCGGTGCTGCCGTTTCTTCGGGAGCCGCAGCGCCGTCATCCAGCATATGAACGATTGCAACCATTGGCTTCACGACTGTCCCCTGTGTGACGAGACATGGCCTACCGTGGAACAAGTCAAGGAGCATGTGATCAACTATCACCATCACTGTACTCCTTGCAACTGCACTTTCGCTAACTACAATGCCATCAAGATGGTGGGAATACCTCACTCCTGTTGCTGTGCGCCTCTAAGCTGACAGTCCAATACCAGCATCTCAACTCACGTATCCATCGCGGAAGTAACATCCAATGCCCTTTCTGCAAGAAATCCTATGCATCCGCAACAGGACTATCGCACCATCTGGAAACCGGCTCCTGCCCGCAAGCTCCTTCCATAGACCGAGACGCGATTTACAAGCTTGTACGGTCGAAGGACCCGAACGGTATCATCTCAAAGAATCTCATTGACTGGAAGCCCTCGTCTCGCTACGAAGCCACTGACCGCGCCTGGAACGGGGGCGGCTGGGAGTGCTATTTCTGTCACCGGGCATTTAGCACGCGTCATGGGCTCAACCAGCACCTGAATTCTCCTGTTCGTACGTAGGAACTCTCCGTCGATTCGGGGCCCCTGAGTGTTACTGACGCAAACCGTCTTCTTAGACCAGCAGAACCTCTACCATTGCCCCAACCGCGGGGGCTGTGGACGGGAGTTCACTAGTCTCGCTGGTGTCATGAACCATCTCGAGAGCGAGAGCTGTGGCTTTACCCGCTTCGAGAATGTGCAGAATGGCATCCGAAACATTGTCAGGGGAGATAGATTGATCGGCTTCTAAAGTGTTTCGACGTCCCCTCCCTGACGGAGGACTTGTATTCATACTGTACCACCACCCGGGCCACCTGGCGCGATTTCGGTTGAGTCCACCTTCCCGGCTTGGGGGATGGACAGTTGAAAGAGTCATGTACGGGAGGTTCATGGAGACTGACATCACATGTTTCACAATGCTGTTCAGTGGATTCTCGCTCGGGATAAAAAATCAGATTGAGGGAGACGTTGGTACTGAGGCTTGATCATAAAGGTTGGGACTATTGCTGAGAGTGTTGTGAGGTAACATGCAATACTGGTATGACCTTGTTCAACCATAGATGCTTGTCGATACTAATTATAGTTCCCCAACATCAGATATCTCCTATAGAGATTCCATGCATGGTGGTGGGAGCAATACCGTTGGGTACCCATCAACATGAGAGGATTGAGATTAACGACAGAATCCTTTCGTCTTCCAGGTGTACGATGATGCGACCAACAAGGTCTACCCATTCATCCATTACCATGTGCAGCGCGTCCCTCGTCCTTCAACGTGGCTTGCACCCACCAGCCGCGCATCCGATCACTATTGAGTTGTTAAGTACTACGGCTTCGAGTAGAGGATATCCTGAACAACTTACTGCATCTGGTCAAGATACGTCAGTATATATCTGTGCTAGACTCTCTCAGGAGGGACTCATCACTTACCCTACCCAAAGCGGTGGGACCCAGCTTACAGCAAGGCACATACTCCAGCAGCAATTGCAGTCGCAATTGATGTCGCTTTTGCCCCCGTTGCGGACGAATTCGTTATACGATTGCTGGAGCTCGTCGAGCGCCCAGCTCACGGACGAGCCCTCCATCCCGCTGCCCTCGGGGAATCTGTACTCTGTCTTCGTCTGCGGAGGCGGGGTTCGCTGCAGATATCCCATGAATCTTTCCAGGCTCATTCCTACCTCCTTTTCGAGATACTCGGTGGCTTTCGGTCTGTCAACCACTACCGTGCCGTTCCAGCCGTGGCCTGCAGGCACGTCGAGGGTGATGACAGCGCCTTCTGTCTCGGGGCGAGTGGCCAGGGTCAGGCACCACGTAATGGCAAGACTCAGCATATATCTGAGGGGCAACATTGTGGTTGAAAGGTATGATTTCCCGTTACGCGGAATTCGTGACAATGGTTTCTAGTGAAGCACAGGGTCGGCTGGATACCTAGCAGTTAAGGGAGAGAGGAGATGTTTAAATAATTCAGCGGTGAAGTCATGGAGTTTGTCATCCCAGAAGCATAAAGACAAACCTTCTAGCTTGCCTATGCTTCTAAGGCTAGCTCCGACATATATGAGGTGCGCTACTGATATCCAACCCCTGAGTTTGTCTCTCCTATGGAACTATGCATCTAATGGTTTGCTTAGTACGAATCCCGGCCATAGACTACAGAGCAGCAGTAAGTCATCCTGACTCTTATTCTCACTTATCTGAGTTTACGAACCTGTACCACACGCACCGGTGATTGCTACTCCCGGCTTGGCTGTCGGCGCCGATACCTTCTCCGTGGAGATCGCCCCCGGAGGAAGATTCAGTCCTAGAGGGCGGAGAATGACGTGGTGGTTAAATGGTGCTCTGCTAGGCCAACCTTATTTTAGCTTAGATGTAGGGAAATCCTTGCAATGCATCAGTATTGATTGCTGTTCCAGGTTGCTCATCTACCACAGCGAGTGGGAGCAGCCACATATAGGCTGTCACCCCCTTTCTCTTTGCAATCCTAGGGCCACCAATCAAGCCTCTTTCACTCCTTTCAACGCCCTAACAAGAATCACCATGATTGCTGGCATTAGAAGCTATAAGGCCAGGCGTAGGCAGGATGCGGAGCTAGATGGACCGTCTCTTTGTGTTTGAGGCGGCTTTAGAATCAAAAGTCGGAGAAGGCGGCCGGGTCGGGATACGTGGGTGAGGGTTGTGTTACGCTGGCCCCTTCCTTAGCACCCTAACCCGTAGTACTACTGCAATGGATATACTCCAAGTTCCAGCAAACTCGATCGCACTTCTCAGGCCCGAACGTCTCGTATTCTCTGTGCACGGCTAGAGGTCAACTGGATTTTCCGAGAACCTGGAGAGTGACGTGTCCCAGGTGTCTGGCCTAAATCCCGTTCCCCCCTCTCTTCGGCTCGCCACACCCCCGGGCGGATCAGGAAAGTGCGGGACATTGACGAATGAGACCACACGTCCCTGGCAATGCAGGCATAGGAGGAAGGGGAACTACGTGGGCTTGCCGAAGTTAAGATGAGGAACCCGTCCTGCCTAAGCCATCAGCAGTGCTTACAGTGACTGTCGATGAGGTGGCCGGCCCCGAGCTAGATTCAAAAGCGTGCAGATGCGAGGGACGGATCGCCCGGCCTCGGTGGTTCGGCGGGTGAGCTGCGAAATTCCTATTTCAGCAGAGGCCACCAGATAATTAGGCGTCATATGCGTTCACAGCAAAAAGGGAGTTCTCGATGACAATCCGCTTCTGCCTGCGTTTCTTGTGCGCCCTACTAAGACGTGGGAGCAGTTTCAGGCCGTGCAAGCCAACCCAGGCATGTGTGAGCGAGCCAAAACGGCGGGGCCGCGGCAATGTGTCACGAACACGAGGGGGAAACCACCCACCAATCAGATTAGACTAAGGGACGTCGATCTACAATAAAGGCCCGCGGCAGTAGCTTGCGCTAGTGCCGTCCGTCGTCTGACGTTGAAGGCTGGTGGTTGCTTTAAGGTTCGGGATCCGCGGAGCATACGGACGTACCCGGGGGAATCCCCGTTATGGCGGCGCTTGTGCCAATCACGAAGAACGGACGGCGGCTGTGCAGAGGATGTTCTAAGAATCGATTGGAAGGAATATATATGATACAGAATCTAAAAAGTACGCTAGGTCGGGAATCATCTCCGTATATACACCAGTTATATCCGAGCCAGCCGAGAATCCAGATCATAGTCATATAGGGTAGTTTACTTGTCCCAAGCGCCGAAGATGTGCAAAAGCATGAACGCGATAAATCCTGCGTTCCCCCCTCCCGCCAGCCCGCCCGTCGTGATTCTTTATCCAGACATCACATATACCTCTATCTCGTAGCAAATAAAACTCTTGGGGGTTTTCACCCCAGTCCTTGTGTAATTGGGCTTTATATATACACCACGGGAACGAGCAGCTTTTACCTGCCGTTGCCGTTGTAGGCCCGGATGTCGGCGCCCATGGGGTTCTTGACGCCGGGGATGGCCAGGCCGAGGACCTTCTCGGTGGCCGCGGCCGGGTCGTCGAGCTCGCCGGGGAAGAGGCTCTTGAGGTAGAGGACCAAGCCCGCGACGTGCGGGGTGGCCATCGAAGTGCCGGAGATGATGTTGGTCTGGGAGTCGCCGCCGATCCAGGCCGACTCGACATCGACGCCGGGGGCGAAGATATCGACGACGTCACCCCAGTTGCTGAAGTCGGCGCGGACGTTGTTGACGTCGGCGGCGCCCACGGTGATCGCGCTGGGGGCCGAGGCCGGCGAGACCTGCGAGGCGTCCTGGCCTTCGTTGCCCGAGGCCACGACCGTCAGGATCCCCTGCTCGAAGGCCGCCTCGACGGCGCTGTTCTCGGCCTCCGACTTGGCGCCGCCGAGGGACATGCTGATGACCGAGCTGGCCTCGCGGCCCTCGGCCGTGATGTTGTTGACGGCCCACTGGTAGCCCTCGAGGATCGTCTCGGTGGTCGCGCTGCCGCCGTTGAAGACCTTGATCGAGACGCAGGTGGCCTTCTTGGCGACGCCGTAGGTCTTGCCGCAGATCGTGCCCGCGACGTGGGTCCCGTGGCCATCGATGTCCTCGAACTCAGTGTTGTCCACGGCGTTGTATCCTAACACCGCGCGGCTGCCTTCAAACTCCTCGTGAGTGGTTAGGAGACCGGTGTCGATGATGTACGCGAACTGGCCCTCGCCGGCAACCGAGTCGTAGACGTACGCGGATCCGCTGGTTCCGTTGGGTGACCTGTGTGAGATCGACGCTAGGCCCCACGGGGCATTCGGCTGCGTCTCAAGGGCCAGGAGGTGGCGGACGCGGTCCGGCTCGACGGCCAGGACGGAGGAGTCGTGGCGGATCTGCTCGATGGTGGCATCGTCAAAGTGGGCGCTGTAGCCGTTCCAGGACTTGATGCTCCACTTCTTCAGGATACCCCAGAATCCGCTGCCGCTTCGGGCATGTACGGCGGAGGCGAAGTTGATATGCGACTGGACGTCGCTCGGCTCCAACCCGTTCTTCAGCGTGATGATCCACTTGCCGGGGATGATGTCCAGGTCTGCTCTCGGACGGGGAACTGGCTTGGGGAGGGCGGAAACGGCAGAAACGAAAGTGGCCGCGAACAGGGCCAGTTGCTTGATTGCGACCATTTTGTTGTTGTTGTGGTTGAACGTAGAAAGCGGGTATCTTTAACTATTACCTTGGCACAAGAAGGAACAGAAAGAGAGTGTATAGGAAGGCAAACGAAGACAGAAAGATAAAGGAAAAAAAGACCTGGGGTTGCGTAGATGGGAATGACAAGATGGCATGAGCTCCTCGATGGACGCGGACGGCGGCACCTTTATATCAATCCCATCAGCGGAAAACACAGACACAGGAATACAAGGGCAATACGGGCCCGACCACACCAGTGACATGACTGGAGAAGACCCTAGCGGGTCAGCCTTGTGCTCCCATTAAACGAGCGCGGCAGAGCCACGGGCGGTGGTCCCTGATCGCGGTGGATCCAGTGCGGCAATCCCATTGATGTGCTATCAAACTGCTGCATCTGGAAGGCGAAGCTGGTAGGCTGGTAAACGGAGTTAACCAAGGCGTCTTTCAAGCTAAAGCATAGAGGAAAACAGGCGTTTCAACTTTCAACCACTTACCATCGGGAGTGGCGTTGGAGCATGAAAAGGGGTTCTCTACAGCTTGCGCGAATCGGAAGGAGGCTCGTGCGCTGGCGCAGGGATCTCGCGGTCCTCTTATTAGAAAGGAGGATGCGCACTGCCGACTCCGAACGGTGGAGAGGCCATGAGCTTATGTTTATGTGGGTACAGGTACCTACGCGCGCTACGTTAGGTAGCACACAATTGGCATGCGGAATGTATGCGTCGATGAGCTTTCCGATATGTCCAACGGTCCCCCGTTACCATCCGAACGCCCTATACTTGGTTTTGTTTTGTAACTTCGTATATGCACAGGGTTCAGTTTCTTCTATCACCGAGCCTACAAGCTCTTTTCATTCGTCCCCGCCGAAGAGGTAAGAGACTTAATGGCAGATATTGTGCAGGAGTCGAGATACGTAAGCTTCTGCCAAGTTGTGGGCTCGGGTATCTAGTCTGCACCCTTGTGCGGACCGATCATAGGCCCTCAGCGTTGTTGATCTCAATTCCGATTCAAAGGGAGAGAAGCTGGTTTACGAGAGATTCAAAGTGCCTTCCTCAAACAGCACCATCACCGAGGCCCGTTCTTAGCGACTCTCAGCGATCATCGTCGGGCGGAATGTGAGCGGTCGAACAACCAAACCATAATTTACCGGGAATTGGCAATTGGAAAACATGTGAGAATGACGACCGGCCAATGGGTTCGTCGGGATGGGATATCGTCTGTGATACCGAAACACGGCATCGAGTTGAGCTTGCCCGCCTTACCTACTAGATGTAGGCACGATGCGATCCAATCACTCTGGCAGCCTGGTCCTCCTTGGCTATGGCATGACGGCCAGCCGGGGTGAGAGGCGGACGAGAACAAGCCTGCCAAGACGTTTGATGTCAGCGACAGAAGAGATCAATCAAGGTTGACTTCAAGGCTTAAAGCCCAATATAGCACGCCCTTTCCCTTTTGCGGACGAAATTTCCTCGTTGAAGAGTCACTCGGAGACTCAGCCCATTCATAGCTCCGTAATAAGCAATCAAGACCTCACGGGATGCTGCACGTTTCCGTACCTACAATGGTCAATGCGTACTTATCGGGAGGGCGGTGCCGTATGAAAAAGCTGTCGGGTGAGGATCCCCGCTCAGCCGCATGTCAGCAATGCAGAGGAAAGTTTGCTGTGGAGAGCCGCTAAGTATGCAGCAGATGATCGACAGGAGCAACTGCAGCCGGGAATAGGGGAGAGCCTTAAATTTTAAGGCGTAGGTAGGCATCTTACCTATGAAGAATGCTTATAGGCAGAACTGCGAGCGAACTAAACACTGCCGTGCTGGGCCATCTTCCAATCCACAGTTGCATGCCGGCATTTTACTGGAAGGCCGGTATATTTGCTGGTGGTTATCAGGGGCTGTTACTGCAACCAATGAGCATCCATTCCAACGTCTGCAGAGGTCCTATCTCGCCACCGTCTAGCTCTAGGCCAAATTGTTAACTGTTCTCAAAGACATTCCATCGTGCCGCTTTACCTGGCACACAACGTCAAAGGGAAATTTAAGGGGAATTCAACGGCCATTGTGACATCAGAAGCTTAATTCAAATTCCCAGCGACAAGTCGCAGTAATACGCAGCACAGCGCCAATGGAGCTTCAGCTAGGTAGCATCCCAGAGTGGTACGTGGGATGGCGGTGGGATGTCAGCCCTAACTTACATGGAGGTGGCTTGTACATTGAGGATCTCCCTTGCATCGCAACCCAAATATAGCCCATCTTTACGTTAACCGGCTAGCGTACAAGACTAGGGGCAGTCTCAGATTCATTCACTTCACGGTAATAAGATCAGCCCTTGACAATACCAACCAAGTTACGTCCTTCTTGAACCCCCACAGTTATTTTTATACGCATTAAAACGGCCAATCCTTCTATTGATCCAAGCGGAATAGACGGCTTGTACATATGCTGTGGCATAATCGATTGACACAGATGCAGAGAACATAAAATCTCCATCGAGGCTCTTCCGGCAGGGCTTGCCGGGGACCTAGAGTAGCCTAAACAGGCCATTAATGATACTGACGGAGGAAGCAGCTCGAAATCTGCATGCCACCGATCCACTGGTCTCCGCGGATTCGTGCTAACTACATAGGTATGGAAGGGCGTGATACTCATGAGGTGGAATGCGGTTTGTGGCCTTATAACTTACTAGGAGTTTTCCATCTCCGGCAACATGGACTGCTGCGATCACCGGATCCCAGTGTTTGGACTCGGCTGTGACGACAGGAGCAATATCAAACCAAGGAATATCCGATGTCCATTCCCGCTTTCAAATTCTTGGTATGACAAAGGCATTGCTAACACACATGTAGGTTTATGGTCCTGTTTAGGTAAGGTAATTCAGTAACTAAATAGGCCGTATTAACGGCCTCCTGTAACAGGTACGAGTAGATAACTTTTCGCTTTCATCAGGTCGCCTAAACGTTTAAGCTAGCGGCTCTGTCAATAGAGCGATGTTCGCTGTATCAAAAGGCCGAACTTACTGTACTAATTAGACATTTCACAAATTCCCTGCGCATACTCACGTAGTAGCCGAATAGCAGCCGAGCCGGGCGGTGACAGCTACCTACCTAGAACACAGAAGAGACGTCGAGCTGTACATGTAGATTTTTACTAACGTTACAATATACAATTACATCCACGTCTAATGCTGAGGACATCCTTATTGCAACACAGCGTCTACGTCAAGCTCCTGGACAGTACAAGGGCGAGCAAGAGGGCTTTCTACCCCGCATCCACCGGGTGGCGTTTGATTAGGACTATGCCATCCTCCACCAAGCCGACGGTCCTCCTCATCGGAGGCTTAGTGCACTGCAACGACGAGTGGAAGTCGCTGGGCATAAAGTACAACCTGCTCGAGTTCCGCAAGGGGACGCGCGAGCAGTTCCTGGAGAACTGCCGGAACGGCACGTACGATGCGGTGCGCGGCTGCTACCGCTCGAATGCGTCCGTGTCCGTGACGGGGCCCTTCGACGCGGAGCTCATCTCGGCCCTCCCGGAGTCGTGGCAGTACATCGCCCACAATGGCGCCGGCTACGACAACGTGGACGTCGATGCCTGTACGAGGCGCAGGATCGCCGTCTCGTCGACCCCCATGGCCGTCGACGACTCGACCGCCGACATCGGCATGTTCCTGCTCCTCGGGGCTATGAGGCAGGTCCACGTGCCGTACACGGCGCTGCGGGCGGGGAAATGGAAGGGCAAGGCCCAGCTCGGCCACGACCCAAGGGGTAAGGTCCTCGGAATCCTGGGGATGGGCGGCATCGGGCGCGCGATGGCTAAGCGAGCGCGCGCTTTCGGCATGGAGATCACGTACCACAACCGGCGACGGCTGGACCCGGCGCTCGAGGACGGCGCACGCTACGTGTCGTTCGACGAGCTGCTCTCGGGCTCCGACGTGCTGTCGCTGAACCTCGCTCTCAACGCGCAGACGCGCCACATCATCGGCGCGCAGGAACTCTCGCGGGTGAAGAAGGGCGTCGTGGTCGTCAACACGGCGCGCGGCGCACTCATCGACGAGGCCGCCCTCGTCGACGCGCTCGAGTCGGGCCACGTCGGCGCCGTCGGCCTCGACGTCTTCGAGAACGAGCCCGAGGTCCACCCGGGCCTGCTCGCGAGCGACCGCGCCTTCCTCGTGCCCCACCTCGGCACCAGCACCTACGAGACCCAGCGCGATATGGAGCTGCTGGTCCTCAGGAACCTGGAGGCCGTCGTCGACGAGGGCAAGATGTTCACCCTGGTGAGCGAGCAGAAGGGGCTCGACTGGGTCCCCAAGGAGGCGAGCCTCGAAAAGGTACATTGATGGGCTGTAATGCTGCGCGCCGTAGAAGGTCGACTAATCGCTGTTCAGGAGTTGACGGCATCAAAGCTGTGAGTCTGCGATATAGAGCACGCAGTTAATACAATTAAACTATTTCGGACCCCACTAAGATTTCAATGTCTCCATTTGAAATTAACCGGCATAGTCACCACCGTAAAGGCGATCATGAGTTTTCGTCTGCTCAATAAGACTCGTAGCCCAGAGCTTCACACAGAAAGCGTTCACCCTTACCTTCTCACCCCCTTCCTCTGAAGGCCTTCCGTCCGCACCTTGAAAGCAGTAATACATGTCACGACTCATCTGGACAGATCTTTCGCTACGGAGGATTAGATTATCAAGTATCAATAACCACGTTTCATTATCACTATCAGACGAGACAGTTAATGCGTGTGTGAATCAGAAGATGAAATCCCAACTGCTCGGCTAAGTCGAAACCGCAGACCTCTCCAGGAACGCTCACCACTTCTTCTCCGTAACCTCAACGTCCTTCTTCGCAAATCCCGCTGCCAAGGCATTGTCGTACCTCTTCCTCTTCGCGATCCCCGCCATCTTCGCCTCCCACGCGGCCCCGTAGTACCCGCGCACCGCGTACGCGAACTCGGACACGAGCTGCCCCTTCTTGATCCAGCCGGGGAGGCCGAGGATGTAGTACAGGAGGTCCCTGCAGTCCCGGTCCGTGAGGCAGTCGTCCGCCAGGATTCTCTTGGTCTCCCCGAGCGCCGCGGCGGGGCAGCGCTCCTTATCGGCGAGGTAGTGCGGCATGCGCGGCTGCGGCCACGGGCTTCCCAGCAGGCCCTTCTTGGCGGTCCCCGCGCAGTGCGGGCACTTTCCCTTAATACGTCGAAATACCTTGTGGGCGTAGTTGACCTCCTTGCACAAGTCCCCGAGCAGGCAGAAGGGCGCGTTGCGGCCGCTGTCGACCTCGACGGTGTGGTTACAGGCGTCGTAGCGTTCGGTGGTGATTCGGCGGCACATCTCGATGGGCTGTCGAAAGTAGTGGTTCTCTGTTTGCGAGAGGATCTGGAGTGCTTATGGATGTTATGAAAGCTTAGGCGATCTCGGGTTGAACCGAAGCTTATAGTTGATGTTGGTGTGGTAAGTGATTTCCAGATACCAACAGCTAGATCATTGCATAATTATATAGATTTTGGATCACGGTTGGCAGCAAAAGGCCATTGCTCCTGTAGGTCGTTAAATGCCATTATTTGCTAGAATCTCCGAACAGTTACAGCCATTCCCATTGTAGAAACCGTATCGGAACTTTGTCGACTCGGATGGAGGACGCAGAGATTGTCCGAGCCATTGTTCTCTAAAGCAGTCGGCATCGTACCACACTCCTCACGCCATTGTTCCCCTGTTTCTTGTCATCTCCATGTCCCGTCGTATGAAATTCACATTGTCCTTAGAAGACGACAATAGAAATTCGATGTGGCCGGACCTATCACTGGTGACTTCTTGGAGTTTCCAGCCATAGTCGAAGTCTTAGCAACAGAATTGGAAACTGCAACACCACGCCTGCCTGGTCGACTTTACGCAGATAAATGGAAAAGGGCTCTATTACTATGGTATGCTAAGAGGAGATATATTTCCATCCTTTCCCCAGCAAAACAAGACTAAGCTATTAACAAAAATATTAGGTGGAAGCGTATGAGACCCTGACATCACACACTTGAAGCGTATACGGCTGAAGAAAAGGACATTATCAGTTGACCGCCAAGAGGTCCTAGATAGAAAGGGAGGGTAGCGAAGCCCTCCATAAATACACATAAAAACAACTGTAACAGACAGAAAGCTGAACGGAGATGCTAAAAGCAATCTCCTCTAGTGGCTGCCCTAGCTAAGCCAAGGCTCAGCTGAAGGGCTTAGTCTTCTACTGGGTCTAACAAAGCGCAAGTCAACAAGACTCAACTAGGAGAGGCAAGGATCTCCATCTGAGGAAGATAGATTGAGTAGCCGTCCGACTCCATACTAAGCGACGAACCGACCTGAAGATTGGGGGCTACATAGCTATTAACACGCAGAGGTGTGGGTCGTCCAGTTATCCCTGTCCGAAGCCCTATTCCAACACATTCAGCTCCATATGTTCCACGCAAGGATCCCCTCGCTGTCTTTTCTGATAGATATCCTGCTACGAACTATGTACAATGAACCTCACCTTCTTGCACCGACGCTCAGGGTCAGGTTGCTACAACGTATCCATCGTTATGGATGGATAGCATTTCTCGTACTGGATTTGTCCATAGTCAGCTATCGCAAGGTCACGCTGTTTGTTACTCCAGCTTGCCGGGGATGATCGACGCAATAACCATCTATACGTAATGAACCCTGTTCGCCTGGCCTTACATCCTTACGGCCGGGCGCAAAAGCCGTTGGTGCAGGTGAAGTCATCCGAACAATCGTCCCAACTCGAGCAAGGGCAACCTGAGACATGTCCGTTAGCCGCGCGTGCTACCCCTTAGTAGTCAAACTCTCCGGTAAACGCCTACCAATGCAATGACCCTCCCACTCGCAACCCGTCTGGCAGGTCGGGGGATCCGGACCCGATCCGCCGCCGCTGCAGTAGTCTCGGGTGTTGTAGTTAAGGTACGTAGCCTGCGTGTTGCAAGTGCCGAAATCCCAGAGGGTCGTCACTAGTACATCGTAAAGTCAGCGGCTGTTTATGTGCTCATCCCAACCAAAACCGCGTCCCGGGACCCTTTTGGGGGTGCTGCTTACGGTCTACTGGGAGGCCCGGAGCCGGATTGCGGATGAACGCCTGGTCCGCGTTGGGCGTGAGCGCGTTCTCGCATTCGATCTGCGCCTGGCCCCCATCCGCGACGGTACCGGTCCAGATGTCGATGTGTGCGATGCCGCTTTGCCAGTCCTCGGCTATTTAGCGCAAAATCAGTCGGCCGTCAGTTTTCTTGCGAGCCAGGGGGAGTAAAGCACAACGCAGCCCGGGCATCAGGAAAACTTACTGCACGTTTGGCAGTAGTCTTCGTGTCTGAGATACTTCCTCAGGTACGGCGCGTAAACGAGCTCGCACGTCTCGTACTCGCCGGGCGCCGTGGCGAAGGTCAGGGGGTTTTCGTACGTCCCAACGCCGCCGGCCCGGTAGTTGCGGCCGCCGCAGTTGTACGCGGTATTGTCCGTTCCCGGCGGGTCATTGTCCGGGCTGCCGAAGAACGTCACGCGCACGTTGCTGACGACGGAGCACTGCTGCGCGTTGATGGCGGGTAGGCTGGTGCCGAGGAGGACCGCGGCGGCCGAGACGATGAGGCGCTGCTGCATGTTGGCGGGGACTGGAGTGAGACTGGGTGATTTAAGAGAAGCTGATGCTTGGAATCCGCCCCTAACAATCCACCTCCTCGTGGGAACGCAGTGAACTTTTATAGTCTGGAGAGCATCTCGTCAGGTTCTGTAGCCGGGAAGGCGATGTAGGTCCCGCTGTGGATACAACTCGTGGCTATAAATAGCGAAAGTGCGCTTTTAACTATCAATTGAAGGATCCCTACGTATCCGAATTGGGAAGGTGAAATATATATCAGCATTCTGTACTTAGTCATGCAAAAGCGTCTCCATTTACATGTTGCTTTTGCCTTGGGCATCGCCCATCAAAACACTTGCGGAATGCATATTTATTGTATGGTGGTGCTATGATACCTGAAGTCCTACCGATAATTAGGTAGGAACAACTCTATACACAGGGAAATCAAACCGTTATACGCACTTCAGATATAGGCTGTCTCAGCTAATTTCAATGATCAGAGCCTGCTTGAGCCTCGCACTTTAGCGAGCTATTGGAAAAGGGGAGCCCGTAGGGCAGGCTTCGAGCATGTCGTACTAATATCCATTACCGTATCAGCAACCGTTTTTAAGACCACTTGTGGAACTCCATGCGCATTTGGCGTGTTCATTCAGGAGACGCTCTTTCCCGCCAATGCGATGCTGCTGACGCCAGCTATGGGCTGACAGTCGCCCCATGGGAGAGCCTGGTGGGTTCTATACGACGAATTTCATTTAGTATTTATACGGAATTCGCTTTAGCTGATACAGATGAGGCCATCAAAAGGAAACTACCCATTAGAGCCTCACCGCAAAAGCGTTGGGTGAAGTGACATTTATCCCCGTTTATCGCATGGACCCAAGCGGTAAACAGAAGCCCCTAAACACCATTGCGGTTTGATATGACCTGATGAATAGGCGACCAATAAACGCACTGTGTGTCGAACATCTATTTCGTATAGCGGAAGAGCACATAGGGAGGAATTCCACTATTTACTGATGCGCTCCTCTCCAGACATTCATCTACCCAGGGCAGAGTAGTCGGTGACCAGGCCGGCGACGTCGTCCATAGCCCCGGCGATCTGTTCCTCAAGCGTGTTACGGGGTTGAGGAAGTGGACGCACTCGGTGCTCCTGCCACGGAGTGTAGTGTGGCTACCGGAGAACCAGTGTCGTCGTCTCATGACCATATCGAAACCGTTGTAGCCGCCATTTCCATCCTCAGCCGACAATCAGTATATACTCTATGCAAAATAAACTCAGTCAAATGCAGATGTCTGGCTACTACCTGGATACTTCGTTATGCTCGAGGCCAAGTCGCATATGACTTTATCATTTTTCTCTTTTAAACCTATATGTGATATAGCCACAGTGTTAAGATCTAGGGACTATGGAAGCTCTCCCTGTTCATGATATCCATCCAGTCACTCGTTGTCATATTGTAATCTGGAGCGTCAACAGGGCCCCCGAATAGCGAATCTGTGTCGAAATCGCCCTCGAGAGTAGACTTCGAGGCAGCGGCTTGGCGATCCTCTGGGAGAGCCGGGTCGATATTATTGTTAAAGAGGGTACCGAAGTCGAAGCTCGGGTCCCTATCTTCGAAAAGCTCATCGATACTCGCAGCATAAGGGGAGATATCAGATGCATGGGCCTCTCCCCCGGAAACTGCAGCGGGATTGTGGCCGAAGTTGAGGAGGGACTGGTTGACCCACTCCTGGTCCTCGCTGACTTTAGGGTCATCATTCCCAATAATGGGTGTGTGGTTGTCGTAGATGGCGTAATGCGCTAGGCCCTCCCCAAGGGACATCGAGATATCACCGGCGATACTAACACCGGTCATGTCATCCTCTCTGCCCAGAGTAGCCTCGCTTGTCCCGGCAATACTAAGTGACGCGCTCGAGTTGGTCGGAGAAGAGGTGCTAAGCGTACCAGCCGCTTTCCTGGTGTTCCCTTTCTTGATTTCGCCCGGTCTCCGCGGCTGATACTTGTAATGTGGGTTGTTCCGTTTGTGCTCCAGCTTTTCCTGCCAGGCCAAGTCTTGCCACCGTCTCTTCTCCACAGGTGCCAGTTTCTTCCACTCCTGGCTAATGCGCGTGGCTGCAAGATGAACATTAGAATCATTCCGTAAGTCGAGGTGACAGGAAAATGAGTTGTCTACTCACACATCGCGCTGTTAGGCATTGGGCCCTCCGCCTTGATAATCTCCGCTTGTCTAGCGGTCCTATATATAATCCAACTATTTCGGGGCCGGCGGATGCCCGAAGCTGGCGCTTTTGTCTTGCTCCCACGTTTGCCGACGGTGTCGGCCGCGGTGGCGGAATCCACGGAAATGGGGACCCCCGGGCTGGTGTTGTCAACCGCGGCGTTCTCGGCTTTCTAAGCCTGAGAAGCCCGGGTGGGACCAGCATGGTTGCCTGTCGACAGGAGTGGTGCCGTAACCTGATTGTACTTGTAGAGCACGGTTGGCAGCTCCTGGGCGGGAGAGTGGTACAAGACAATGTCGATTTGATCAAAGTGGTATCTAGAGGCAAGATAAACGCGGTCGGGAAGGTCTGTATCGACAGCAAAATGAACGTCATCTTGCTGGACTTCTCGTCTATCTTATTGTAAGTAAAGTTCACAAAGTGAATATGACGTGAGTAGGCATGAGGGGGGTAGTTAGGTGTGATATATATGATCTTAGGATCTGACTCTAGGTTGCTATATGAAAATGAAGTAATAGTATAGAACCACGCCCCACTACTAGCCTTTTAAGGTGTTAAATGTAATAAGAGAATACAAGTTATGACCATAATGTGTTACGGTCAAAGGTGAAGAAAAACTCACTTCATAAGGTGGATAATCCGATTTTTGTCAGCAACTGACCAACTTCCGAATGTACCCGCAGGTATAGAAACGATCGCGCTAAAGCTGTTGACCTGGAGCTTGAGATGGTTCCAAGTTGCCATAACCTCGTCATTGTTGAGTTGTGCAACGTCGGTGACAGAGGGCTGTCCGGCAGCGCCAGAGCTATGAGCGGGAGAATTGGTAGAGTTGCTGAAGGGATCCATGGTGAATTGGCGAGGTGAAGGAAAATTGCAATTGGCGAGGCAAAGTAGAGTTGCAATTGGCGTAGACGGTAGCGAGGAGTGTGACGGCAGGTAGCGTGGAGAGAGGAAGCGTTGTGTACGAAGCCTGATGGTGTAGTTGCAGAGATGGAGGAAACCAAATTGTAGGAATGGACGACAGGAGGTGATGAATGTGAAAGGAAGATGGATAGATCATTGGAAATAGTGGTTGCTTATATATGTTTCTGTAGCTTATGGGCGAGGCTCAAACGAACTTGGGTGGGTTGCGTGCGTTATTCAACTTGAACGGCTGGCTAACAATGTCAGGGGCTCTGTACTAATAGCAAGCAAGCAGCACACGAACACAATATGGCCCACGTACTATTCAGTTGTTCTGTTTCAGATATCCAACCGTATTGTTAGTCAAGTGGCGTTAACAAGTAGCTGCCCTTTAGATTCACGCGTCAGAATACTATGTATTATCGCCAAGTTACGGATACTCCTCCAGGGGCTAAGGGGGCTCTGCTACTAGCAAACAGTACACGAAACACATTCAGTTATTCCGTTCAGATCCTATCCTATTGTTAGCCAAGCAGTATAACACTAAGGGCGCCCTCCAGATTTGTCTGCCCGAATCCATATTATCATCGATGTCCTCTTACTCCTTCAGGGGTTATCAGGCTCTTGAAGATGACGGCCCTCTATTTGGCGTTGAGGCTTCCCAACAGCTACATCTCAACATATTATTAGATCAACCTATTCTAAATTGGACTTTTCCACATTACACCCTGCCTTGGGTAAGAATTACCAGAGATATGGGGGCAATGCAGTGGTATGTCTATATGAGGAGACCTCACGTCTCGAGTCCACAGGCGTCATCAGCCAACTGCACTAGCCCTAGACGCCCATTTTTCACTACATGAGCTTCTACTCCTACCTATAGAGGGCGATGGCCACGACCCTGACCCGTCTGTTGTTGTTGTTGTTGTTGTTGTCGTTGTAATATTTAGCGCCAGGGGACGGCCGCGTAGTGGCTATCCCATAGCCTCCGTAGGACATATGGGCATACGGCAAGATGTACACTAATCGGTCAATTGAATCCGTGCGCTCCGACAACCCCACCCTAAACTGCGACCTATATTCGTAACCATTATTATTTTCTTTACCTAATAACATAATAACTATACCATGGATTTGGCTAAGGCTGGTCGCATTTTTACGGCCGATCGTCGGCCTAACTAAGAATTCAATCCGGAAGCCCGGGCTTTTATAATTAGCGCTATAATAAGGGGTATAATCCAGATCCAGGTAACCGAAACGATAAGAACGGAACGTTAACGAATCAAAAAATAACTTTAATACTTTATAACTTACAAAACGGTCCATAATTTGTTACGGGAATATCGTTAACGGATTATTTAAAATCGTTTAACTTTATATTTTTATTAATTAAGCCGTCGTTATTTTCGGGATCCGTACCGCGAACTTAAAAAAAAAACCGGTATTAATATTAACGTATTAACGATAAAACGTTTTTTCCGTAAGTTCGTATTAAAAAAATAATACGTTACGAAAAGGATTAATTTAACGGTTAACGACGTACGTAAACGATTACGTTTTATTAAAAAAATCCTTAAACGGAATAACCGGAAATATTTTCGATTAATTTTTTACTTTAACGAATATTTTATATAAAACGTATCCGGACGTTCCGGTTAATAAATATTTCGTTTATTATTAAAACGTTATAAAAAAATTTTAATAAATCCGGAAAATTATGGAAAAATTTCGTTTTTTATTATAATTTAAAGGATAATATAATAACGTATAAAAAAAACGGTTTTAATTTTATTATTTTTTACGAAAATAACGAATTTTTTACCGACAGTAAAATAATTTTTTAATATTATATTAAAATTTTCGAACGAAAATTTTTTTTTTTTTTACGAAATTAACGATCTTTTTATTTAAGATAACGTTTTAATATATAAAATTAATACCGTTAAAAAATTTTTCGAAAAATATAAAATTTAGGTATTCGAATAACCGTTATATTTGTCCGATTTAAATTTAATCGAATATTTTTAGTAAACTTTAAAGGATAAAATTTACAAAATTAAATCCGAATTCGGACGTTTATTTAATAACGAAAAAAAACGTTACCGTACGTTCGAAATAATCGAAAACGCGTAATTATAACTTAATTTCCGTTTTATAATAAAGTTTATTAAATTATTTCTTAATAAATTAAAAACCGTTCGTTACGTTCGGGGATGATATATAAAGTTTTGAAGCCCAGCTTTAGGGCTTTATAATGGTATATATAACTTTTTAATTGGATATATTTTGATAAAGAAATTTATTATTAAAGTTATAGGTCTAATATAGGGGGGAGGTAGATTGGTGGGGAGCGCACGGATTCAATTGGACCCCCGCTGTAGCTAACTAACTCCTTATTCTACAGGTGTAGGACCCATCTAACAAATCATGTCCGAAGGTGCTGACCTATCTGTATACGGTTATGAGGACCATCGTCAACCCAATTGTGAAACAGGCACAGTGTCATTATGAAAGCTATTGCTCTTATCTTATTTTCTTGGGGCATTGAGTTTTCCCTCCCCGGTATTTTACACTACTATATGTACCCAACTCTAAGTATGATAAGAACCAATTTGCCGAGAGATACCAGACGAAGTCTGGCTCCCCATAACTTAAGTAACGCCTCGCTTTTATGCAGTAATAGCTCATGATATAATACATATCGAATAACATCAATCGTACACGCTGGCCTTGCTCCATTTATTTGCCGCGCGAATCCGCCTCCCGAACACGTAAAACGCATACGGCACGGGGATCAGTAGACAGGCGAAGCCGGCGAAGATGCTCGAGCCGGGCCCGACGCCGAGGTTGTGGTACAGCGGCGTCACCACGAGCGGGAACGCGGCGGCGAAGCAGCTCCGTAGGAACGTGTTGGCGGCGACGGCGCTCGCCGCGTACACCTGGAAGGTGTCAACGAGGTAGTTGAGCGCGGCCTGGAAGATGGTGTTGAAGCCGCAGCCGGAGAGGTACAGGCCGAGCACGGGCGCGATCCAGTGGGCCACGCGCGGGTCAGCGGTCCAGCCCGTGACGAACTGGCCCCCCGCGAACAGGACGGACCCCAGCATCATCGGCGGCAAGCGCTTCTCGGGGACGGGGCGGCCGCCGGCCGCGCGGTATGCCCTATTGTAGTAGAGTTGGTTGGCGGCGTTGACGGCGGCGCCCGTGACGGAGCCGAGGAAGAGGGCGAGGAAGGGAAGCTCGCTCAACAGGAAGGGCCACTCACGGAGCTCGTGGAAGATGATGGGTACGGCGCCGAGCTGCATGTACAGGATGCCGTAGCAGAAGGACGCGTACAGCGCCACGAGGAAGCAGATGGGCGTGCACAGCAGGCGTACGGGTCGGACCAGGAACTTGCGCGCGAGCTCCGCGACGCTGACGTCCCACTCCTCGAACCTGGCGTGCAGCGCCCAGTTGCCCGACTCGTGGCGCAGCCGGCTGGCCTTGGCGACGAGCAGCTTCGGCGGATACGTCTCGTCGATGAACACGACGGCCGTGAGCAGCACGAACGCCTGCAGGATCCCCGTGATGTACTCGGTCCAGCGCCAGCCGAGCTGCGGCTGGACCACGACGGCGGCCGAGACGATGGGCCCCACGGTCGGTCCGCCCACGACGGCCAACGCATACCCGGCCATGGCGATCCCCCGGTGTATGGGGGAGAAGAGGTCTCCCAGGACGCCACCGGTATTAGTGACCGGTGCCGAGGCGAAGAAGGCGCCGAAGAAGCGCGTGATCATTATGGTCTGTAGGTCCTTGGCGGTGGCAGTCGCGAACGAGAAGCAGATGGCGACGAACATGGGCGTCAAGACGGCGACGCGCCGCCCGTAAACTTCGGAAAGTGGCGCCCATAACAGGGGTCCCACGCCGAAGCCGAGGAGGAACAGCGTCGTGCCCAACGTGGCGACCTGGCGACCGACGTTGAACTCTTCCGTTATCTGCTGCGTGCCGGAGGCATAGGCCGAGGAGGCCCAGGTGGCGGTCATGGTGACGAGGCCGTAGAGGAGTGTGGTGCTGACCTTCTTGTGCGTCGGCCAGTTCATGGGGCGGTAGGGGTCATCCGGGCCGTCGAAGTCGACCAGGACGTCCTGCGTGGTTCGCTGCTTCGCCAGGGGATGGGTGAAGGGCGGGACGACCGGTCTGGAACGTATCCTGGAGAGGGCCGTGGCCCTGCGCGACAACGTCCGCCTCAGCTGCAGGTCCCTGGCGCTGGCTCCCATCCGAGACGGTGCCGTCTCTAGATTGCAGGGTCGGTGGCCGTCGTGGCCGTGTGCATGACACTCGCATTTACAACTCCTCGCCGGGCTAGATTCTCTAGAGTGCTCCGAAGGTTCCGCAGTAGATCCATCTTCTTCGCGCGAGGGTCGAGCGTCCTCCTTTGACTCCCGGAACGACATCGTAGACTCGGGGGTCTACGATAGATTGGTGTTTAATGGTGATTTTCGGGGACATTGTGTGGGCGTTGCTAGGTCTCTTCATGTATTGTTATTCTATTCACTCGGGGTCCGTCAAGTCGTTCACATCGCTCCTAATAATGACGTAGTATAATGGCACCAATGTCGCATGTGCTCTTCCCCGATCTGCATCTATCAGACCCTGAACTACGGTATTACACTCGACCCCATGTTTTAATGTGGGAGGGTATTGTAACTTTCCGAGATCTGTTTCCGATGCATCATGTATCTTGTTATCTGTATTCGTAACGAATTACTTAACAATTAGACGGATCAATACAAGAATCAACAGGTGACAGCCAGCCCATGAGCTCCATAAATACCGGGCTCCTCCCACAATAAAACAAGGGGTCGAGTGTATATGAAGTACTACAGTAAGTATTATGCCGAACATTAACATCCTTGCCAGGTACCCTTTAGCGCCAGGCCTAACGCTATTGCTATACTGAAATTTTTGAAATCATATAAAGTTCGAATAGGTCAGTTAGCAGACCAATACTGGGCTTCGTAGGATGTTAAAACTTGCCCCCACGACGTAATACTCTGCTTTAGTCTAAGCAGGTTATTCTCCCATTGGTTACCGGTAGTTGCCCCAACGCGCTTCGGAGAGAACCCATCCAGCTAGAATACGGATCCCTATAACGCTGGATGTCAAAGGTTAATAAGTTCGCGTACCTTTCAAACCTATTGGACTTCCAATGCCCGTGGTCTGCTGCGGTAGTTGCGTCGAATGGATGTGACAGGAAAGGGGAAGGCAAAAGGGTCGGGCCGGGGTTCCATTGAACACCCGAAATAGACCACCGAGAAAATGGCGGGGCGTGGGGTACGTCCATCTGCAAACAACATCACTGAGTCCGGGATGGCAACGTGCGACTCACTCCTGAAGACGCCTATCTCAAGTACACGCACAATATCCAAGGGACCATAAAGTCTGATCACTTAGCAAGACGCACAATACGCCTAGATGGTGTCCGCAGTACTGTACAAGTCTTATTCGGCAACCTTTTATTTACGTCCCTGCCGGGGGAACGGTGGGTTGTGTCCCGTCCCGTCGATATCCTACGTGCATCCATCCATCCCACTCGTCTAGCTAGTCATCTCTCCCGCCTCCTCCAGCTGCTAATCCCGCTATATAAGTACATGAGAAGAAGAGGTATAAAACGAAACATTAGATATACAGCGGGAGTAGGCCTTTCGTGCCGAAGTGATTGCCAAGAGGGATAAAAAATATTGGTACAAAATAGTAAAAGTCCGCTGCTTTCCCCAAGCATAGCATAATAGTATCGAGGGTACGGGCGCAAGATAGAAACAAGGAGGTATGTTCCACAGACCTCACACAAAACGCCGATGCTTCCCCCACCCTGAGACCAATGCTGCGCTTGCCATATTATATCTCTGGCTGACCCAACCAATACCGATGATGCCCCAGGAGACCAAGGCGAAAGAAAGACAAAGCCGGCGTGCAGCAATATTGTCCAAACATTACCTTGCGCAACCTTGGTTAGTTTAGTATGATCGCAGGGTCTTGAACCGGTCTTCGAAAGCCCTGAGCTTCTCCGCCTCGAGCTCCCTCTCCAGTTTCCGGGTTCGGATTGCGGCCGCTTCGCGCTCCTCCTGCAGTTGCAGGACTTCGATCTGTGCGGCGTTCATGCGGCTGACGACCTGCTCCATCTCCGAATCGGCATCGGTGACGGCGTTCTCGAGCTCGGCGATGCGCGCTCGGAGGTTGTCGATCTGGGTCTCCTCCGAGACGTTCATCGCGGGACCGGAGCGCGTCGAGCTAATCCGCGGTGGCCGGGCGCCAGCACCGGCGAAGAGAGGAGATAGCGGCGACTTCGGCGGGAAGACGCGAGGCGAGCGCAAGCTATCGTGCAGTCGCGTAAGTTGGTCGTTATGGTTGTCCTTAAGCGCCTGCATCTCTTCTTCGTGACGGGTGATCCGGTCTTCCGAGGCATTCTGGGAGGCTTCGAGCTTTTCCTCGAGGAATCGCAAGCGAGCCTGCATGACTGTGATGCGCTCCGAGTTGGCTTTCTGTTCAGCATCGCCGCGGGCAACAGTGTCAGCGATTCGTTGACGCAGGTTCTGGTTAACGTTGAGTTGTCGGCGGACTTGAACAGCCAGCTCTTCTACGCGGCGGGCAGATTCCTGTAGCTCGTCCGACAATGCCTTCTCCGACTCCAAATACTGTTGCTCCCCAGCCTTAAGAGCATCTAACTGCTCTTTGTAGGCAGACGCTTCCTGCCGGGCAAAATCGCGCTCCATAATGGTGGACGAAAGGGTGTCTGCCAGTCTCTCCATTGCAAGCTGCGTCTTCTCGTCGAGGGCTGGGGCACCATCCTCGAGGTTTCTGATGCGTTGTAGCGCTTCACTGTATGCCTTGTGCAGATCTTGGTAAGCTGCCGTCAGGCGCTCAGAGGTAACCGGCGCATCGGGCTGGTCGCCTCCCATGCTGGAGCGGACAAAGGAGGGTGGAATAAGGATGTCTTTCTCGTTGAGAAGGCTCCTTAGCGACGCGATTTCCTGTTCCGCTCGGTCAAGGTCCATCTTGATGCCCGCAAGGCCCTTCTCGACCTGCCACTTCTGCTCCAGCGCCTCCTCAGCCCGTCGTCGCAGCACGTTGATCTCCGCGCGGAGGTTCGAGACCTCCTTCTGAAATCCCACCTTCCCTGGTGAAGAAGCTAGCAGACGGTCGCGTTCCATCTCCAAGGCTTTGATCTTCTTGTCGTTCTCGCGGTTCTGATACTCTTGTCTTTCGAGGAGATTCTTCAACGCCCTGTGAAGCGCGTCTCTTTGCTCTTCAACATCCTTGAGGCGCTCCAAGACTTGGTCTCGCGACTCCAACGATTTGACCGTCATTGACCTTGACAGCCCAGACGGCGGTCCTCGGAGCGAAGCGACGGAATTGGATCGGGCTAGACCAGTGGTGCCTATAATGGAATTGGGCCGTGATGATCGGGAGACAACATCCTCTGAGATAGTACCCATCGACCTCGATAGGCTCTCCTTGAGGTTGAAATTCTCCGTTTTCAGGTTTTGCAGTTGCTGTTGCGTCTTGCTCGACTCATAACTCATCCTCTCGAGCTCTGCAGCTTGCCGTTCCAGTCCCTCCACACGGGATAGGAGCTGGGGGACCATCTCGTCGCGCAGGTTGTCACGCTCGTTGGAAGCATTCTCAAGTTCTCCTCTCAGAGCAGAAAGTAAGTCCTCGAAGTTATCCTTGACTTGACGTTCTTCAGCCAGCTTTCGACGCAGGGTTTCGCATGTGCTTTCCAGCTCTCTCACCCGGTCGTTATCCACGTTGTTGGCCTTGGCGAGGTCTATCTGGGAAGCCTTCTCGGAGAGCTCCTTGATCTGGGCATCGAGCTGCTGCCGCCTCGACCTCTCTTCCTGGAGCTTGTTAGTCAGCTCCAGCCTGACCTGGGCCTTCTCCTGATCGGCCTTCCTCTGAACCCTCTCTATCTCCTCTCTGGACTGGTCATAGTCGCTGAACTTAGCAGAGCTATATCCCGAATCCGAGAAGTAATCGCTAGTCCTCTTGTTGGAGGTGGAAGTCGGATTTTCCCTCTCTGCCTGCAATCGATCGACTAGGTCTTCTAAGTCTATCTCGCGCCGAATCGATGATGCGAGTTCGGCCGAGATGGCCTTCAGCTCATCTTCCATTTCTTGGATTTGAGAGTACGGCGACGGGGCGCCACCTTGTGGGGTCGTAAAATAAGACTCGGCGTAATGGGAACCGGGAGGGCCGTACGGCGTCTTAGGAGCTCCGAGGAGTGACTGTGGCGCGGCGGTGGTGACCGGGGAAGCATCGGAAACGCTGGCGGCTTTACTAAAATTGAAAGGTGACGGCGCGGGTGAAAGGGCCTTATCCGAGGTGGCTGTCGACGGAGAGCCCCAACCGAAAAATGTGCCTAGCTTAGAAGAGCCTGGCGATTTAGGTAGCGGTTTGTCTGTATTAGGTGTCTTGATGTCTTGAGCGCTCGGCTGTGGCGTGACCTGTTCTAGATTAAGATGTGGTGGTATGGCCTTCCGGGCGACATGCATATTACTATTATTAGTATTAGGATTAGGCTTCGGGTTGGGATTAGAAGCGTAAGACGTGTCCGAATTATATCCGTCCAAAAGGTTATCGCTCAGCGGATCCTCGTCTTCGTTGTCTGCTTCATCTACGTCCTCGTCCCGTTCAGCCAGTAGATCGTCGTAAGCGGACTGCTCACTGTGTTGCGACAGTCTAGCCGGGCGGCCGGTTTCAGGACCTGCAGGGTTGCCGACTTCGGAATGGTATGGATGATTAACCTCTTGCGCAGGAGAGGCAGACGGGCCAAAATGATCGGAAACCGGCGAGCTGCCAATATCTAAAAAGTTCCTACCAAATGACAGGCTGGTTTAGCGGACATTCTTCTCCAGTCGCTTTTGGAGTCATGACCACGTTGGAACGTGGAATCAATCGAGACATTGACTCACTCTTTGTTTGTAGTGAATGTTTGTGGCTTTGTTGCAGAATTCGGATCAGCAACACGCGGCGCTACCGGAGGGCGAGGAAAGTCATAGACAGTAGGACTATCAACCGAGTTCGAACGCGAGAATCTATGCTCAGGCATAGGGAGACCCCTTATGATGGTCAGGTACTCCCCCGACGAATATCTAGTTGCGATGGGCGAGGCATTCGACGACAGTGGTTTGCGCCGGATCTGATTCTGAGGCGGCGATTGAGCGACGGGACTTTCGAGAGTGAGCTTTCGGAAGTTTCTCGAAATGGGTGGTAGCTCGGGCACGGAGTCTTGATCCTGCAACTGGTCCTCAAAAGATGGAAAGGACTGTCTGGGGTGAGAAGCAGCGGCAACGGATGAAGCGTGAAGAATCTCAGGGGAGTCTGTCAAAGGGGAATAGAAGGAAGGGGGGTGTGAGTTCAAGCTCTCGCGCAACGGTAACGGCTTCGACATGGTCATGGTCAGGAGCATTAATCAATCCCCCTAGTGCTATATGGCTTCTTGTCTATCTCTCTCTCCCACGCATAACTGGACGAAATAGGAAATGAGTGGAATGTGGAGGGAGGGTATCAATTAGAGCGAGGCGATGATTATTGCCATTTGCTTCGTAACCTAACAGCCAAGCGGGAAGCTAGAGAAAAGTCGGGAATCTGGATGTTTTAGAAAAGAGAGCTTTCACAAATTGTACCCGGGGGGGGGGGCAATAGTTCGTACAATTATTTAGTACGCAGTCTCGCAGTTCCGGCAACAAGGGAGCCTGATGAGCTGAGGGAGATGAGAAAAAGAGAAAGTGACCCGACTGCTTATCAAGTTACCAATGCCCCATAAACTGTCTAGCAGCCGGCTGATTAGCGCTGCTGTATGTCACTAGCTCCAGATCGTCCTGCTGTACCCAGTCGAATGGGGGATTGGGAATATGTTGATGCAATGGCCCAATTACCTCCTGCCTTTGAGTTGAATTCTTACTCGTGCTGCAGGAGAGCAATCGCGCACGGAATTCTTTTCCAGACGCGATTTACTATGCAGGCCGTTGGGAGCATGAGCCAGGGTACGCACACATAGTCCCTGTACCTTGCTTGAGGCGCTAGAGTTACCCCTGAGCGCCATTGTCTGGAGTGAAGAATCTCATTGGCTACTAAAGATAGTTGCCCCTGTCGACCCTTTAAATTAGCGTTACATTGCCTCGAAGTCGTAATTTCACGGTACTTATTATCATCATCCGTTGTGCACTTCTGATTGTTTTTCTTTCGTTTCCGTCCTCTCCAGCAGTATGCAGGTACAGGGTAGCATCTAAACCGAACGGGGGAAAGATCCTTCATTACGATTGCGGGGGATAAGCCATCCTTCTTCCACCTTGGGGGTTTGTTCATTTGACTCGGAGAGGCCATACTCGGTTATCATCGCGTGGGGGTGGGCCGAAATAAGCCGTGAACATAAGGCGCAACCCTCGACTGAGCAAGAACCTTCTTTCTCGTGCCAATCATGCACGATGATGGCCGCCCTGGAGAAAAGATGGCCAGATCAGGAGCCGTGATTTGTCGAGCTAGGGGCCTAGCTCTCCTACATATGTAGAATGCCAGCGCGTAGATACTCCTAGCGCGCGGCGAGCCACCACCACGGTCGACGGACGAAACGTTGCACAAAGCCTCCCGCGAGGGGGTGCACGGGAACAAAAAGAAATGAAAATCTGAGTCCACGAACCGCCGGGAGCGCCAAAACAATAGCGAATGATATGTCGCGATTACACTGCAGCAAACGTCCTATGTGCAGTAGGATCCCGGGTCCGGGCCTGGGCCTGGTTCCCTGAAGCTCGTTCGGCAGGGTAAACCCGGCTTGTCAAACCCCAACTTTGAGCCACATTGTCTAAAGGCGACATTGTACGACCCGAGACGCGCCCATAACGGGCCCCCCTCGTGTTCGGCGACACTATGGGCGGTACGACAACTCTTAAGCCGCCCGGCCTTGTCTTCCGACGTGTGACGTCCTCCGGCTGGTCTACTACCTTCTGGCTGACCGACTATTGATCGTACGAAGACGCGGCAATCGTCTCTTACCATTGGCTCAAAACTGATTAAAAGCTTTTTACGTCAACAATACTTTAATGTTAACATGGAAAAGAATCTATGATATTCCTCGTGCGAATGTAGCAAATCATGTTACGCACCTCCCGACACCCAGGTGCATGCCAAAGAAGTTGCAACAGTCAGCCTCCAGAGATAGGGGTGACCCAGAACATGACCCCATGAGCTGCACCTCCGCCAATATGCAAGACTCGCTAAAGTTGCGGCCAGGTCGCCGTATTCTCCGGATTCTTATAATGACCTCGTGGTCTTTACCGATGAATGATATTGCTCTGCTGTATGGGATGCAACCTGCGTGACGCCATCTGTCGCGTCCCCTAACCGCTCCAGAAGCCCACTAATGCAGCCGCCCGTCCGACCCTTTTGGGAGATGCAGTTCCGCCGGCAAATCGCAGCGTCTATTATTCTTGCTCATTACTTGATCCCAGCTGCATGACTCCACACGCCCCATGCAGGGAGCCGAAATACGCTTAAGAGGGAAGTGTCTCGAATGCTGCTGAGATGCAATTCGATCTGTGACCTGAAGGCTAGGAATAACCATATCTACGTTGTAAGTTACACGGCTACAAGAGAGTCTCAGAGAGTATTTCAATTCTATAACTACCCCTTCACTTGTTTCATGGATCGTCGCAAATGGGCGAGTAATTACGCTAACCGCCTATCCTTCCTCGGCATGAAGGGGGTTTAGAGTCAGTTCCGTCGTGTATGGTCCTCATGAGATTCGCCCGACGGCAAACACATGATGCACGATTTGCAGAATAGCACCAGAAACCGTTCTTCATGCCCCGTTATTCTAGGCGAGGTTGCTTTTGTGAGCTCGGCGCATCTCGACGATATCAACCGTTGCATTGATAAGAGGGCTTGCGATGCGACTTAATCATGACATATAAGTGAAGCTGCATCAGATATCCCGACGGATTGGTTTTCCTCACAGAGGCAAGGCACTATCTGTCCTTACATTATTATACCTTAACTACTCTCCCGGGGACGCCACTTGCATCTCGCAGGTGACGGTCGGTGGGCAGAATGGCCCCCTTTTCTGTGTACAGAGAACATAGGGGGCGGAAATAATGGGGATATGCACCTATACGATGGTTCTCAATGTCGAATTTTCGGCTGTAGAACACATTTCGTAACAACCTCCTTCAGAAATAGTTAAATGCTGACAATGGTCTGTTTGTAGATAATTAAAGTTTAAGAGTTATAGCGGGATGCCGGAATAAAAGAAGGCATTACAACACTGATCAGTGAAAAGCTTTTGTCCTGAAGGTGATTCAACGGCCTGTCCTTATGAAGCAAAAGCTAGTCCAATGTTGATATCGACTCCAGGCCGAATATCGAGTTAAGCTTTATAAGTACATCACCTAGTCTCAAACCTTGATTGGGCCTTCTTTTGTAGAATAAGTTTCCTCCGCCAAAGTTCGTCCGTCCTTTCCTTCCCTCTAAATCCACCCGAAACCGCATCAAATAATTTCACCACATATCGACATACTCTAGTGTTACCGTTAAGCTGTTCGACAGAAAAGGTTGCACATAGAGTGTGGGAAGTGATAATTGTCTGTCTGGATTCGGGTTCTAGGGAGGAGTGGCTAGGAGGCTCTGTGTACGTGTGAGCTCCCCGGAGTAGGGTTGTTCCGGGTGCTGCATGGCTCTGAGCCTTAATGACTAACAAGGCTCCCCCCTTCTGCAACATCTAGCCAACGCGAAAGTTGTTAAACAGCCATGTCCGTCAAGTGTCATACAGTCGGCCCGGCTGAAGGTCACAAACACACACATACCGTCATCTTCCTCCATGGACGGGATAGCGTAGCGGATGAATTCGCGGACGAGTTCTTCGAGAGTGAAGCCAGCGGACCCGAAACCGGGGACAGGACTCTCCTAGGTCTCTTCCCGACTATTCGCTGGGTATTCCCGACGGCGCCCTTGATGCATTCCGAGCGCTTCGCCACGACTATGTCTCAGTGGTTTGATATGTGGTCTGTGGAGGATCCCGAGGAGAAGGTGGAGCTCCAAAAACCTGGGCTCCTACAAAGTATCAGAATCGTGCTTAACGCGATTCGATCGGAAGAGGCCCTTGTCCCGCGGAATAGGATCTTTCTCGGGGGCATCAGTCAAGGCTTCGCGACGGCCCTCTCCGCTTTCTGCGTTGGTGGTGGAGGTCTCGCTGGACTGATAGGTCTCTGTGGCTGGATGCCTTATGTCAGCTCATTCGAGAAACCGGTTGCCCAAGGGAGTTTTAAATTAGCGATTAAGCGGACCCGGGGAATGCTGCCCGGCGAGAATTTCGACGATATCTCAACAGCGCCCATAGAGGCGACACCTCTCATGATTGGCCATGCTGTGGATGACGACGTGGTTCCTGTGGGAAACGGCCGTCGCATGAGGGACATGCTGCTCCTTCTGGGATTCAGCGTTTATTGGCACGAATACGAAGACGGGGGCCATTGGGTGAACGAACCACGTGGTGTTGACGACATATGTCGGTTTCTTCGAGCAATTGTGGGCCAGGAAGAAGTCTGATTCCCAGACAATCGATATATCCACCTGTAAGAGGTGAGAATATCTGACATGACAGCAGCCTTCCTCGAGGCGCACTTCGGCCACACCTCATGCTAGCCCCGTACTCGCCGACTACCCAACCGTCGCGCCGGCATCAGTCGTCCGGTCCCAACCCACGGCGAAAAGACCTGAAGGCAGAGGCTTCTATACCCGTTGTCTAGCTCACTCTGGCTTTCTGCACATTCGTGGAACTCGTCCGTATTTAGACACGTCGAGGCTGTCGGACCCGGCGGTGCGGTAATACAACCTTGGCTTGCAGCGGAGTGTTGAAAGTTCGAGGTTTGGAGATTGGAGAACCTTTCTGCGCGCCTGTCCAAGTATATGCCGATTGATGCGCCTCAATATACCGAACATACAGCGAGAGCGTCCTATGCGCGCAAGCCTATATGTAACAAACAGCTCTCCCTTATTGGACTGATGGTCAAACTTATGCCTAGCTAAACGGTGTATGGCAACCACAGGACTAGACGGAAAAGGGGGAAAGAGAGGCACAGTCCAACGTTAGTTACCCAAGCTCGTTATTCCAAGGCACCTAGACATCTGAACGGTTTCGTTGATTTCGTGATCTAGCCCATTCTGTCGCCGCCACTGCGCAGCGATAGTCATCCCATGCCTGGCGTCAGCTGACCGTGACTAGAAGCTCGAGGGAAGCGCTACCACGGCCTTCTCAGACTCTCGCTATAAATGTCGGGCTATCTATGACTACTTACTAGGTATATCCCACCGCTGCCATACATGGACATAGGTAAACCGAAATTCGCCATAATACATTCGAGACAAACACATTTTTGATATCTATGACTTAATAATGAAACTTCATCGCCGATTGATTTATTACGTTTAGTTCCGATATTCCAGCTTCTGGATATAATGGTGGCTTAGTCATTTTGACCATCTAAAGGGTTATTATAGCACCTCTTAAACTGATTCCCTTCAAGTACATGCCCAGCCCCTATTATGTCTCATACTGAGACAGTTGCAAGTCAGCAGTTTATATGAGCAGCGCCACAGATGCATCAAGCAATTCCATGTGAGAATGACGTCTTTGAGGATACATGTAAACAATCTATAAGTATAAGAGGTAGCACAGGCAAAAAACATAATCACCAATAAAGTAAATTGTATAATCCTATAAAACGAAAGCTGGGCGAGGGCTACTCATTAGGTGACGACGTGGATAGCCCGTGTGGAAAGGGAGTCAATTTACTTAAGGCCTACCGGGTTGCGGGCTCTACTGTACCCCAACTCGTGGCCCCGCCAAGGAAAAAGCTTGGCCCGAGTTGCTTGAGTCCAAGACACGGAGCAATTCATAACTCCCATCAGTGACGCACGAAGCCGTTGAAATGCAGTGTTTCGCAGGGTTTGTGGAATGGATCAGTGAATTGTTTCATCGTGAATCAACGACGGTGTTCGGTAAATAAGCAACGAAACTCATCTGGCAGAGTTGCGTTTCGCACCCCTGACCCTGTCGTGGTGCAAGTATCCTCAATGTGGCAGGAGCCAGTCTTTATGGAGCTCGTGCGCTGGTTATCACCAATTACGTCTTGTACTGATTTATCTTACTGTTGAATAATTCGCTGGAATCCAGGTAAGGACATGATCTCTAACAGACAGATCTCGGCAGGCTCCAAGACCCTCCCACATAAAACAAGGGGTCGAGTGTAATTGCTACCCACCTGGTCAACCGTCTCATCCGACTCCCACGGCGCGAGCGGACGCGATCTCGCGAGCGTTTATAAATATGATGGACCTCCGGTCCAAATCCGGTTCCGGTTCCAATCGTCTCGATCATCTTCAAGGTCCAAACCTCCTCGCCAATTCTCCGAGATGCTCAAGCAGGTGCTAGTCGCCGCCGCCCTCTGCGCCAACGCCCTGGCGTCTCCTGCCGCCGAGGTCCTCGCGCGGGCTAACCAGGGGAAAGCTTCGTTCTACGGCGGGAATCTGGATGGTGGGAACTGCATGTTCTCCGGATACAGCCTGCCATCGGGGGTCTACGGCACGGCCCTGTCGGGATCGAGGTGGAACTCGGCCGCGCAGTGCGGCGTTTGCGTGAGCGTCAAGGGTCCGAACGGCAAGACTATTAAGGCTATGGTAGGTAGAAGTGGCAGAGCGGTTCTAGTGTTTCCAATGATGCTGCAGTTATCCTAACGCCCCTCATAGGTCGTCGACAAATGCCCGGAGTGCGATGCGAACAAGCTCGACCTCTTCCAGAACGCCTTCACCCAGATCGGGGACCTGAGCCAGGGCATCATCGACATCACGTGGGACTACGTGCCCTGCGGCATCACCGGTCCCCTGAAGGTGCGAAATAAGAGCGGGACTTCCCCGTATTTGTAAGTCCACTACTATTACCACCCTCTGCCAGCGGTCGTCGTAATAAAGTAGGTATGTACGCGGGCTTACAAAAGCGCTTCATCAGCTTCTCCATGCAAGTCGTGAACTCCAACAGCGCGGTCACGGCGCTCGACGTCAGCACGGATGGCGGCAAGACCTGGCAGCCGACCGTGCGTCAGGACTACAATTATTTCCAAAAGCCGGGTTCCAGCGGTTTTGGCACTGATAAGGTCACCGTGAGGGTCAAGTGCTCGAGCGGGAAGACGGTGACGCTGTCGAACATCGGCGTCCAGAGCTCTTCGGAGTATACCGCCTCAGGAAACTGCTGAGCGGACAGGGTCGCTTAGGGCATCGTAGAGAGGTCAGGACACTGTCGGCAGGCTGAATCAATATCAACTTACTCGAATCTGTTTCAAATCCTTTTCTTCAGAAGTCTGAGAGCTGAGAGACGTCAAAGGTAGATTTGGAAACCCGTTAGAATCCATACAAGTGACCAGTCTTGAGGGATTGGGGACTGCGCAACTAGATGTGCACATGAGGGCGTGGGTCGTCTTTGTCTATTCTAGCCCCTATTCCAATAAGCGAACGCATAGTCAATCTAAATACAACAAAAGCGACATTTCTAGTATTGCACGGAGATATCAACCGGCTCGTCACGGCATTACTCCATTTTTTCCCCTGCAAGTCCGTGCCGCTTCTTGTAATTAAGAGTCCGTCCTCCGCTTTGGTACGAGACTTCAACTTCGCCTTATAACCAAGGAGTCAAGTTTCAATATGGAACTCTTAGGCGTGCCCCTGAATTCGCTTGGGTTCATATGCTTCCTCCAAGTATGCTTCCTCTTCCGCACTGAGCTCCATACCACGAACCGCCAGCGCTTCATCCATTCTCTCAACGCTGTTCATACCGATAATTGGCGCTGTCACGCGTCTATTTAGCCACGCCAAGGCCACTTGGCTCATCGTCCAGTTTCGTGCCTTGGAGATCTCCAACGTTCGCTTGATAATAGCTTTATCCGCTTCGCTCTGCCCGTTACCGAACCTTGATGGTTCTAAAGAGCGTGTGCTAGTTCCTATCAATCCTGGAGGCCTTGCGAGTAAGCCTTCCGCGAGTGGTGACCAAGGGAGAATTCCGACACCGGTCTTCTTGCAGTATTTGATCATTTCTCTTTCTTCTTCTCGGTAAAGAAGGCTGTAGTGGTTTTGCATTGCCACCATCTGTTGTTAGATGAATCTGGTCAGCTTGGCTAATGTTTAAGGAGGCACGTGGGGAATAGGCGTAGATGACGCCCCCACACCATATCCCAACGAGAGACATAATATGACGTATCATACCTTTGTCCACGAGTTTCTCTCCGCTATTGACTGCAGCGTGGCAAATTGATATGTCCACATCGAGCTGGCAGCAAGATAGCGAACTTTGCCGCTCATGACCAATTGATGCAAAGCCTCTACACGCGAAATCGACCGCCAAATCAGCGCTGAAGCCAGGCGACACTTGACTAGATTTATAATTGATACTTACGCATCGTTTCCTCTGGGGGGACCGTGTCGTCGTAACGATGTATGTGCAACACATCAATGTAGCTCGTTTGGAGGCGCTCAAGAGACTGCTCTACAGCGTTGAAAACCGCTGTGCGTGATAGGCCTTGGAAGTTGCTATTAGCGGTTTCGCATCTTTCGAGATGCATGAGACGAAGCGCTCACCGTACTGATTTGTATAGTCTTTGCTTTTCCCCACGAGGTCATCTAGGAACGCAACAAAGTCGCCCGGGTCACTGTCATCCGCATGGGCTACAATCCTGCCTACTTTGGTCTGCGTCTTTAGAAGATAGCAATAAACGTTGATATTAAGAGCTCAACACTCACCATCAACACCAGTTTTCGGCGGGGAATGTTATATCGCTTGATGGTTCGACCAATTATCTCCTCGGAGACTCCGTTGCTATACGCATTTGCAGTATCCCAAGTAGTTATTCCCTTTGTGTATGCCGCGAACAGCAGTTGGGACGCCTGAGCCTCAAGTTAGCTTGCTGTTCTTTTGAATGACACAACCGTACTGTACCTCTTCTTCTTCCAAACACCATGGAAGCCATCTGCGATCGCCAAATCCCAATGTTCCCATGATGGGATTGGACACACGTAGGCCACTATCACCGACTTTTCTATACTCCGCCTTGGTGGCGGCTATAGATTCGGACAGAGACTTCGGGACAACACGAGCACCCTCGGCAAATGCTGAGGGCCTTTGAAATCCGTCGACCTTCCCATTGATATGCCCATTGACCTTCTCAGTGATTTCGGCTTCGTTGACGACCGGATCATATTTGGATATGTGGCCATTCACAAGCGATATACCTCCACGCGTTGGAGCGGGAGCCATCATGATCTTCTCGGATCTCTTCGATCTACTGACTTGACAGAGAGTCAGCGGATCAGCACCGCGCATTAATGCGGGTTTCTATCGGTGGCTTGCTCGTTCAATACAAGACCATGGCATCGGCCCTGGACTGCTAGAGACATCGGTGTAAGCTGTGACGCACACCAAGGGCTAGATCTGCATGTCATCTCAGCTTGTAGTAAGGTTATTTTCGGGAGCGGCTGACGGGGGTACAACCCTTCCTCGTCTGGTGAGCCGATGGTACGACCGCGGCGCTGTAATCCTACCTTACTAGTGGCATATGTCTCCAGCATGCTACAACCGCGGCCGGATAAATTGCGCCAAGTGTCAGGTCCATACCTACTATGGTGTTATGGGTAAGTTTAAAAACACTGCTCGGTATGTGGGCCATGAGGCCCACCTGGAATAGCCAACCTTGGATTAGTATACTACGTAGTAGTTAAGACACAGCTGAGATTTGAATCAAAGTCGGATACGGAGTAGCTAGGCTGCCCGAAGCTAACAATATCTTACGTGTTAAAATTGGATGGATGGCCGTGGACAAGTCCACTGTATTACCCACATAGAACGTTGTACTCAGGTCCGAAGGATCGATTTCGACAGCATCCGACAGTTTAAAAAAAAGAAAAAATTTAACATCTTTGATCGGACGAGTTCTCCGGTCATTATTAGGTAATTGCGGGAGGTTACGGAAAGTCTGGACGGAGGGCGATAGGACAGCACCCACAGCAATTTCTTCCCATAACGTGGTCAAAGCTTACTCTAGTACCTTGATCCCACCAATAAGAGAGCCTCAATATTATTCCTACTTCCTTTTTAAGGCAACGCGCCCAGTTAGCTGGTACTGCGAACTGCTAGGGTGCTGTCTCTATCGCCGTCAGTCGGACACATACGATTCACGACGGAGTACTGACAGTGTCCGACATACGGGCTCGGGAAATCCCTGAAGTGCGGATCATTAAATGGTGGTCAAGCGTCGGCCACTTAGCCGCATGTCGGACCTATAGTGCCGAAAAATATGAGGCTCCACACTATGGCGGGACACTATTAGATCTAATAGCGGCCGAAAAGGGAATTGAACTCGTGGAAGAATTTACGGTACACAGGGGCATTTTCTGTTAGTTACCTCCACCGGGTCCGCTATCCGTCGATGCAGTAAGACGGACATAAAGGATCAGACTCCCTGATCTTCTTGACCCCAGGGTACCTGCATATTGTCCTCCCTGCCAAAGGATCTCCGCTTCACCCATTGCCAGATGGTCTAGACCACTAATGAGAGCTGAGGAACCTCGGCCAAAGAAATGGGATAACCGCGCCCTTTTAGCACTTCAGATGACAACCGTTTAAGGATGCTACTGCGTACGTGCATAGGCAAGGAAAACCCTACCGGCTCTTACTCCTAAACCAGCCGTCTGATGACAGCTTACGGCAATGAAAAGGACGCAGTGAGACCTATCGTCTGACTAATAAGTTGAATCGACGCAGACAGTATATATGACAGCTTAGAGCATCACGGACCCTCTACACTTACCGCGTTAGTAGGATTGCAATACACCTTGCCTATAATTCCGAAGATACTACTAGCTATCTAGGAAAATGTCTTCAGCAAGCTCCCTGTTACATGACAGTATTGCGCAGATCAAGACTTGGAACCAAGTTTCCCTGAAGCCGGTCTGGCGCTGCATTCACGATCTAGTTACAGAGCAAGCAACCAAAAACCCAGACGGGCTGGCCATTGACGCTTGGGATGGCCAATTGACTTATCACGAGCTCGAAGAGCTTTCAGGCCTACTTGCTCTACGTCTAAGACACAGGGGAGTAAGGAAGGAGATCAAGGTCCCCATTTGCTTCGAGAAGTCAAAATGGGCTGTGGTGAGCATTCTGGCGATCCTTAAAGCGGGCGGGGCGTTTGTTCCATTGGATCCCGCATATCCAGTCGACAGGTTGCGAGGCATTGTCGCTGCCACTGGGGCTCCCATACTACTGGCTTCGACGGAAAATGTCCGTTTGCTCGCGCAGGGTGTCGCCGATGTCGTTGAAGTCAGCGCGCAGACTAGCAAGGAATGGGCCAAGGGCGCCTCCGGTGGTGTCGCTGTGGGTGAAGAGGTCGGCCCAAGCAATGCAGCCTATGTCCTTTATACCAGTGGAAGCACAGGGAGTCCAAAAGGGTAAGTTCTTATCCGATTTACTATGCCACATAAGTATATCTCTCCTATTGGGAAAACACAGGTGTATAGGGCTTAAGACCAACATAGCCCCCACCTCCCGGCCGTCCTTTCCCCTTTCCCCCCTTTCTTTCATCTAGGGAATACTTTTTGGACTCTGTATGACGGTGGGTTATCACTGTACCACTTTTGTATGCATGAATTATGCGGTGTTACTATGGAATATGGATTCTTTGGTGGCAACCAATTTGGAATTATATATCTCTGGCAATGTGCTTCCCAGACGCAATTACTAATTCCAAATGCTACAGCTGTGTAGTGGAGCATTCCGCATTCTGTTCGAGCGCCCGAGCCCATTCTAGGGCAATGAATATCGCTGCTGACCGCCGCGTCTTCCAATTCGCGTCTTATGCCTTTGATGCGAGCATGTAAGGACCCCCTGGATTCACTCGCTACATCTGCTGTCTCGCTCCCTATGCGTAGTTCTCTTAAGGCATATATGACAAGTATAGCGCTTGAGACATAGTTCGAGGTTTTCCATTACTCACATGGAAATCGCTGACTGGAGATCCGCAGGTGCGAAATACTTACTGCGCTGACCGTGGGGGCTTGTATATGTATCCCATCTGAGGACGAGAGGCTCAACGATCTTGCGGGAGCAATCCGCAGATACGAGGCAGATTGGATTTTTCTTACCCCCACGACTTTAAAGCTGTTAGATCCCGATGATGTGCCTTGCCTTCGCACACTTGTCGTTGGCGGCGAAGCCTCCCCACAGCATCTCATCGACCTATGGTGTTCGGTAAGTGGACTTGAGCTTCTTAATGGATACGGGCCGACTGAAACGGTCGTATTTGCGACGTGCCATCGATTCACTCCCTCATCTAGGTCTAGCACTCTTGGACGTGGCATCGGCACAAAGTGCTGGGTCGTGGATTTCGAAGGAAAGCGTCATTGTCGAATTGAGGAAGTCGGAGAGCTGTTGATTGAATCACCTGCCATGGCACGGGGCTACCTTGACGACACAGAGAAGACACGGAAGTCCTTCATAGATCCTCCTGAGTGGTTGAAATTCATGGGAGTTGAATCAAAATTGTACCGAACAGGGGATCTAGTTGCCTATGCACATGACGGCACGCTCGTCTATGTGGGGAGGGTCGATCATCAGGTCAAGGTACGAGGGCAGCGTATGGAATTGGGCGAAGTTGAGCACGCGATCAACATGATCGGCACAGTCGACTCCGTGATCGTCATGCTTTTCAACGGTACTCTTCTAGCAGTTGTCAGTTTTCGGGATCAGGCCGAGAAGCAAGACGGTGTTCTACAATTGCAGATGGACTCCGTAAGGAAATGGCGCGAGAGAATCCGAGAAGTCCAGCAGGAATTGTCTTCGAAACTTCCTCAATACATGATACCGACGACATGGCTTGTATCAAAGCTGCCCACCAGCGTCCTCTCAGGGAAACTCGATCGAAAGCGAGTGGCAGACTGGGTTTCCTCTCTTACACCCGATGATATCCGTCGCGGCCAACTGCAGGACGACGTGAACAACGAGCGATCCGGAGAAACCAAGACTGAGCAAGAAATGATATTACAGCAATGCTGCAGTGAAACGCTGAATCTTCATTCTGACGAGATTGGACTCAATCGTTCCTTTTTGGAATTGGGCGGTGATTCAATAACTGCTATGCAGCTGGTAGCGAAATGCAGATCCCGTGGTATCGGGGTCACGGTAAAAGATATTTTGAAGTCAAGGTCTTTGCGCCAACTTGCTCGGAATGCGGACACGCAGGCCAATGGTATATCAGCACATTTGGACGACGAAGATGAAAGCGTATACTATCAAGCTTTCGATCTCTCGCCGATACAGCGATTCTTCTTTGAGAAGTCACCAGATGGCGAAGACCATTTCAACCAGAGCTTCTTATTGGAGTTGAAAGTTGGACCCACAGTGGATGCGTTGAGGAACGCCATTGAAGCGGTAATGGAGAGACACGTGATGTTGAGGGCGCGATTCAGGAGAAACGCGGCAGGGGAATGGTCCCAGATGGTGTGCCCTCCGCATGAACCTAACTCCTACTTGCTAGAATTTGCTGAAGGGCTACCCGAGGACAAGCTCCTATCAACTATCGCGGGCTTTCAGGTAAGCAACTAGAACCCCTATTCCTTTCCTCGTCCTGTTCCAAGAGCACTCGGTCGGATCAAACCATTTCATTGGCTATAAACTCTCCAGGCAGTGTTGGGAGCACTCATGGGCTCCCAAGATGTTCTAAGAAAGGTGTTTACTGACTTCAAGCATGTAGGCCAGGCTAGATCTTCGGCGAGGTCCTCTGGTGGCCTTCGGTCTGTGGGCTCTTGATTCTGGGACCCGCGTGCTCTTCGCCTCTTGTCACCATGCTGTCATCGACCTGGTTAGCTGGAGGGTGATTCTCCAGGAAATCGAAGAACATCTGCAGCACGGACGCATCTCTTCCCCCAAGACGATATCATTTCCCCGGTGGCTGAGCCTTCAGAGAGAATACTTCAAAACCTTTGATTCGGCTAAGGCGCTGCCACATGATATCAGGGAGTCTCAACTAGAATTCTGGGGAGTGTCTCGACTCCAAAACAAGGTCGAAGACATCGTTACATCAAACTTTGTCCTCGATGCGGAGGCTACCACGGCACTGTTAAGTGCAGACGGCCGCTCACGGTTGAAGGCAGAGCCAGTTGACCTCCTCGTCGGTTGTCTCATCTCCAGTTTCCATAACATATTCCCCGAGCGCCAAACACCTGTTGTGTTTAATGAAGGCCACGGCCGTGAGCCTTGGAGCCCGTCCATTGACGTGTCAAGAACGGTTGGGTGGTTTACTACCATGCTCCCCGTTCAATCACAATGTGATAACCTTATAGACACGATTATCGACGTTAAAGACGCCCGACGCATTGCGCCACTGAACGGGCTCGCGTATTTCAGTTCGCGATATCTCAACCCTAAGGGGGTAGAGAGGTACGGCTCACATCGGGAGAGCGAAATCATCTTCAATTATGAGGGCATCTTCCAGCAATTCGAGCGCAGCGGCGGGCTCTTCCGCCAATCACCCTTCTCAAACCCCCATCACCTCAGTGACAACGGCCCTCGAAGCAACAGAATCACCCTGTTCGAATGGACAGCTACCGTGAAACACGGCAGGCTTCACGTCACCGTCGATTTCCATAGACACATGCAGCACCAGGACCGCATATTGCGGTGGGTCAAGGAGTACGACACCTTGCTACGTCGGTTGCCCGAGGATCTCATGCGACAGAGGCCCATAGTCACTCGAAGTGACACCTTGCTGCAGTTACCCAAGGCTGATTGGATTAAGCTGCGGCGTCTCCTCGGCCCGGCCGCAGCTGATAATTTGGAAGATCTATACGACTGTACTTCCATGCAAGAAGGGATGCTGATCAGCCAGAGTCGAGACGCACAATTGTATATGGTGGACGTCACGGCCACCATCAAACCGCTTCCCGGGGCTGACGGGGTTGATCTCCAACGACTCCGCGAGGCGTGGGAAACGGTGGAAGTGCGTCACCCAGCGCTTCGAACGTATTTTGCCGCAGGTCTGCCTGGCTGTGGCGCTTTCAGCCAGGTGGTCTTCCGAGAGGGGGTGAGCAAAGTCCTTGGCGAAGAGGCATCACCCTGTCGATTTATGGTCCGTGAACAAGGCGACGGCACTATTCTAATGCACCTTCGCATTAGCCATGTTGCTGCAGACGCCGATTCCCTTGGACTGATACTGCGCGACATTAGCCTGGCATACGACAGTCGCCTGCCTAGTGAAGACGCGCCTCGTTATAGCCAGTACATCGCTTGGTGCGAGGACCAAGATGACGACAGTGCCCGAGAATACTGGGCAAAGTATACACAAGGCCTGGTTCCTTGTCGTGTCCCGGCTACGGAAAGCACTCTTGAACCCCCCACGTATTCGAGATGCAATGTGAAGGTGCCTGATATATCTGGAATGCAGCATTTCTGTACTGCGCAGAACGTGACGGTTTCCCACGTAATCCACGCTGCCTGGGCCCTCGTCTTACAGGCCTATCTCGCCCAAGACGAGGTGTGCTTCGGATACTTTGCCAGTGATCGAGACATGGGACAACATGGAGCCAACGACAGCGTCGGTGTCTTCGTCAACGCTCTTATTTGCCGTGTACGTCTTCATGAGAATATGACGGTAGGGGGGCTAGTCAAGACCATGCGCGAAGACTGTATCGATGGCCTAACGAACCAGCGGGGATGCTCACTCGCGAAGATCCAGCATGACCTCGGTGGACAACAGCTCTTCAATACCGGAGTCTCGGTCCAGCGAGACTGGGTTGGTATCTGGGAGAGTAAACTGTGCTCGGCCAGCAATGTGAACTGGGAGGAGACTAATGATTTTGGCCTTGCTATCAACGTCATAGAAAGTGATGCCGGGCTAGAAATCAGCCTTGGTTACGCTAAAGGAACGATTGCCGAAACTCAAGTTCAAAGTATAGCGTCAGCTTTTGGACAGGCCATCAGTGATATCACGCTAGGCGACGCTGCTCGGAATATTTCCGAAGTCTTATTGATCTCCAAGGGTGACCAGAGCAAGATCGGCGGCTGGAATGGGCCTAGGCTGCCAGCAATTAACGAATGCATTCACCATCTCTTCAGGGCGCAGGTCAAGGAGAACCCGAATGCTATCGCCATTGACTCTTGGGATGGCATGATGACTTACGCTGAGCTAGACAAAGCTTCCGATGTCGTGGCGCACGACCTCATATCCCGACTTGGCCTGCAGGTTGGGGAGAGGGTCCCTTTCTGCTTCGAGAAGTCACGCTGGGTTCTGGTATCTATACTTGGGATCCTTAAGGCTGGTGCGGCATTTGTGCCACTAGAACAATCACACCCAACGGACCGCCTTCAGTGGATGGCCACAGCTGTCAAGGCGCGGGTTGCCATCGTATCCCCTCAATACAGGCAGAAACTAGAAAGCGTGCAGAACGTCCTTCCGCTGGACCAGGCAAGTTTTGACAAACTTAATCAAGATATCGACAGGGCTAGATTCCCTGCTGTCACGCCCGATGACATCGCTGCCATCCTATTCACATCGGGCAGTTCTGGCAAGCCGAAAGGCTGCGTTTGGCAACACAAGGCCTGGTGCTCAAGCGCAACACGGCAAGCAGATGGCTTGTATATAAGAGATTCTAAGAGAATGCTGCAATTCGCGAGCTACTCGTTTGGCGCTTCGTTGATAGAGATGCTGACCCCTCTCCAACTTGGCGCCACGATATGCATCATCTCAGACTACGACAAGATGAACAACGTAGAGAAGGCCATAGCAGCGACGGGCGCCGATGCTGCTGTGCTGCCCCCGTCATTGCTCAGATCGTTGAACTCGCTTGGCTCAATTAAGACACTCATTTGCGGTGGCGAATCCCTCGACAGCCTCTCCATAGATCGTTTCTCCGAGAAGATTCATCTAGTGGCTGGCTATGGCTCCACTGAAGGCGCGGTCGTCACCTGCTCGAAGTTGATGTCCAAAGGCCTTAGTTCTAAGTGTATTGGAAGGCCGTTCAACGGGAGCTGTTGGATTGTGAGCCCATCCAACTATCATCAGTTGCTACCCATTGGTGCAGTAGGCGAGCTCCTCATCGAGGGGCCGCATCTTGCTCAGGGGTACCTTGACCAGCCGGAGAAGACAGCCGACGCATTTATTGACGACGCAACATGGATGCCCTCTGTTAAATACTATCGCACAGGAGACCTTGCACGCTTTGACCCTGATACCGGTGATATCTACTACGCTGGTAGGAAAGATAATATGGTCAAGATCAATGGAATGCGAGTCGAGCTTGGCGAAGTTGAAGCACACCTCAAGATATTTCTCCCCGATTTCCAGGGAGTAGCTGCAGAGCTGGTCGAGGCAGAGTCTTTACCCGCCATGCTCATGGGATTCATTGCTATGGGCGATGGTTTCGATGGCGAGGATCCAGGCTATGCGGAGACCGACCAACTCCAGCCTGTCACATCTGTTACGTTTGAGCGCCTTGCTTCTCGCATTGAAGGTCTGGATGAAAAGCTCGCAGAAAAGCTTCCGCGGCACATGATCCCTGCCGCATATTTCCCCATGCGTGATCTCCCTTTTACAGCATCGAGAAAGATAGATCGAGTTAAGCTCAAGTCACTTGGTCGCCGTTTGAGAGCCGCTAAAATACGAATTCCGGCCTCACGGCGCAACCGCAGTCACAAAGGGACCCTGAGCACAGAAATGGAACGTCATCTTAAGGCGTTATGGGATGAGCTACTCCCGGGACATAGCATCGGTCCGGACGACAACTTCTTTAGCCTTGGTGGAGATTCACTACTCGCCATGCGCCTGGTCAAGAACACTTCTAGCTTGGGTAGCATCACGGTAGCAGATGTTTTCAAGTGCCCTACGTTATCCGCAATGGCAGCTGCTATTGCCAAAAATTCAGCCTCAATACATGACCATGCCGTCGAGATTGCACCGTTCTCACTCGTTGGAGAAGATGACAAGACCGCAGATGCGTTGAGAAACGTCGCTGCTCAGTGTGGAGTAGACGTGACCGCAATTCAGGACCTACATCCTTGTACGAGTTTGCAGATGGGCATGCTAGCTCTGTCGGCCAAGCATCTTGGAAGTCACGTTGCCCATCTCGTGATCGATTTGCCAAACTGTTTTGACGAAGCTCGTTTCCGAACAGCTGCTCGAATGCTAGTCCAACAGAACCCAATCCTGCGGACGCGATTTGTCAATGGTCGTCAGGTTCTCCAAGCAGTCGTGAACGAAGAACCCATTTTTGAGAACGTTGAAGATGTGACTGAGTACTTGAAAGCGGCGAAAAGTAGGCCCGTGGAGTTCGGCCAGCCCCTGAGTCGTTTCGTCTTCTCGAACGATCGAGATGAGGACACTCGAGTGCTCGTCTGGTCGATACACCACGCGCTCTATGACGGATGGTCCATTCCACTCATGATGCGAGATCTGGGCACGTTCTACGATGGGAAGACTCACCTGCCTCCGCCGCGTGCGCCTTTCAATACCTTCGTGGCCCACCTAGAGTCTTGTGACGCAGACGCATCCCCCAGCTTTTGGCGAGAGTATATCAAAGATACTGATTATTCCATTTTTCCACCTCTGCCTCGTCGCGGCTTTCAACCCGCCCCGTCGGGTTGCATTCAAAGAAGGGTTGATATTAGTTTGGACGCTGTCCAGGGCGTGACGCTGCCAACTGTAATACGGGCAGCTTGGGGCCTTACAAGCTGTGCTTACGCTAGCGCTGGGGATGTTGTTTTTGGTACAACACTCACAGGACGCGATACAGCGTGCGCTCAGATTGATAACATTGTTGGTCCTACGATTGCTTCTGTACCAATCAGGTTCAAACGACCCTCGAGTGGAAATGTCAAGTCACTACTTCAGAATCTACAGTCCGAAGCAACCGCAATGATTCCTCACCAACACTATGGCCTGCAGAGTATCAGCAAACTTAACGAGGTTGCCAAACAGGCTTGCGATTTTACGAGTTTTCTTGTTGTCCATCCAGCAGAAGAGGAGGCCAATGACAGCTGCTTCAGGCTCCGCAAAGACGTCACTACCGACCTAGCTGTCTTCACCACGTACGCCTTCATTCTCCAATGCACTCTTGTACCTGGGGGTTTTATCCACACATGCAACTACGATCCTAGAATCCTTTCGCCAGAGACAGCAGAAAGAGTTCTTGCACATTTCGAGCACATGATAAGGATCTTAACGCAGAGCGGTGACCAGGAGATTCTTTCCATTCCGACAATCAGCCCTGTGGACGAACAGCTCATTCGCCAATGGCAAGGACCCAAGATCAAAGGGACAAGTTCATGCATTCACCAGCTCATCAACGAGCAAGTAGAACAGCAGCCAAAGAATCTCGCGGTGGACTCGTGGGACGGCAGTCTCACGTATTGGCAACTCTGGGAACTGTCATCTAAGCTTGCCCATCAACTGGTTCGGTTGGGGGTAGTTCCGGAGAGTAGAGTCTTGGTCTGCGTTGATAAGTCCAAATGGCAAATCGTCGCAATCTTAGCCATTCTTCTGGCTGGTGGAGCCTTCGTCCCGATTGATCCCTCACATCCGAGGGAGAACATCCAAAAAATTATCGATTCCGCCGAAGCGGATGTGGCAGTCATCATGGCAAGCCATGAAGACCTCTTTCCGACGATACGAAATGTTGTTGAGATACCCTCATGGGCAGAGAGCGAGGATTCCACCCCAGTCCAATCCTCAGTTTTGCCTCATAACTCCGCGTATGTTCTATACACGAGTGGCTCTACGGGTACCCCAAAGGGATGTGTTGTAAGTAACGAATTAGTTATCCGGCCCTTTATACCTAGTTGCAAATATCTCTGTTACGAGCCTTGCCGTCTTGGCCCCACTTTCCCGTTTTCGCCCCTTTTCACGCCTTTTCCCCTTTTCTCCTTTCCCCACTCCTCCTTCCCCCCCCTCAGCCTCTAGCCATAATAGCTGAGCCACCTCTAACCACGAGGGTGTATCCAACCGCTGTTTTGATCTTTATACACCTACGGAGATTACTATTAAAAGAATCGAATATTTCCAAACCTTTAATATTTATATTAAATACCCAATTATCGTCGTTGGTTGGACATGGGTTATTTAATTCTAATATTTAACTCCTGTATAGCATAAAGGGTGGCTCGGCTCTTTTGTCCAGAACCCGGCCTTCCCCTTTTCGCTTCTTCTCCTTTTCTTCTAGAAAACAGAAGACACATTGCTAACTGCAATCATAAAATAGGTAGAACATGCTGCTTTCTGCCACTCAGCCCTACTCCAACTTCACGGTGTTGGTCTCGATCGATCAAGTCGTGTGCTCAATTTCGCCTCGCTTAGTTTTGACGCAGCGATGGGAGAAATCCTCACAACACTAATCCTCGGGAAGACGGTATGCGTTCTGTCAGAGTACGAACGCTTGAATGACTTGGTTGCGGCTACGACACGCCTCAAGGCTGATTGGGCGTTCTTCACACCGTCCCTTTTATCCAGTATCCAGCCGGAGGACGTTCGCACTCTTAAGATTATCTGTTGCGGCGGAGAAGCAATGGATGAGAAGCTCGTTGATACATGGAAAGGCCGTGTGACATTCATCAACGGCTACGGACCAACGGAATGCAGCGTTTTTTGTTGCTCGAACCTTGACCCCACTGTCGAATCACCGAAAAATATTGGTCGCTGCTTTAGCGGTCGGGCGTGGGTTACGAGGGCTGACGACACAAATTCTCTTGTCCCGGTGGGGGCCGTAGGAGAGTTGATCATTGAGAGCCCGGCAATTGCGCGGGGATATCTAAACGACGAGACCAGTACCGCCGAGGCCTTTGTAAGCTCTCCTAAGTGGTCTTCTGTGGACGAGGCGGACGTCCCAAGACGTGTCTACCGGACAGGTGACCTTGTCTTTCAAGAACCTGATGGCTCTCTCGTCTATGTCGGAAGACTTGGTTCCCAGATTAAACTGAGAGGCCAACGTTGTGAGACGGCGGAGATTGAACGCCAGATAAGCCAGATCCAAGACGTCGCGCAAGTAGCAGTCATGCTCTATGGCTCTGGAGCACATGCCAAGCTTGTTGCTGTTATCTCCGTGACTCCTCTGCCGGACTATGCTGGTGGCGAGATCCAATTGCTCGATGGCCAGCGTGTTTCCAAAGCAATGGAGATCGCGGAAAAAGCCCGGAGTCACTTGGGCCAGCGTCTCCCTGCTTTCATGGTCCCAACCTGCGTGTTGGCTGTGAACCGAATTCCGCTTACAGTCGGAGGTAAGCTTGACAGAAGGAAAATAAACGAATGGGTACGGGCTCTGTCGCTGTATGAACTCCGCTCTTACAACTCCTTGAGATCTGATGAAACCCTCCGTAAGCCGGCCAACGCACTTGAAATTAGCATTCGAGATATCTGGAGCTCTGTGCTTAACGTTCAAGAGGATACTATATCCACCGCAGCGTCATTCATGCACTTGGGAGGCGACTCCATCTCAGCTATGCAAGTTGTGGCAAGATTTCGTTCCGCAGGCATTGGATCCGCGACCGTACAGGAGATACTTCAGGCGAACAGTATCAGTGAACTTGCCTCAGCGGTCCAGGGCCGCGGCGACCACAAGTCTACGGATGCCAATGAAGATGAGAGGCTTAATAGCCTCTTTGACTTATCGCCCGTGCAGCAATGGTTCTTTTCAAAGTCGCCAACCGGGACTAGCCATTTCAATCAGAGCACAGTTCTGCGAATTAACCGACTTGTACTCGCCAGGGACATGGCTAGTGCTGTCGCTGCAGTGGTGAAACGACACTCGATGCTGCGGGCCAGGTTTGAGCAAGACGACAGCGGAAACTGGAAGCAAAAGATTGTTTCGGTTGAGCAAGCTGGGAAGTCTTTTGGGGCATCCCACCTGCAAGACGCCAAAGAATTGGCTTCTATTGTCTCTGCAGCAGAGACAGAACTAGACATCAGCAATGGGCCTGTCTTTGCAGTTCGGTTGTTCGACATCAAACAGCAACAGTACCTGTTCGTAACAGCTCACCACCTGGTAGTTGACCTAGTTTCGTGGCGTATCATACTGCGAGATCTGGAAGACTACCTTGATCGCGGTAAGCTCTCAGAAGTGCCGCCTTTATCTTTCAGAGCTTGGCTCGAGGGCCGGAAAGGATTATTGGGGGGAATCCAGACCCGAGAAACCATTGAACCTGACCTATCGCTGGACTGCAATGTATTTTGGGGCGTTGAAGAGAATGAGAACGTATTCTCTAACTGCGAGACCCGCCAGTTTCAACTCTCCGAGGAGATGACTGCTCTCCTCCTCAAGTCTTCCGATAATCCTTATCGTGCTGAACCGCAGGAGCTGATGATGACAGCCATCGTGCACTCGTTTCTACAGGTGTTCGAAGAACGGGGTCTGCCTCAACTCTATTCTGAAGGCCATGGGCGCCGCTCACAAGCCAGCGGAGCGGATTCTTTCGAGACAGTTGGCTGGTTCACAAGTTTGCATCCCGTCATCCCCCGTAAAGAGCCTGCCGACGTCTGGGAGGCACTTCGTCTTGTCAAAGATGAGCACCGTCTTAACGCGGCTAGAGAGACCGACTATCTGCATGATACATTCTCTGCCAAGGAAGACTTAGTCACTGGCGGACAGATCAAAGCCCTAGAAGTGATCTTCAACTACATGGGCAGGTTTCAGCAGATGGAAGGCAGCTCGCTTTTTGGCAACATCTCGACGACAGATCCAAATACAGCGATGGAACTTGAGACTAAGGCTAGAAGTATCAATCCTGGAATGCGACGCTTCGCGCTATTCGATATTAGCGCTCTTGTCGATAATCAGCGGCTCAGCTTCAGCTTTGTCTTCCCTCGACATGCTCTGCACGAAGACCGCATTCTAGCATGGATTCAAACTTGCCAGACAACGCTGAGCGACATCCTCCTAGCTTTGCCGTATCAAGCCCCTACCTTGACGCTCTCAGATCTGCCTCTGCTAGGCGTGGACAATGAGCAACTAAAGAGAATGCTGTCAAAGAAACTGCCCCAAGCTGGCGTTACAGACATCAGCATTATCGAAGATGCTTATCCATGTTCTCCCCTTCAAAAAGGCATGCTGATAGCCCAGCTGAAGGATTCCCGGAGTTATCTGGTCAACCTCTCGTTCGAGGTCACCTCCATCAGCGAAGGGAAATCTATCGACCTCGGACGGCTGTCGTCAGCCTGGCGGCAAGTCGCGAATCGCCACTCGATATTCAGAACGCTGATCATTGATGACATGCTGAGAGATGGAGAACCTTGCCAAGTCGTTCTTCGAGCGGCGGACGCGGAGGTGGATGTACAGGTGGTGGAATGCGACATTGAGGAAACCATCTATGAGAACCTGTGCAGTGTCGACTTGATGCTTCAGGACAGCAGGGCATCCTTACCTCATAGACTCGTCTTATACAAAGGCCCCAATAGCCGTGTCTTCTTCAAGCTCGAAATCAGCCATGTTCTGTTCGATGCCTTCTCTGTCCCTATCATTCTGAGGGAAATCAGTCTGGCATACGAAAACAGACTTCCAGGAGTCCAGGGGCCACGGTACTCCAATTTTATCTCCCATGTTCAGTCGCAGGACATCTCCAACGCGTTGGAGTTCTGGAAACACCATCTGGAGGGAGTGGTACCTTGCCACATACCGCATGATGATAGCAAAGGTGGTACTTTAGAATCAGGCGCTAAGGCACTGGAGATCGAAAGGATCGACATAACCGGCATTCTTGCTTACTGTCAGAAGGAGCGCGTCACGTTAGCTAATGTCCTGCAGACTGCATGGGCATTAGTACTTCGAGCGTATACGAAGCAAGATGATGTCTGCTTTTCGTACATGTGCTCTGGGAGAGACGTCCCAGTCGACGGCATCGAAACTGCAATTGGACCTTTCATCAGCTTGCTTGTCTGTCGCGCGAAACTGGAATCAGCCAGGAGGGTTACCGAAGCCGCCACCAAAATACAAGACGATTACCTCGCGAGTCTCCCATATCAGCATGCTGTATCTCTTGCTGAGATTCAGCAGGCTCTCGGGTTGCGGGGAAGACCGCTCTTCAACACTGGTCTGTCGTTTGCCAGGTTACCCGATGGTAATCATGAAACCAGTGGTCTCATATTCCGAGAAGTTGCTTCGCGCCAGAGCACCGACTACGACATCGCCGTCAATGCAAATGTTAGCGGTTCGAACCTCCGGGTAAGGTTTACCTACAACCCGACTCATATATCAGAGCGCCAGACGGGAGAGGTTGCCGAATGCCTCGTCAAGATCATCGATGGCATTGCTGCCAGCGGTGATAACTCGAGTGTTGGTGACGTCCTGGCTACTGTGCCAAGCCCAGCCACTCAATCGGCTCTACTCTCGACGACCAGCCAAAGGAGCGATGATACGGTGTCGATTCCCTCGAAGGGCTCCCACCCGCCTTCTTTTCATCAGGCCCGTACAACAACGGAAGCGAAATTGCAGAAGCTATGGGCGGAAGCATTCCATCTAAATCAAGAAGAGATCGGAATGGACGACCATTTTCACCAAATCGGGGGCGACTCCCTCATGGCAATGAGAATCTGTAGCGCCGCTCGAGAAGCTGGTATGCATATGAGTGTTGCTGACATCTTCAAGAATCCAGTCTTGATCGATCTGGCGGCTTGCGTGGACTCCAGGAGCCTTCGAACGGAAGCGGACCGGAAGGTGACAGCGGACGACGCAATGGGCCTAACTTTAAGCGCAATTGGCGATCCATCGCTGTTTGAACATGCCGCTTCCCAGGCTGGAGTCAGCGTCGCAGATATCGAAGCGATTGTGGAAGCGACAGATACACAAGCTTCCATGGTCGCCGCTGGGATGAAACAACCCCGAACGCAAACTGCGTATTTCACGTTCGACTTCATTGTTGAAGTCGATAGCCATCGACTCCGAGCCGCGTGTGAAAAGCTGGTGCAGCACCATTCCATCCTAAGAACTGCTTTCTTTGGCCGGCGTCGACGGGTATATCATGTTATCCTCAAGGAGATCCCCAGGCTAGACTGGACTAGCCACGGGGGATGCGATGACCTGGACAAGACTTCTGATGCTTGGATACAGGCGAGCCAAAACCGCAACGTAGAAGCGGGCCAGCAACTAACACGATTCTGCTTCCTTCAACACAACTCGGGACGCTCCCGACTACTTCTAGAACTATCCCACGCGCAATACGACGGAATAAGCTTTCCCCTTCTGCTTGATGGCTTACAACGTGCGTACGTCGGTTTGGCTCTACCTAGAGCGCCACAGATGTATGAATTGCTCCGCTGGGTGCAACATACAGAGCATCAAGGATCGGCTAGATACTGGCGAAATCTATTGCGTGGTTCTTCAGTCACCGAGGTGGTGTCCTGGGCTAACAGGCGCAAACCGCAGCCGCTGACGAAGACAGTCACAAGAACAATCAGATCCCAGTCGAGTGAATTCGCTTGTGCTCTCAAGGCGGCATGGGCAGGAGTCCTTGCCCGAATGAACGGGTCCTCGGACGTGGTGTTCGGGCAGCTCGTATCCGGCCGGAACCTCTCGTTTCCTGGAGCGGAACAGGTCTTGGGTGCATGCGTCCAAACAGTGCCAGTCCGAGCGAATATCGCCGACGGAATGACCTGGAGCGACTTGATGCGTCAGCTCCGACAGCAACATATCGACAGCATACCCCACGAAACATTAGGTATGAGTCGGATCATAAATGACTGTACGGAATGGAGTTCTCGAACTCGTGTGAGCACGGTTGTCAACCATTTGAACGTCGGGGAGCTTCAACAGATGGACTGCAGTTTTGGGGATACGCGCTGCCGTGTCAGCTGCACCGCACCTCCTGACGACTCTGCAGACCTAGGTATCGCATCAATCGTCAGGGGGGACCACGTAGACGTCTCCATTGCCTTCGCCGACAACGTTATCCCGGCGTCGTACGCGCAGGAGCTAGTAGATATGCTCTGCTCCAACATACAAGATTGTCTCAACTGCCCGGGCGCTTCGGTCATGCCCACAGAAGATTCTGTCAACGAGAGTCTGCCGCTGCTCAATGTGCACCCCATTGTCCGCCGTGCGTGGGACGCTGTTTTGGGTGCGGGGCAGGAGTTTGGGATTCGTGACGGCAACCGGCCATACTGGGACTTTTGGGACAATGACTTTGCCGCTGCCCAGTTGGCAACCCACTTTAAGAGCTCCGGTATAGATATCCAGACGGATGACGTCGTAGAGATGCCTACCATGGCCCTACAGAGCGAACTAGTAGTGGAGAGACTAGGACGCAACTAAGCTTGTTACATGGGACCAACATTCAGGGGAGACAGGCTGCTTACGGTGGAAGTTGTTGGATAAACCCTTTTTTCATAAAGTCATGAATTTAGACTTGCCGCCAAATTTTCCATAGCCCGCCATATGAGCCCGAATTGCTACTGTAAATAAAGTCTATTGAGTCCCAATCGGGGGTAAGAACCCGTATATGCGTTCCCCGACAATCACAGTCTGTCACATTTTAAGTTAGGATATGAATTAGGCGAACCTATGGCTCCGACACATCTCCGTTCTCGCGCCCGGCTGCATGATCTTGGTCACTTGTTGGCTTCGCCAGGAGTGCGCTATCCACCAGGACGTGGTCCACCGACTTATGTTTCCGTGGTACCCAGAGGAGTTGCACGATTCCCAGAACCGCGACACCTGCGCAGCTAAACCAGGAAGCAGCCGAACCCCCCGCGCTGTAGATAATCCCCATCACGGGTGGAGAGATCGTCCTGGCTAAACAGCAGGCTGACATGGCCAATCCGTTGACCTTTCCTAACACTAACGACGAGGGAGTGGCATCCTTTAGTAGGATCAGAGCACAAGGCGTGACAACGATGCCGTAGAAGCTTTGCAGAATCATCGCAAAATAAATAGCGGGCGAAACTAAGCCATCTGGCATGGCTGATAAGAAGGGGTTGAGCAGGTAAGCAGTTGGGTACAGGATTACCATCCAACAAAAAGACTTCCATACGCCAACCTGTCATAATCGGAGTCAGTAATTGCATGCACCCAGCTGTTCGGTGCCCTAGGAAAGACATATGCTCTAGACTCTGTCGAGGCAATACCTATGAATAGAGCAATATTGGTAGTTCTTTTTCATAGTACATGCTCGAAAACGGGGGTAATGACTCAAGACTTATGAACGCACCTTTTCCACGAAGATGGGAAAGATAAAGCCTTGGATTAGCAAGCCCAGGACACCGTTCACAGCTAAGTAGGCGCCTACGTCGTGCACAGTAAATCCGAGGCCGCCGCGTGGGTCGAGATGTCCGTGGGGGGCCGCCGGCTTATCCAGCAGATGAGTAGGCAAAAGTGTGCAGAATGCCATCTGGTGATACGAAACGAGTAGCAGGGCGATGGTGATCATGATTACGGTATAGTTGAAAGCCGGACTCTTGAAAGTCTCAGCCCGCGGTTCTGGTCTGTCAGACTGCAGCTCCGTGGGTAATTTGATCGAATGGATAGTCCCGAACGATGTCCTACGTAGATCGAAGTTGTGCTCAACCGGTACCGGAAGGCTTTCCTCCATAAACCGCGGCCTTTCGGATTGGTGGCTCAGAGCAGACCTGCTCCGCCTAGGATTCCACAACGGGGTCCTCTCGTCGGCGAAATCATCCTCGACAGCATGCTCCTCGATGGTCTTTTCCTCACGGGGATTGGTCTCTCCCAAGAAGAAAATGCCCTGAATGATGGCCAGGACAATGACTACGACGGAGACAAGGTTGGGGAGGAGATATGGGTATCTCCCGAAAATGCCGTCGGCCGGGAACAGTGACGGGTAAAACTGAGCCGGTTGGGCTAAGAAGCCTCCCATCGCGGATCCGATAATACCCCCCAGGGTCCATACAAATGGCTGCGAAGCGTATGCTTTTGCTATAGCATATCCATGTCAGTAAGGCCGCTCTCATGAGACTGGGTTAGTTAACTTACGTTCGTGGTCAGGATTCTTCACCATCTCAGCTACCATCGTCTGCATAACAGCAACATTCCCATTCAGAGCACCACCGATGAACCTTGCAAGCAGGGCTACCCAATATTTAGTCGCTAGACCGAATATGAGGCTTGAGATAGCTACTCCTCCAAGGCCTATCAAGACGATTGGCTTCCTCCCGTAACGATCGGAGAGAGCGCCCCAGCCCATGGCCGTAAGGGCTTCGGCGACGGCATAGGCCGAGACCAGAAGCCCGGCGTAGAAGGACGCGTCGGTGTCGTCACCTCCATTCAGGTCTTGAACCATAACATAAGTATAGGCAAGAATTGAATTGAAGGCGATTGGCTCGGAGAAGCGACATATTGCTGTCTGCGTCAGCGATGAAGATTATGAACAGGGTTCCATGAGGGTTGCTGAGCGTATACCGAGAACAGTGAGCTGTCTTATAGGGAAGGCACCGGGCGTATCCTTCGCCCATTTTGGAGGCATAGTGGTTTATTTAGCGTTTCGTCTGGGGCTACTGGATCGCCCGATCGACTTGCTCGTCTTCACTTTACCACAGATCGCATTGGTGAAGGTGTCGCTGATCAAGCGGAAGAAAGCTCGCTGAAAGGGCGAGGAAACCTCTGCGGGGGCTGGCAGATGCTGCGAGCTCGGAGTGGATCTACGGCTGATACTACTATCTAGATACTGTAAAGCCTTACTCCGTCCGTATATGTGCCAAGGGCTCGCATAACGAACGCGGGTTGGGATAGGCGCGCTAAGTGCGTTGATGGCACTTACTACAGGCATATAAAGTACTGCGTACATGTACGCGACTAACTACCTACCTAAGCAGGTAATATCTGACGCTGATCACCTCCTTAACGGCTCCGAACATGCTACACATCTCATATAATCAGACAATCCCATAGATACCTGGCAAGTCGGTAGAGTCAGTGATACTGCTTTGTCAGCGTCGTCTGGTCCGGTAAGTAAACCATGGTAGGCTATCAGTAGTACCTATGCGCTCGTCGCGAACTTGACAATGAGTTGTATACTGCTACGAACTCTCCGGCATAGGCATCCTACGAGGCTCCTCCCTCGCCGAATACATTCCCGCGATCTGATAAATTCGGCAAAAGTGGAGTTACTAGAAATCCTAGCTATCTTCCTATTTCGACACGATCTACCTCTACCCCTGGTATTCAATCTTTCTACCGCCTAGCTCTGATGGTATTATGTTGCACATGCCGAACTCTGCTGCACCAGCCGAAGGGGATTACCCCTTTACATGTGCTTTCACTTCCCCTGACTGTCCCACCCTGGGAGATTTCGTTTTCCTCTCCTCCCCCGTCTCTTCGTCTTCTGCGCCATCGTCGCGGTCTCATCATGGATCCAGGCGGAGATATTACTTGCCGCCCCCGCAGGATTGCCTCAGTAGAAGAGGAGATACTCCTGCAGTTGAGCAGGGGTAAGTGTATTCGCTGGGATCCGGCTGCTGAACTCCCGTGAGAGCTTCTCGCGTGTCTCACCATCGATCGCGGCGCGGGCACCCGTTGGGTCCGAATCCGCCGCCTTTGCCATAGGAATGTAAGCTTCATCCAAATAGTCGTGCGCCTCGATCGTGGTCTCCCGTGTGGTCATTCTCATGAACATCTGCCGGGCACCGTCTGCGGATATGTGGCCGAGATAGAATTCCTTGTCGATGCGTCCGCGTCTGATCAGCGCCTCGTCCAGGCCCTCCGGTTCGTTGACGGTCATTATCATGATGCGGTCTTCCTGGAAGGCTACGCCGTCGACGACGTTGAGAAGACCGGAGAGGGTGCAGGACGTGCCTTTTCCGTGCTTCTCTGCTGCTGACCGGTCCCGCTTCATTCCTACGGCGTCGATGTCCTCCAGGAGGACGATGCGGTGGGGACCTAGCCGACTGAACAATAAAGCAAGGCTCGTGCCATTATCAATTTTCGGCACGCGGAGCATATACAGGGGAAATCCAATGAGCCCTGCAATGGCGATAGCAAGCGATGTCTTGCCAGTTCCGGGCGGGCCATAGCACAAATAACCTCGCCTATAGGGGATGGCCTGAGATACATAGAAGCGCCGCGTCCGGGGCTCCAAGTAATTCTGCACATCGCTAAGAATGTCCAATTTGATATTCTCATCGAGATGGATGGTATCCACGGGGCGTATGGGCATCAGCAGTTTCTGGACCCAACTGTAGTGACTTCCCGACGAGGAGCGGACAATGACGAAGGACTCCTTCTGATCCTTGGCGAAGATGCGGCAGGCAGCAAAGAACTCCTTGATCGGCGAGACAGAGCGTCCGAAGCATACGATCTTAAGGACCTCGTGGTCCGTGTGGACCGGCATCCCAGTGTTGTAGTCCATGACAGGCGGACTGGGAGACGTATTTTATTGCAGGCAGAAGGGCCAGCGCTTGTGGAAGAACCAGGTATTGCGCAGTGCTGGGAGGTAGTGTATGTTCTCCATGCTGATTTCGGAACCTCCCCCAAAAGACTGACAGTCCGACTTACCCGAGCAGGCATTGAGCACACGGGTCTATATCACAATCTGGAGTCAGTAAAGGCCAGATCAAAATATCTCACCAGCTTGCGGGAGCTACCAGCGTATGTCTCCAGAGTTCATTGCCAATCAAATAGTCTGATGAAATACCTAGAGCTCTTGAAAAAGGCATCGAGAGGAGATGAAGGGCTCAGATGCTCACCAGCTGGCGAACCAGGACCTTGGTCCTTACCTAGTTCAGGACTTCGTTCTTTAGCCGCTCATCTTGGACTACAGTGCTCGAAGTCAGGAGGCAGGTCACGAGCCGTGAGGGCGAAGAACTTAGTCCCGGGATTCTGCCCCAGTTATAGAGGACGAACTCCCAAAGAGACAGGATTATGGCTATAACGGCCATTGGGCTCCGCTGACGCCAGCGACTGAGTATATATGTCTGATGGCACTATTGGCCAAGGGCCCAAGCAGGTCACCTCCGACTTCAGCCATGGACGTCTGGAAGAATTGAATCACAGTAGGATGGCTTCGTCGATAAACGAATCTTCCTGATCAATTTGGGATGAATGAGAGAGGAGTGGTGGCTTAGAGCTTCATTGCTGCCAACGAATCCTTGGGGGAGTACCTTGAACAGACACAATATATGGCTGAAGATGTCAAGAACGCCAGCTGAGAAAACAGGGAGAGTAAACAAAGAATAGGCACACAGATGCAGATGAATATAGACAGCATAACCTTGCATCCCAGCGCATTGCGGCATATGTGTAAAGGCCCGGCAGCTAAGTCTAAGCAGTAAACAAAGCCACGTTTGTCCCCCTCAGTGTCTCCTTTTCATACGTGACACAGTACTGCAGCATCGTGAGACGACATTGGTGCAGAAGTTGAAAGAACCTTCTTCACATTTCGGTCCAGCCTATGAACGGATTGATTGACACTGAGAAGCATACATCAAGAGGCTAACGGTGGCTCCATATCGAAAGGAAATGGTTCTCCACAATCCCCAGACATGTAGACTCTCGCGTTGTCACTGATGTAATAGGTTGTATGAAGAAGGGTTCACTTGGACCAGATACCGTGGAGAAATAAAGAAGTGGTCAATGATACCGCACTTTGTGCCATCGCCCCTTTCACAGCATTTTTGCTGACTGGGCAAGATATCGAATAGGGGCTCAGGACGTGTTACTTAGCTGACAAGCGCCACAACTGTGAAGTATGTATGATGAAAAAGATGATGATCATTTCGACAATGACATTACCCTTAAAGCCCCCTAGGGAAGACTCAGCTTAATCGGAACATAAAAAGATCGCTAGAGGGAAGCTGCGTCCGAGCTAAGGAGGCAAAGCTGCAACGGAACCGGGCCACCTTTCTGATAGACGAGTCCGGTAGCAGCTAGATATCATTTCCGTAACCGAAACGCTGGTCATGTTTTGGGAAGAACGGCGGTTCCGCACCATGCAAAAGACTCAATACAACAAGAAATGTGATTCGATGCACCGGGGCACATTCCCCGGGGCCAGCAAAACCGAGGGAAGCGAATTGAAATCTGCTGCTGTCCTCTACGAGATAAGGAGGTGCGGAGCGGGCGGTCGACTTATCGCTCTACCCAAGAAGCCTTGTAGCCGCCTCGGCTTCGAAGGCATAGAGTACAGGTGGGATTCTTCTACACAGATTAGCCCATATGGGAAAGGCGAACTATAACCCAAAGCTATCGAACAGCGTATGGACAGTAGCGACGGAGAAATACACTCACCAATGAATACTTTCACAGAGCTTCTCGAGGCGAGCGCCGAACTGGCCCGAACTTGGGAGGGCCAAAATAGATAAGGCACCTTTATATACAGTAGCCGAAATAGGGGAATTGAACGACAAAGAGTAGGCGGGTAATGATGTTCGATCATTTCATAACCGATAATAAAAGCTGATATTCATTCAGGCTGAATTGGCAAAAGAATCTTCGCTCGGAATATATAGATGACAGCGACGGGATATACCTGGGGGTTCAGAGGTGGCTCAACTATTATGGCTAGAGCCTGCCC
>QJNX01000126.1:0-156940 GCA_004155925.1 Monosporascus sp. MG133 | reverse complement strand
CCCCCCCGCCGGGGGGGGGGGGGGGGGGGAGTGTATGAAGGGACAGACTCTGGGAGGAGGTGGTGCAACTTCGCGAATATATCTCAAAAGTGCTCTACTTTACGCAGTGTCTCTGCGTTTGCCGGTGTCTGAAGAGGTATTGGCAGAGGCAGGGAGGGGAGGTGGGGGGTTAATTAAGTGCACTGACATTGATATCGATCTTGTTCTTCTGGTGAGGGTTCATGTTGAGCTAGGCGGGTTTCGCTCTCTCAAGGCCAATGAAAGTAAGTTGAGGAGGAGTTCTATTTCGTTCTTCACTGGGATCGTGAGACTGCACAGTTGGTTTGGTTTGGCGGGCTTGATTAGGGTGCCTTAAATCGTCCGTTCGGGATGGGTTCTGAAATGGGGGAGGGACACTTATTGACTTATCAAGCCAAGTGGGATGGGCTAGAATGATTGGGTAAAGTCCTCGCTATCAATCAGTCCATTCAACCCAATCACCTGCAATCAATGGCAAGGGCTCTCTCTGTCCGCCCGGGCCCAGACAAAAAGAAAGCGGGTACAAAATCTGGTACATTAGGTAACGTATGTATATACATACTATGATATAAAACGTGCAAAAGGTAGGGTGGCTTGCGCAATGCCCGGAATGTACCGCGCCTGGCTTTCTACCCTAGTTGTCTCAGAGAACAGGCCAATGGGTCTCCCAGACTCATCCCTTCCGCCATCGACTTGCAGGATTCCTATAGTCCACAGTCGGGAGTCCACTCTGGTGACCTTCGCAATTTTTGCCTGAGGAGGTTATTTAATTAACTGCGTAGCTTTTTCTCTTTTCCTTTATAGTCGTTCACGGGATTGCGAGAAACGAGTCGAGAATCGGCAGCTCTTGAGTGGGCTTATTGACACCAGCTAAGCTGTCGTATATCATCGTCTTGTGTGTGTGCGTACGGAGTAAATACTATTACTAGGTACGTATACATATGGTGTTTCCAAAGTCAAGATAAAGGAAATCAGAAGTTGTAAAGCTGATATATGTTTACCCTCCAATACTCTCTCTTCTTACAGTGTTCTGAGCTGGAAGGCATCTCTATCTGCTCTGATATTTGTTTCGTCAGTCCTAGCTCCCATTACAGTTACTTACCAATGTTTATTTATGCAACGCCACCTCTCTCCCCAGAGTTTACCCTACCAACCTATCATCTTCACACACTCATTATAGGCTGCGAGTTTATATTGGTCATCATCACCCTGGATACGTGACCCAGTTTACCACTCTTTACTAATAATGTCTCGGGAATTCCTCTAGCGACGACTATGACTCGACACAATAACATTCGCTTTAACCGCAACCCCCGTTTCCTACCTCTTTTACCCTCCATGACACAACCCCGAACTCGCTATACGCTTGCATCGGAATAGCCCCCTCGCCCGTAGTTGGGGTAATTGATTTGCATGATCTCGATGGCTTCCGAAAGTAAACATATGTCTGCTGCTTCCCAGCGAATAAGATGTCCCACCTCGCGAAGCTAGCTGTCGCACTGGCTTCCCACCCCGCTACACATCCATAGACACACTGAATGACGCCCTGGCGATCTTCACTTCTTTGGAAAATCTGCCAAACGTTCAGACATTGTGAGACCCGGACACTACCATCAGAAGTGCGCCGTCCAGACACCTACGGGCTCACTTAGCAGTCATCAGCCGAATCTTCAAAGGTTGTGTTTGTGCCCACGAGTGCTGTGACGTAATACTGCCACTACCACCCTCCGTATGTACGTGAGGTAGTACGAAATGCCCATTTCTACCGGTACTACAAGTAGACTAGTAGGTACTGTAGGTTTATGTAAGTATATGGCGACATGTGCAGATATACATACCTCCTGCCGATCCTCCAGGCCGACTGGCGGGGATGTGCTTCCATCCTATGCCGGGCCCCCCTTTTGAGCTTCTTAGCTGCCCTTGTGGCCATCCACACAGGCATCGTATGCGCTGCACCATAGATGGGCGGTACTATCGCAAGATGCACGCTATCTTATCGACCGTGATCATCCCCTCTCGCTGCATTCTGCGGTCAAGATTCACGATCGGGTGGAGAGTTCGCTTGCGTCTCATGCATAAACTATACTTCAGCCGTACCTCTTGCAAAGTGGGCGTCGGCTAGCAAAGATCGGTCTTCAGCTTGATTTTTGAAGCTCCAGCTGATAGTCAGTCAGGTAGCTGTCGCTCCAGACTCCTATAGCTAAGACATCTCGATATTGGGTTCCACATAGTAAACAACGGCCGAATGTGCTTTCAAGGCTTGATTGTTCCTTACAAGATGAATTTTTGGGGTAATAGACTGTACCGATATCAATACAATGAGTGCGTGATATTCATGATGCAACATAACTATTCAGACCAGTCAGTCCCTGGCTGTCTTCAAGTTCCGGCTATCCGGGCTTGTTGTTTCGAACAACCCGGGACACGAAAGCCGACTCGTTCGCTCATGAACACACATAACTCCTCCTCCCGGGATCATCCTACCTGCCTATGTTCGCTAGGCAGGTTCAACATATCAAGACACAAACGTGTCAGGCTCGTGCTTAACCGGCCTATCACTGTCAAAAAGGATGGCTTGTGATTGAGCGTATGACTCTCGTCTGGAAGCATACCACACTACATGTATGTACCTCGTTCGACAGAAACGCAGTACCACCTCGTTCTAAATCACGTGCAGACTCTTACATCCGCCCTAGTTGTTCAAGCCAACCCCTGATAACAACATGACAGCGTAGTTCATGCTATGCCGGAGGTACCGGCAACACCTTTCCAGACCGCGAGCCTCTCAGACATGCCCCTCCATGTTGTTATTATTGGCAGGTCGAAGTAAATCTCGTACAGATCCAACTCGACATATTCCCTGCTGGAAAGAGGCGCATCAACGCAACCTCTCCGCCTCTAGTACCTCCTGGAAAAGAACTTGAAATACGAGAGTCTCTTCGAGCTCTCATTTCCCTTGCTCTTGGTAGATGCAGGTCCGCCGGCGGTGTCCATTTTCGTCCCTGAGACCTTGACGTCCACGTCGTCCACGTCGGCCTGTCTGACGCCCATATCCCTGGCCATATAACGCAACACAGAGATGTCGGATGACGGCTCTGCGGGGAATGACGGTTTGGGATGTACGCAACGGCAACAGGGTGGGAGTCTGCGAATAATCCCAGACCGTCGAACAGGAAAGCCTTCTCTATGTTGCCGCACGCTCAGCCCTGCTAGGGCAACTTCTTCTCGGAGTGTCTATTCAAAGATCAAGGAGCTCACGCTGGCCTGCGGCACTGCCTTCGATCCAGTCACATACTGGAACGCTATCACGGCCGAGCGTGTACTCAGCCGCCTCAACTCCTGTCCGGGGATTAACCCTCGTTTAAGGGTAAATGCCGGGCCGTGAGCTTATCTCATTGAACCTTCCAACAAGTCCCCCTATCTTATATCGAGACAACCTTATATTCCCCAACGAAATAGCAGTCCAGAGGCCGCGGGGTGTAACGCTACAGTCATTCCCCTCGATTCCTGCCGCGGCCACAATTATAATGTTTTCCCGTCCCCGCCCCCCTCTTTTCTTTTTGTGCTCTTGCCGCCGTTTAGGTCTTATGGTTATCAGTGTCCCTCTAGCCGAGTCTCATATATCGAAGCAGCCTCATAACTCCGAACGCGTGCCTAGTTAAGAGAGGGACAGGTGATTCCCGCCGTGACTGCAGCTCCAACCTTTTGTCACTTCAGTTTTATCATGCCGCCCTTTAACCTTATATCTGCGAGGACCGTCTGGATGTCACCTTATGTGTTCGGACAAGCTTATATCTATCAGCTGCGTGGTGTAATGGTTGCACACTCTCACAAGCACCCCTCCTATTATCCTTACTGCGTCCTCGACCCTGATGAGAGAGGGGCAGGTCCGATTCCTGCCGTGGCTAACTTCGACAATCTTTTCTTTTTTGTACTTTTCTTTCTTGCAGAAGTTTAGTTCGCAGGCACACATGGTGGGCTATCTATAATGTTAAGCTATTATTAGTTAGGCTCGCCCTGTTTCCTCAAAGAAAAAAGGACTTAAACGGCGTACAATGTTAGCTATGCTATCTCCTCTTCTCGTTCTGCAGAGTCGAGGAATTGCGTTTTCGGATTCGCGCCTTTAGAATTCAAGGGAGTGAATATCAAGGCTTTGCAGAAACGAAGGCCGGGTACACATCTATCTTACATACGCCGCAATACGCAATGAGACTACAAACTTAATCCACCGGAGGCCGCTCTACGTAAACTTGTGAATTCTAATTCAAAATCGCTTCTATTCCTAGAGGGCGAATGTAGCTAGCTCATCCTAGTTTAACAGTAGACTCAACCATACTCTTCGCAGTCGTACCTTTACCCCTATTCTTTAATTACACCCTCTTCTCTTAACCGTACTCGGCGCGAGCTAGCCTTATATAAAGCCCTGACGATGGGAGCCGTAATGATAAACTGCTGTTTCTTCCGAATGCTACAGGCTAGCTATTGAGCTGTTTGTTACTCGCACACACATCTTCCAACCGACCAACCGGCCATCCCCCTTCCCTCCCTCCCTCCCCCCCCTTCTCCCGGGGGGCCGGGGGGGATGCGCCTCGAACCGAAACTCCATCTGGGGCATACATACGCAAATGCAGAGCTAATCAGCCAGCCAGCCATCTCCCTCCATCACGCTAGGTAACTTAAGAGATTTTCCTTCCCAGCCAGCCTAAGCAAAGTAACCAGTCTAGCAAGGAAACCCGGGAAGCTTACGTCCCCCAGCGGCGGCGAATGTGTTAATTGGGTAAGTAGGTAGGTTACGTGAGCGAGGGAAGCTTGTTTGCATCGTAGTGCCCCTTGTACTTAACTATCTACCTACTCGAACTTACAGGTTTATAATCCGCGTAACAGAACGAAACGCGTCGTGCTCTCCTGCCGACGATAGCCCTGCCTACTTGGCGGGATAGCCAGCCGGGCGACGAAGAGGGGGTCAGGGTATGTAACCAGCTACCTGAGGTCGGTAGGCAAGCAAGACAGTGCGGACAAGAGAATAGATACGTAGCCGGATACACACTATCCCGCCTCGTCAGTGAGGGAACAGCCGTTCTCGTATCGTGAGCGAGTCACGGGGTAGGCAGGCAAGAACGCAGGCATATATCAGCTACGGGTGAAGCGGATCACCTCGATTGACCCCCGACCCCGCCGGCGGCGTAGTTTGGCGTACGTAGTAGCCAGCGCCAGTTTTCGGTCTCAGTTTCATATATAAGACTAGTGCGAAGAATCAATTAGCTATTGCTGATGCGAACCGAACCGCTGCCGGCTCCGGCGGCGGCCTAAATACACCGTCTAACCTCCATCCATCCATCATGCCTTAAGGGAGCCCCCCCCCAAAACTGACCCGGCAGTCCTCCAAATCCCGGACTCTTCCTCGTCTCTCTCGCGGCATCCTCTACATTTTATTTACATATAGTGTACTTCTGGATACAGCGGCGGGACTGGTACGCGACAATCCTTCAAGACCACTTCGACGCCTCGATGCTGGTGGATGCGTGTGACGATGCGGGTGTTTCGTATAGGTCTGTGACTTTGACCAGAAAAGAAGTCGGTATCCGAAATGTTGTTCCGTCGGTTATAAGTCAAAAGAAGTACGTAAAGTTGTACTGAATAACCAAGCAGCCTTTTTCCTGGTAAAAACCAGAAATTGCTGTCTAGAGGAAGTTCTTTGTACAATGCAAATCAAATCGACCAACTCCAGCCCCATTTGTCATGAAATCCAAATATGGACAAGCCGCTGATTCGGGCGAACTAAAAGAAACCTCCCTTCCGTTGAGCTTTGACCGTTATCTAGTGGTCATAACCCGCACCACGCTGCCAAGGACTGCAGAGTTGTAAGTATGGCTTCCACGATGACCCAGGAGAAAGGTGGCTCACCTAGCGTTATTTTGTGCTCTGAAGGCAGGACTAGCATTCTCCTGCTGCCGGAAGGAAGCCGCTGACGAGCCCCCATATGGGCTGGGAGCCCGGTTTGGACCTCCCGCCGGGAATAACGGCACTGAGGGGTCAATAGGAGAATGAGGCGGGTTCCCGTGACTATGGCCGTAAGAGTTACTCGAAGCCGAATTGAACGACGGGGCGGGTCTCGTGCCCAAGTTAGAATCCTGGGTTCGGCGTTTCATCGAAGCCGACGAAATGGATTCGTTGTCATCGTCAAGGTCCAAGCCCGGCTTGTATCCGCGCTTGTCACCGCGAGCCGTAGCAGCGAGGGCATCCAGCTCAGTCGTGCCAGTGAGCTGCGATTGCGACTTCAGGAAGGATGTGCGGTCGTCTGCCATGAACTGGTAACGAGTATCTGGGTTCTTGCGGTAGAAGACAAGAATCGTGCTGACGATCACCATGATCAGGAGGACGGTGGCAAAGATGGCGTTTAGGAAGAACAGGATGAGACCAATAACACCGTTGACGAGGGGCGGCTGGTCGAAGGCGTCTGAGAAAATCAGAAGGAAAAGTGAGTTGATGAAGTTAACAGCGTAGATGGCAATATTGAAAGAGTTGGTGGGCTTGTCCATCCATGGTCGCATAACACTCGCCGTGATGAGAGCGGCAGCCTCGATCAGAAGGAATCCAATGGCCTGCACCTCGTTATGGGCCTGGGCAAAGGCAATGAGCATGCCCTTGATTATCACGTAGAAAAGCACCGGTACGATGAAGTAGTAGGCGGACGCTCTGAATTGGATGTACAAGAAACCCCACTTGTTAAGGGCTTGAGGGTCGGAGAAGAGGATATAAGCTGGGTTTCGGTGCATGGCGACGGAACGGCGGGCGATGCGGATGACCTTCCAGGCGGCCCACATGAGGGTTACCGTCATGCCTACGAAGAAGAAGACAGCCAGGACGACCTCGGCGGGAGAGTCCACCTGCGTGAATTCCCAGAGACAGAGAATAGTCATCTGCGGGTAGCCGATAAGGGTGAGCCGGAATAAGATGCCCTTCAGCACCGTGAGCCACCCGTTGCGGAACTCGAGGAAGGTGTCGCCCTTCATCCACTTTTGCTTCACGGCGAGCTCGCAGAAACCCTTGAAGACAGCAACGCCGCCAGCAGTGAATACGACCAACAGGCAGTAGAACGTCAGGCCCGTCAAGAAGAGGTTGGTCGTCTCAATACCGGCTCTGAAAGCAACACGCTGGATACCATAAACGAGAAAGGTGCCCGAGCCTGTCGTGATATTCGCGCGCTTCATCAAGGCGCTTGCGGCATGGGGAACCATGCCGGCGGCGCGCCGGTAGAGGTTCGTAGCCATATCGGGAATACCACGTTTCTGGACCTGGACCGAGACGGTAACCAGGGTGTTGAAGATGGTAGACGGTTCGCCACCAGTGGCCCGCTGATACCAGGTAAAAATCGTCTGCATAAACCCGACCTTGATAATACCCATCGACCACTGGAAGTCCTGGGTCCAAGCTTGGACGACCGGGGGGAGATGGATGCCAGTGAGACCCATCATAGCTTGAGCCTGGAAGAAGCTAAAGAGGGAAAGGGCACCAGAAGCGATGTGAGCAGCTGCATTGGCGTGGCCCAGACCGTTCAGAATGGCCGAGGCGCAAAGGGTGAGACCGGAGATGACAGCCAGAACCCACTTGATTGCCAACAGGTCGACCGTCTTCCCGTTAGAGACGTCAGCTTCGACACAGGCGACACTTTCGCCCGTCTCAGTCCTGTTCACGAAAACGCGTACGGTAGCATCCAGGTCGGGGAAGGTGTAGGCAATGGGGGGGATCATAGAAGCTGCATCATCGGGAATATCGTAGTCGAACCTGAGAGGGAGCTTACCGGCGGTCATGGGACAAAGACCAGCCAGGCCACTCTGCTCGATGGTCTCGTCGCAAGGGTCCAAGATCAGGTGGAAGAACTGATAACCGTATGCGGCAATGCTTAAATCGAACCTGACATATCCTTCGAGGGACGAGGTCGCGACGATATTCAGGGAAGCGCGGCCGGTGTCGGGCGAGTAGGTAACATTGAACAGACTGGCAGTAAACATAGAATCTTGCTGGCAGACGTTAAGTGAGGTGGACTGGAGTAGGCGCGAATTCGCCGACACGCCCGGGAGGACGGCCGCTATGAGCGGAATGATGCTAGGGAACCTCATAATTCCGTTATTTTCCTCCGAGTATTTTATGTCGGTCGTGGATAAAGCGTCAGGAAGAAGACCGGTCGCGCGAGTCAGAGAGCAGGTTGGGGTTGGTTGTCGAGTTTATGTCTTTGTCAAACGCTTCAGTAATGGCCGAGGCGCAGACAATCAATCAATCACTCAATCAATTACATGGAATAAAGAAAGCGGTTGGTTTAAAAAGGCTTAACGATTGTCATGGGGTGGATATCGGGGCAGGGGAGAATAGCGAGAGTAGTCTGCCAGCGAAATGGGGGGTCTGCCGAGTGACTCTCTTTATCCTTCCTCTGTAGTGTAGAACGACGGCGATGATGGAGTAGGTCGGTAAGCAAGTCAGTCAGTAGTGTGAGAATAGGGGTTAATCGGAAGCCTCAAGTCGATGGATTATGATTATTATTTTTTGTCGGGTGTCCGTAAAAAAAGAAAGTGACGGTCGAAGAAGATGATGCTCAGGAGGAAGATGAACCCGATGGATACCCGTTCGCAGAAAGGGTTCTGCCAGTTTATCAAGCAGTATCAAATGTAAAAGTTGTGGAAGGGGATAATACCTAAAGAAAGCGTAAGCGTCGTCTAGGACTGGAAGCGACGGAGGGCCCGGCGTTGGGAAAAGGAAAGGGTACTGCTGACCGGATTTGATGGGCGGTGGAAAGCTTGTGGAAAGCGGCAAGTCATGGCTTGGAAAGGTGCCAGGCCAGACCAAGTCGCAGGTACAGGTTTTTGCAGGTGCCCAGGGAGAACGAACAAGGGGGGTAGGGGGGGCCGGTTTGGTCTTGGCCCCTGAAAGTGGTCCTTGGCTTTTCTGAGTTAGGTATTTCGTACATAGTATTAATCCGGGAAGTGATACGGAGTATGGGGTAAGCCATGGAATAATAACACGTCCAATATGTTGGACGCCTAAGATACGATGATAAAAATTACAATACGAGATGGAAGCCAATCAGGACGAGCTGTCCGTTGTAATCTGTTGCTGGGCTGGCAAAAGCGTTTGAGGAATGTGACCGTCTCCTTCGTTGTAGGTGTGCCGATACTGTATGTACTATTGTTCTGCTACAGTAGCCTCATGGCATATCAACTTGACTACCAACCACGTCCATTTTCTTTTCTGGGACTTGGATGGCATCATCGTACATACTGTATATTTCGAAAGAGTCGACCGAACCGGGCGGGTAGTATAAATCCGTTCCATACCGCGCCCCATATCCTCCTTGGCGGATGGTCAGAGAAGCCAACCATCGGAATAGCTTTGGACTGTACGGGGATTTCGTTTACTATTTGCGATTCGCAGAAGCGGCACACAAATTCCAAACACGGCATGAAATACCTCCATGCACAGCCCGGCGCTACGCATTCCTGACCTGCGACATCTTATGTTTTGGGCGCGCGTCGTCGCATATCATCCATCTCAATCTCGGCCTGTTGTGTAGCGGTAACTCGACTCTGATACTACATACCGTACATATTCTTCATGTCATTACGCGTCTGCACTGCCACCGTCACCCACGTGTGCGGGAATATCCTTCCCACCTACATTTTGACCAGACCGCGCGCCAAATGCGAAAACCTTGGAGAGTCTTGGGCCGGCCGTCCAAGGAATTAAATATCCACAACAGGCACCGACATTTCTCTGTTGATAATTCGCTTGTGATGGCCCGGCCGAATACCGAGACTTTCGCACCTTCGCTAATCTCTCGTATTAAATGTAACGGGGGCGTTACTAAGCCTATCTGGCTGGCGCTGCCAATATCCCTAGAACATTAAGCGTAAGCCAAGCACCTCGTCCACACAGCATAATGGCCTGTGTTGTCTAGCGCTGCCAGTCCCGAAGTCCTTTTAAATTATTTCCTTGTTGACCGATCTCGACCTCAATCACGAAGCTCAGGCTATCCAGACTCCTGGGTTCCGAGATCTTTCAATTTACAAATGGGCTCAAGACGAAGTTTGTTGGCACACACCAGTAAGGAAGAGCCGATCCAAACTAAGCCCAGTGTCGCTCATTGCAGTTTGAGCTCCACACGGGAAACGACTCCATTTTCTCAAGGCCCGAAGATTACAGATTAAATGGTATGGGGCCGCGTAATTCTGATGCAAGGTACCATTCGCGCCATGGTGGCTGTGCCTCCATGCCCTTATAATATTAAAAGTATGGCATAGGATCTGTACCTTCTCCATCGAGCTGTTCTCGAAAACGCTGGTCTGGCCAATCTTATCAGCATCCATACGAACTGATATTGTCTACCTGGGTGTTGATGTTCGGATCCTATGTTCTTCGTGGATTCGATGTTCTATAAACCTACAGCGAAACACGTCGTCGACTCCAGATATGCAACTAAACTCAGATGCCACCCCGAAGAGATATGCGGCCCGTAACCTTCCATAGCGTGATTGACGCACTAGCTGTGAGCCGTGCCTGGATGTCAGCAGCTCGCCTGCAAGCTGTAGTTAGCCATGACAAGCAGCGATGTGGGTTGGTATCTCGGAGCCATACGATGGGCACAGGGGACGACACTTCAAAGTGAACGGGTGATATCATATCTGGGCACCAAACCATCCCGAGAATGCGATCCTAATGGTAGTTGCCTTCTCAGAACCCATAACGCTGCCCGCATGTGCCTATTCCCAAACGCCCCTTGCGGCCGCTAGTCCTCGCAATCGGCGTGGTTGTTGACGCATCATGAGTGGTATATATTGTAAGACATATCCTAGCTTGCAGCACTCTGATCCCGCCTTCCGTAGAATCAAGGCTACCACCTAGAGTTCTCTTGAGCGGACCGTCCACTTAGCACACTTTAACGAGGTCTCCACTCCCGGCGTAGTGCTGTTCTGTTAAGTTAGGCAACTCATGCTATATGACCAATGACCAAAGACGACGGCGTCTACGAAATATGCAGGACAACCGTGACTCGCTTCCTCTATGGTACCCCCTATCGATCGCGCCCCGGACCACCGACGGGTCGGGACAGTTGCTCAACGACGGGGCCGAACCTGACATATGGGGGCTGAGCAAGAGCAGCCCCATGAGGGGTCAGTCTCCCCCCGCGGGGTGTGGGGGGCGACGCCGCGGACGACATTAATCTTGACTGGTCAAGGTGATTTGCGGATACGAGGGACTCCTTGAATAGAGGTGGGACGACATCAGCTTTCGGGCTGGCTGGATTCAGTGGTGTAGAGAGGAGGGCATCTATCTCTCTATCTACGGTCGCATGACGAGCGGTAAATACTCTCGAAAGTATCTGTACTACCTATGTCCTTTCGCTCTCAGCCCTCGTTCTCCGTATCAGGTCATGCTTCAATCATTGGGTAGATATTAGAAACGCAGGTCTCACAAGTCAGGCACGTAGTCGGGGCTGCATGAGCGGCCCGACATTGGCTGGTGTGAAACCGCGTACTGGCAGACTTAGGCGGTAACAATTAAGCTGCCCAGTTTGCCTGTATCATAGATCGTCCATCGCTACGTACGTATTTGGGCTCGAAATACGGTGTTGGTCATGCCAGTAAGCTTCGCTCACCTCGCCGGAGATGGTCCCTTACGTGAGCCGCTTCAGCAAGGGATGATATAGGTACATTTAGAGTCTACCGTAACGTCATTATATCCATAACCACGTATCCAATATACCTAAATCTATCTTATGTACTATACCATCATCTAGGTGTTTGGTATCCAAATCTCAGTCCCCCTTTAAGCACGCAAACGCCATCATTAAAGCTTGCTTCCAACGCCATGCAGTATACACAAGCCATTTCATCATTTCCTAAACAGCCCTCGCTCCCCATCCGAACCCGCCATCTAATCCCACCCCATCCCTAGGTTACATACGTTCCACCCCGGGCTAACAGTCTTCTTAGAAAAGCTGCCACTCCGTCAGCCAGGGCTTGTTGCCCTTGGAGTAATCAATGCCATGTTTGTAGTCGCCCGTGAGTTCCTCCTCGTCGACGCCACAGTGGGTCTGGCCGTCGCGGCCGTCGAACCAGCCGAGGCCGTACGTCTTGCCGAGGGCCTCGAGGCGCGCGACCACCTGCCCGCTCGTGAGCTTAGCGGTGCCGACGAAGTCCCAGAGCATCTTGCTCTGGTGCACAAAGGCGAGCACGCTGGCGATGGTGTTGGGCTGGCGCGGCAGGAACGGGTGGCGCCGGCGCGCGAACACCGTCGTCGCCACCGCGCCCATGTATAAGAGAATAAAGACCGTGATGGCCAGCGACACCACGAACGACTTGACCGTCTCCTGGCCCGACAGCCCCACCTCGAACAGCTCGCCGCCTGCGCCCGCGCCCCTGCCCCCTTTCTCGATGGCCTCGAGGAACGCGCCGCCCTCGACCGTCGACAGGCTCGTCACGAAGATCGTGAGGCCCTCGGCCATGACGGAGCCCCAGGAGACGAGGAACACCATCCAGTGCCGGTTGAGCAGCGCGCGGAGCGCCACGACGGCGAACGGCGTCGCCGTGTAGTCGAGCGTGAGCGTCTTGGCCGGCGCGTGGCGCTTCGACAGGATGTAGTACGGCTCCATCATGCGGATGGCGGTGTCGATGCTGCCCCAACTCATCTTGATGCAGACGGCGAGCGCCGTGATGACCCAGGGGGCCTTCTCCGTCAGCACGCTGGCCCCCGTGAATAGGAAGACCGGGATGAAGGCCAGGAACAACAGTATCCCGATAATGAAGGGGATGTAGCCTTCCTTCCGCATCATGAGCGGGTGCGGGTTGTCGGGCAGGTGGGCGTCTTTATACCTATCGCTCTCCTGAGCTGTCACCGGCATGGACTCATCCGGCGCCAGAGACGAGTTCCGGAGCACATAGCGACGATACTTCAGCTTGTGATGGATGTCCTTCGGAGTGGCCACGTCCATGTCCTTGAAATCCATCATGATGTGGCTAACCACGGCCATCGATGCTAGTCCGGCGATCCCTTTCACATCTGCCAGTAGGCCCGTCCGTCGCGTATTGAGCTGGTATAACAGAAAGCAGCCCAGGATGGCAGTTATGGACAGCACCACGGTCAAGGCCCGAGATATGGCCTTGTTGATCGTTATTGTCATTTCTACGTCGGGGTCCTGGGTTCTCGCTTGTCGATCGGGATTCAGCTTGAAGACCGCTGCACCAAGGGTGGGGACAACAGAAATGGCTAGGAGCGCGGTCACGGATGACAGCGCCACCGCGTAGTGTTTCCGTTGCAAAGCTCTGAACGGTCTCGTGAAGTTGAATTGTGTAATGTAATCAACGTTGATCGATTCGGCCGCCAACGCTCCTCCCTCTTTCGATAGCTGGCAGAATGCCTCGAGGCGCTTCACTTCGAAATCCGTGTTCTGCCATAGCACGCCAAAGGTGACAGTAATTATAGTGGGCACAAACTTCAGCACGAAGTAGTACAACGGATCGACCCCGACGGCAGACTTAAACCTCAGGAGAGGTTCCCGCGTGGACCTCTGGTATAAGACTTCCTGGCAGATGGCCATGGAGATGGAGAGGATAATCAGAAAGGTAAGGTAAGGCCACCGCATCCAAAAAGGCTTCCAGTTCGGCTGCGGATAAAATATCTGTTCCTTGGTCGGCTGCTGCGGTATCGTAGGGTAACGCCCCAGCTGATTGGGCTTGGTGTTGAGGGGGAATGGCCCTACAATGGAACTTATGTCGACATCGGAGGGTCTCTCTTCCATAACGACCTTAATGACTTCGCCTCTCCTGTTAGCCTCTTCTTGGCCGAGGTTCCTTAAGGCCGATCTGGGGTTCGCAGTCGGCGCCCGTCTTATTGACAAGGATCGGGAAAGGCTTCGCTTGACCGTTGTGGTGGTAGCAAGCAATTCCTCTTCTTTGATGGCCAACTCCGGGGTTTCGCCCTTACCCAAGCCCCGCGTCATAATACCGCTTGCCTCCTGGGCCTGGTCGCTGTTCATGAAGCCTATCGGCGGGCCGGAAAAGGACGTCACGTCGAAGACTGGCTCCCCTGCATCCCTGGTCGGTACGGCGTCACATGGAGCAGACTGCCCGGGCGGTGCCGCGGATCTGAGCAGCGACATATCGATACTATCATCTTCATGTATCGTCTCATACTTCCTTGCCTGAAAGCTCTTCAAAATGCTATTAGGCCTGGGGCCTCCGGAGGGCGCCACCGGCGAGTACCCCGCCCCGGAGGGGCTCCTCCTGAACGGGGCTGACCATGATGCTGTCGACGATGATCCACCGGGATATGTGTGCCCGCTGTCCAACACCCCAGGATCCGCAGGCGGAGATCCGTAAGACGACTGAAGCGACACAAGAGACTCGCGACCTCTGACTCCAGAAGGCGAATCAGCGTAGGGGCTGTCCGAGAGGTCGGAAACCTTGTGCTGCAGATAATGCTGGGCCGACAGAGGGGTCCTTGAGGGATAGTTGTTGAACGTCATCGCTTATCACCGTCGCATTATGTCGTACTTCGGAAAAAGAAAAGGAAAAGAAGAGAGGCACTTCGGACCGGGAAAGGGCTCGGATTCGTCGGAATGAGAGCGCGGGCGACGATGATACGAAATGCAGTCCGTCTGGCGGAACTCGAGGGCGCCGTGATTCGCCAGGTTAGGTCATCGTGCTGCCAAAACCGGGTGTCGCACTCGCCAGCGCTCCTAGCGCGACAAGCCTGACAACTTATCAGATCAAGTTTTCCTATGTGTCTTCCTGTCTTTGTTCCGCGACGGACGGGAAATCAGGCAGAGTTGTCAGTACAGAAAATGTGACGAAGAACGAGCGAGGCACCCGCGAATTTCAAGGTAGGACTTTGTGCCTCTCTTAAAACGAGGAACAGATTCCGAGATGTCATAGAGTGAGGATAGAGACGGCTCAATTTTCACACTAGCTAAAACATCAACATCTGTATATTCTCCATATACACCTCAAGAAAGAGAGGAAAAGACAGAGCGACAAGAAGAGACGAGTTGCCATCGTGAATCTCCCAGAATGACCAAACCCGCCGCCATGAGAATAGGCCCCCAACGCGGCTGAGGCTTGGCGAGCTGAGAAACTGGGTCAAGGACGCACGACAGGTGAAGAAGGTACGGGTCAGTGCTGACAGGGGTGGCTCCGCCAGTATTTCTGCACCACGCAAACTCCGGGGGCTACAATATCTTACCAAGCAGGCACTAGACTATGTAGGTAGAAGATTCCACCGACATGCCCCCTATCCGGGGCTGTCTGGTCAATCCAATCCTTTGGCAGCTAGGTTTCGGAGTCTTTGAACTTGCCTCCCTGACCCAGCGCTTCTTGACGCCTCGAGCCAATAGTTCCCATAGCTCAAGACTTGTGGCTGTGTTATCTGCATCCACAAGCATTAACACTTACCAATCGGCTGTTCGTTTGCCTTCGTGACCGAAACGCACCAGGAATAAGCGGGTATTCGACACCATGGTCGGTGAACGGCTAACGTTAGAGGTACTGGAGAACTTAGCGTTAACCGTACCAAATAATTCATGATCAACCCGGTATATCGTTATATCGAGTCTCTCCAACAATCGAAGTGCCCAAGTGCTGAAGGGAGGCCTGCGTTACCTAATCGAAGCCCAGCGTAAATGCGAACTATTGTTCGCTTATATCCTATATGTGTTTGATGGATGACGTCCTATTACTCTCCACTCACGTTGGTATACCTATTATTGCTGTCGTGAGCCAAGTGAATTGATTGATATGACTCGGACCATGTTCTCCTAATCTCGATCGTCACGTCCTCTATCTTGCAATCCTGACCCTCTTCGTGCGGATGTCCTTTGCGCAATATCGACCTACTACTGTTCCGAACGCGAGGTCGAAGCAATCTCGGAGATAGCCAATTCAATACGATGCCGTCCCCATACATTTCCGATTGTGATGTGCGTGGTCCTATCGTATATCGTGTTACTCCGGAACGTGGCACAGATGCAGCATGACCGCCTTGGTTCGTCTTTAAAGAGATAAACCTGCGGTTGCCCGCCTGATGAACCTGATGCACCCATCTCTGCAGGCCTATTCGAAGCTAACCAAGGCGTTCGTTGTGCGTGGTACATGTCCTCTTTTGTGAGAACCAATTTTCCGATGGTTCATGTGTTGGCAAGTGTCCGTCTCACGAGGGGGGTTGGGACGGGACTATTCGGCAACATCGAGCTGCCCTGCAGTCAAACGTTTCGGCATTTGGGCGCATTAGCAGCTGTGTAATGCTGTTACTTCACCATATATCACTGTCTTCTCCCGTGCCATGCACCCATGGGCTGCGACGCTTGGGGTTTCTGGCTTTAGCCAGGAGTTACCACCTCTACTTTGCGCAGCCGACGGCCCCTTGTCTATAATTCTTGTCAGTAGCCTACGTAAAGGTCGCCTGTCATGCGAGGCTCTATTGTGTGGACTGAGGAGGAAGCCAGATATCTCAGAGCTCTCCTATCATGGAGGCCCGGCAAGGCTGAGATCGAGATGCAACCAGCACCAGAGATAAAGACGCCTGTCGGGGAGTTCAGAATTCTCATCGTAGGTGCTAAGAGGTGCGGCAAAACGTCGATACTTACACGGGTGAATACACACGAACTCCTGTGTGCTTCTTTCATGTAATGACGATAGACAGTTCGCCAAGGGCACGCTCTCAGGGGAAGACGAATATCCGAGTCCTAAATACGAACGCGGTTGTCGACGCATTATTCAAATCGACGATCAAGCTTACATGATTGACGCCCTTGAGCTACAGTCCGAGCATCTCTCAAATGATATATATCTCCGCCAGGCAGTCAGTATAACCGACGCGGCTGTCTTGTTATACGATGTCACGGTCCGGGAGTCTTTTGAAATCATGTCGGCCGTCACCGATGTCATCCGTGACTCGTTGGGGGCGCGGGAGTATAACCTCATCCTCGTCGGAAACAAGTCAGATTGCCGGGACGACGAGCGACAGGTGTCCTGGGCCGAAGGCCACAGGCTCGCGGCGAGCTTCAGGATTCGTTGCTCTTTCATCGAAACCTCGGCAAAAAAAGGCGACAACGTCAACAGGATCTTCCCTCAGCTGGGAAGCGACGTCCTCAAGCTTAGGTGGCTCATGCAGCAGCGCAGGGAGCAGACAGAAAAGGTCGCTGCGGCTGACCAGACCGCCAATCGCCTACCGGTGAAGCGAGCACTTCGGTGGAAGACGTGGACTCGGCCGTGGTTTCATAGAAGAGCGGTTGGGGGGAAGACTTCGGTTGCTTGAGCAGGGCGGATGTTCTTTCCCTGGGGGCGGGGGGGGGGGGGGCCCCCCCCCCCCCCCCCCCCAAGTCATAATATTACAGCTTCAATAAAACTTTCACCCTCTGCTCTTTTCCTCCCTCACTTAGGTAGTCAAATCAGACAACACCCGCCTCCCTATTAAGATTCTTCGCCAGCTCAAGGAGAACTAAATAATCGGAAACCGCTCCTTTCTTAGCCTAGCTAGCATCAAAGCCAACCAAAGCCCGCACATCCTTAACAGCCGAGCCATGACTCCCTGAACCAATGCACTGCCGATTTTTGAACTTGAGGGTGACCCGCCCCAGTTTTTTGAGATTCTTGACGTTACCAGGCGCAATGTCCCTGTGCTGCCGACTGTCCCCAACAGCGAAATTTGTCAAAGATACGCCACAGGCAATGGCAGAGCGACTCGCAAAAGCCCGACAAAAGTCGGATTCCTCCCCCAACGAAGAAAGCGTCCGCCCCTTGTAGATGGATAGCCTTATAAAGCTCTGGCCAGGACGCTGTCAGGAGGCTTTGCTGGTGGCACAGACTATACAGGTATACGGAACAAAATATGGCCCTAAAATGGTTCTTAACAATGATCGAGACTTCTTGCCTCCTGGAGCGGATTACATATAGGGCTATCCCACACATCATCGGATGCCAGCTTCTTCGGAGACGAAACTTAAGCTTATCAAAATCCATTTCCGTTTTGCCCTCGTTTTAACGTAATAAGCTTGCGAACGAAATGGATGAGGGTTATTATATCGTCCATCCGTTCCCTTAGAAACCGATTTCCTAATTTAGTATCTTAGCGCGTCCTAAATAAGAAAGTAATGGTAAGTATATTATACGGTCCGTACGTATAGGGCCGGTTCCAAAACCCCTACTAATTTGTATGGCCCGTACGAGACCCAGTAATACCTTTGTCACAGTTAGGCTGATCGCGGGAAAAGGCTGTATAGAGTGTGAAAAGCGTGAATTGTTATGGATAATTCGGAATCTAGAGAGTGGTGGCTAGGAAGCTTTATATATAGTGTGGGAGCCCTACAACAGCGTTGTTGTAGGCCGTTTATAGCTCCCTGGGGCTTAATGACTTCATCGAGATCACGCCCTATTTTTGAGGTTGGGGCGGCGCCTGCGGCGCAGCCGTGGCTAACGCTTTTGATCAAGAAGTAGCTGCAAGGGTCAGATATATCGACTAAACCTTTTTAAGAAAAAGCTTTATAAAAATAATAAAACCTTAAAAATAAGGCTTAATATTAAGTTATAATTTTTCGGGTTCGTTTTAAGTAATTTTATATATATCTTTAAAAATTATTAATACGAACTTTTTAAAAATAATTTTAATTTAACGTTATTTATTTCGTAATTAAGAAAAATTAATATAAAATTAAATTTTTTATTTTTTTATATATTTTTAGTTTTAATTAAAACAAAATTAATATTACGTATCTGAAATAATAGTTAAAAAATTTGCTTTAAATATATTTTAACCCTTTATCATTTTTTTATTAATATAATAATTATATATAAAGTTTAAAATTACTTATAATAAATTCCGAAATATTTTTTTTTCTTAATTAACCGAATATGGGTAATATATTAAAAAGTTTAAAGTAAATATATTAAACTTTCGAATATTTAATTTTTTAAAATTAAACGTTTATTTTTATTCGATATTTTTACCGGTTTTTAATTAATATAAATATAATTAATATATATGTTAACGTTAAATATATAATTAATAACTTTATAAAAACTTTATACCATTAATTTATTTATTTTATATTAAACGTTATATTTAATAAATAAAGCCGTATTATACGGAAAAAATAAATATATACGGTATATAATCTAGTTTTCAGAAAACTTAATATTTTTTTCGTTATTAAAATAAATTTAAAAAGTTTTTAATTATTTAATTTTTTTAATAATAAATTTAATTATTATTTAAATTACGTTTTTAATTAAATTAATCGAAAAATAACGAACGTTTATATTAATAATATTATATTTTGTTTTTATTTTAATATCCGCAAAAACGAAAAAATTCGATTAAAAAATATTCGAACGTATAATTACCGGATAATATAATTATATTATTTTTAATTTTAAATAATTATCGAATAATTATTTTAAATAATTATATTAAATTTTATTTTCGAACGATAATATAATTTAATTATTATTAACGAAATATATTTATTATTAAAATAAAAAAACTTTTAGCTTAAATATATTAATATCCATAATTTATATTTTATTTTCCATATTTACGTATATTAATTTACGTATATAATAATTACTAACGGTATTATAAAGAAAAATTATAAAATATAAGAATTTTAATAAAATTAAAAATATAATTAAATATAATTATAAAGCAAAAATTAAACGTTTTAATATTAATTATTCGGAAATCGATATTTTTTTCTATACTTAAAAATTAATATTCGAATTAAATATCTTTAAATTTTTTATTAACTGATACGTCCGAATTATTAAATAATTTACGTATTATTATAAAAATTATTATTTATATTAATAATAAAACGAAAATTATAAATATCCGAAATTTTTTTTTAAAAATTATAATAAACCGGAAATATTTATTAAAAGTTATTAAAGAAATTATTAAATTTTATAATTTCGAAATACTTTACGAAAATTAAATTTACGTATACGACAAATTAAAAAGGTTTAATAATCTTATTCGTATCGTAATATTTACCGTCGTTTTTAAATTAAATATAAATATCCCGGATATTAATCGAAAAAAAAAAAATTCCGAAAAGTTTTTTGAAAAAAAATTTATGGTAACGATTTAATCGAATAATTCGGAATTATAAATAATTAAATATAATTAATCATAAATAAATTATATTATTTATACCTTTTTAAGTATTCGATAAATATAAAATTAAACCGTTTATTACAAAACTGGTTAAAATAATAATAATAATTTAAGCCCGATAAATTAAAAACCGTATTATTTATTAAAATATAAAGGTCGTAATAAAAATTAACGTCGTAAATTCGGGAAAAAAAATAATAAGTTATTTATTATAAATAATCCCGATTAAAACGAAATAATTATCAAATCTTAATCTTAACCTTCGGCTATTTAAAATATTATTTACGTTATTCGTAAACTTTTTAAATAGAATAATTTTAATTTACGAAAAAAATAAGGCCTTATTAACATATATTATTTAACGGCAAATACGTACATAAAACGATTTTAATATATATAATAAAAAATTCTTATATTAAAAAAAGATTATAATAACCTTATTCCAGCTGGATTTTATTATAATTTATATACGCTTAATTTTATTTATATATCCGAACTTTCGAACCCGAAAAAATCCGCCTAAAAATAATTAAAAGCTGGTTCGTTAAAAATAATTATTTAAAAAATAATTAAATTATGGTATAAACGACGAATAAACGAATTAGTTTTTATACGGTTATTTCCGTTCGGTAATAAAAAAATAAATAAACGTTTATTTTTATTAAATAAAATTAAAGGGTTTTATTTAATTTAAAATATAATCGAATTAATTAAAGTAATTTTCGGGCTCGACAAATAGCAATATTAAAACGTTTTAAAGAATTGTTTTTTTACGTTATATTTAATTTACGAAAAAACTATATTTTTTATATTATAAAAAATATAAAAAACTTTTTATAAACGATAAATTAAGTTTAATTTAAAATAATAACGCCGTATTTTTATATCCCGAACCGATTTATATAAATTACGGATTATAAATACGTTATAAATCTGATAAATATCGGAAAAAATCGCGTAATTACCGCAAACCGCGTTCCGCTTTAACTAAGGTTTATTTATTATAACCGTTCGGTTTAAATTAATAATTAAAAATTTAACGGTAATTTTAATAATTTAAATACCGATCCGGTATACGGTTTATATACTTTTACGGTTTAAAGTTACGATTCCGGTTATCGTAATATAATAAATAATTTTAATTAAAAACTTATTTCGTTTTTTTTATTCATAACGTCGGCTTAAAATTTATAATTCCTTAATATTCTTAATTTATTAAAATTATTTTAGTTACCGTATTCGTATTCGTTTAATTCGTTTATTTTTATTTCATTACCGGAATTGCCGGTATTACCAGAAAGTAACGATATATAATTTAACATTATAAATAATATATCGGAAAATAAAGCCGAAATAATAATTACTATCGAAATCGGAAAATTACGCGTTAAAAATAAATAATACATATTTAACGATAATAATAATTATAATATTAAGTCGAAAATTAAAAAACGAAATCCGGCCGATTTTAATTAAGGTAGGCGGCGAAAAATACGTTCGATTTCGAGGCGGGGTTAAGGTCGTAATCGTTAATAAATAAGGTATATTAAAAATCGAAAAATAACGTTATAATTTTTCGCGGGTTTTAATAATATATTTTTAAGTTTATTAAATTACCCAACATTATAAGTATATTTTTCCAAATCTTTTTTTTAAATTTTTACGGGATATTAATATTACCTTAAAGTCCAAAACGATATTTTTTTTGCGTTAAAATAATTTAATTGTATAAAACGGCGAAATAATATAATTATGCAAGGTTAATATAGGTTCAAGCCTTATTTTCCGGGCTAAGCCAAATACACAGAAAATCATTACACATATAATCCACACGATAAATATTATACCCAATATCTTCGAATACGATAACTAATTAATGGTCTTTACGGTTAAGATAGATTATATACCTTAATCCCATAAAACCTCACTTTGAAACAGAACTTTACTTTAAAGCAGAATACGTAATTGCCGATAAGCTTCGACTTTAATAAACCTTATGCCAGCTGGCTGCAATAAACTTTAAAGATAAACCTTAAAAATAAACTTTAAAAATAAACTTTAAAAATAAACCTTAATAATAAACCTTAAGGGTAAACTTTAAATAGGCATAAAAAGTTATACGAACCCTTACCAATCTTACGGCTTAATTATTCCTACAGCTTTATCAAAACAGTTAAATATAACGCGTAATTCCGAATATATAATACCGGTAATCCGCAACCGTAAGATTTCCAAAAAAAACATCTCTTTTACGGTACAAAATCCCTATAAGGCTACCGGACGTACTAAACCTATCGATATTACCATCGAACTAAAAAATCTATTCCTAAAAGATCGATTTCGGTTCTTAATTTTCGGATACGATTTAATTTGCGAAAATTATAATAATAAATCTTTAACGGAACTTATACCGAATAATATAAAAATTATAAAGATATTATTAATAAAGCTAGACGGAAAAGATAAAAACCGGTTCGAAAATTTCGAAGTTCAGATTTTGGAACAATACAAAAAAGATTACGAACGATAATTTGCCCGGCTGCTCCGGATTACGAAGAATTTCCAGAATTCCGATAAAAATCGATGTAGATAAAAGCTAACTTTACGAAAGGGATGGGTTTTAATAAAGCACGGGAATTAAGGTAATAATTTATCATTTTATCCAATTATCTATACGGTTGCGTTTTTTCGAGGGAGAAATAATATAATTATAATCGTTATTTTATTAATTTTAAATTCGTTAAATATTATATAAATATTAATTTTTTTTGATCCGGATTAATTATATATTATTATAAATATATAATAAAATTTATAAATTATAAAAATTTGCGAATTTTAATATTATATGTTATAAATTATAATTTATTATAATTATTAATAATTTTTTTTAACTTATAACCTTTTATTTACGACGTCGAATTAGAATTTCTTAAATTTTATTTTCCGGGTTTTTTTTTCGAATTTATTATATTAATTTTTAAAATATTTTTAATATTTTTAATTTTCAAGGTACCTTAATTCGGATCGCTTAACTGGTCGGGGGGGATTAATTATACGGGTAAATAAACGATATGGATAATTTTTAGTTAATATCGGGAAAGTTATTTTCGTATTCTATATATAGTTATTCCGGTGTCCGTTTTTTTAAAATATTAATTCGAAATATTTAAAATCCCGGTTTTATAATAAATTAAAAGTTTTTATATTTTATAATCTTATTTTTTTATAATTATAAGTATTATCTTTTAAAACCGGGTTTTAATCTTATTTTTTAAAGTTTATTATATACGGTTTTTTTATTAAGAACTTTTATGGTAGCGGTTTTTTTAAAGTAATTAATTTAAAATTTTAATTAATACCTTTCGGAATTTATTATCTAGGTTGTCGGGTTTTTGCGGAGGATTTTAGTAATTATAAGTTCTTTTAGGCCCGTCGTTTTATAGGGGATATAAATATATCGTTTAACGTTAAATATGCCGAATAAAGGTTTATCGGTATTTCCGGTTACGGTTTTTAAGGTTTTTTCTTTCCGAAATAGCCGACGTATAAAAGTACAAGGTTCTGGTTATTTAATTTTTTTTTCCGGCGTAACCGGGAAACCGGATAAATTTCGGAATTTTTTTATATTAAAATTCCATATAATTATACGGTTTGTCGGATATTTTAAATAACCGTTAAAATTTTTGGTATTAATACCGAATATGTTACGATATTTACAAATTTAATTTTTATATATATTTATTTAACCGTTATAAGTTTACGTATAAAAACGGATTTTTTTTCCCTTTAATATTATAAAAATTATATTTATATAATATATATAAAGAGATAGTCTTTTTGGAAATCCTACGGTTGCGGATTACCGGTATTGTGTATTCGGAGTTGCGCGCCATGTTCAGCTGTCTTGATGAAGCTGTGGGAATGATCAAGCCGTAAGACTGGCGAGGGCTCGCACAGCCTTTTATGCGTACTTAAGGTTCACCCTTAAGGTTTATCCTTAAGGTTTATTCTTAAGGTTTATTCTTAAGGTTTATTCTTAAGGTTTATTCTTTAAGGTTTATCCTTAAGGTTTATTCTTAAGGTTTATTTTTAAGGTTTATCCTTAAGGTTTACTGCAGCCAGCTGGCATAAGGTTCATCAGAATCGAAGCTTATCGGCAACCACGTATGTGAGCCTCCCAAGCCGACATCAATCGAGAAATTGCGTGCTTACGGGGGCCCAGCAGTCTGCTTCAAAGTAAGGTTCTGCTTTAGAGTAAGGTTTTATGGGACTAAGATATATAATCTATCTTAACCGTAAAGACCATTAATCAGTTATCGTATTCGAAGATATTGGGTATAATATCTATCGTATAGATTATATATGTAATGATTTTCTATATATTTGGCTCAGCCTGGAAAATAAGGCTTGAACCTATATTAACCTTGCATATAATATATATTATAAAAAATATTATAATTTTATTATTTTAATCGGTATTATACGATTATGATATTTTAAGTACCGTTTATATTACGTAAATTATTATTTTATCTAAATTTTCGAAAACGTTAAACAGCCCGAATTATATAATATTTTAAATATAATATAATAATTAAGTTTGTAATATAAAAAATATTTATTTTACGATTTTAAAAACTTATTACTTAATAATCCGGAATTTATAATACGTTAACTTTTTCGTAATACTTTGGGATAAAAAAAAACGAATAACGTTATATATTATCTTATAATTTTGTTTTCGGGTAGTAAAATAAGGATTAAAAGTTATTAAAATATATAAATACGTTTTTTATTAATATTTTATAAATTATATATATATAATCGAAATTTTTAAATATTTATTTAAATATTATTTTAATATTATTATGGGTTAAATATACGTTAACGATTATATAACGGTAAACAAATTATATTTTTAAATATATATTAATAAACTTTATTTTATTAAAATCTTTTAATATTATAATATTATTAAATATTTCCCTAGCAGAAATTAATAATAATTTATCGGCTGGTTTAAGGTTTAAAAAAGGTTTATAAATAATTAAAGGAAGGATATAAAAAATGGTACCGTAATTAATATACGTCGTATCGAAAGTTAATTTAATAATAATTATATTTTTATATATACTTTAATTTTTTGCTAACTTGTTATATTACGTTAAAATAAGGTTATTATTGTTACATCCGTGGGGATTACACTAAACCCAGAGAAGGAGCCAGGTGAGTTAAGACGGCTGAGGCCTCCACCCCGCCGGCTAAATCTCGGCTTTCGGCCTGTCTTTGTCTGTTTCCAGAGACCAAGAAAGACCACCCCTGTCCGTCTTTATCCATTTCCAGAAACCTTTAAAGGTTTCCAGAGATTAAGGGAGATAATAAGGATATATGTATCAAACGATTTCTTATATAAATAGTACCTATTTAATTTCGTTCCTTAGTTATCAATTTAAGCTTTTAACCAAAAATAATTATACCGTTTTTTAGTTAAGGAAAGAATCCGTAAATTTTTTTAACGAATACCTTATTCGTCGTATTATTATTACTTATAAATTAAGAACCCCTATTTCGGATATTATTTATACCTTTAGGTAAATATATAATAAATTTGTTATATTTTAATAATTTTTTAATTAATAACTAACGAATAATTTAAGGCCTAATTAAGCATAAGTTTTATTAAACTTAATAAAAACGATATTATAAAACGACGTTTAATAAATAAATAATATATTCGATTTCCGTTATTAATTAATAAAAAATTAATAACCGGATTATATAATTTACTTCCGATTAAAAAAATTCTTTAATTAATCGACAGTATGTTATTAAAAGTTACCAAAGTTAAAGGCTAAGAAAAATCTTCCTTTTTTTAATAACAACCGACCCTTATCCTTAAGGAAACAGAAAAAATTATTAAAATACGACCGGAAAAATTAAACTATAAAAAAGAAATTAAGGAAGTTTCTGTTACGGAAACAAAAAAAGAAAGAAAATTTACGATTAATTAACGATTGGACCTTATGGTTAAAAAAGTCGTAAGATTCCAAAAAAAAACGTTAAATTTACTTAATAGTTAAAAAAGGTTTCCGCGGTTTTAAAAATTATTTTTTATCCGAAAACTTTAATACCTTTTTTTAAAACTTCTACCTTTTTATTATTTGGCCGAAAACGGAAAGAAACTATACCCTTTTCTGCCTATTATGGAATATTTAATATTAAGGCTTATAAATTAATTACTTTTAAATCTTACGATAAATTTATAAATATGGAAAGGTTTTTGGTTAAAGCTAAATTTTACCTTAAGTGGTATAAAAACTTTTTAACGGAAAATTATCAGAAAGTTATAATTATTTCCTAATTATTTGCTGGAAAAGTATTTAATTAATTTAAACCTATCCTTAATAATTATTTAATATATTTTCCCGATAATTACTTAAATATTATTAATTACGTTTTTGGTAATTATAAGTACTTTAAAAAACGGATACGAACTTTATACGGAAATACCGATAAATAATAATATACGGTTAAAAAAATATACGACCTAAAGCAAACTACGTTTACTATAAAATATGTAACGAATTTAATTAACTAATAGTTATTTTTAAGTTATTAAAAAAACGTTGTTTTTCCTTTTTTATAACGGCTTAAAAAAATAAGTTAAAAATAAAATATTTAAAGTTTTTAAAAAAAACCTTTTTGAAAAATACGTCGATAAGGCTATTATTTCCAACCGACGTACCTTTAATCAATACCTTGAAAAGAAAGGTACCGGCAAACGAAATAATAACAAACGTTTTAATAGCAATAAAAAAACAAAAAACAGATTTTAAAAGGAAATTAATATAACTTTAGCAGAATTTAAAAAAAATAAGTCCAAAGTTAAATATTTTAATTATAGTAAAAAAGGCCATTTTAAAAGTAAGTATTATTTTTTAACAAAAAAAAAAAATTTTCCAAAAAAATTCTTAAAAAAATAAGATTCCCTAGCCTAAGAAAAAGATCCGTACAGCCGAACGAGATATAAATAGCGAAAATAAGGATAAGAAGGAAATAAATATTATTACGATTAACAAAGTCAGAAACGATAATCCCGATAATAAAAATTGTACTATTTGCAAAAATATTACGGCTAAAACTTACAAATATTATCCAAAACGAACGAGCTTTAAAATAACCATTACGTTAAAATATATTTATTACCTTAATATATAAAAATATAAAATATATAACCAAAATAATTAACTACGAAAAAACCTCGATAACCATAAATAATTATCCCCTAAATATTACATTTTTTCCGAATGCATAATATATCCCAAACCGGTAAATAATTACAAACTTTTGTATTTTATTGCTTGCTATAATTATAACTACCTTACCCATTAACGAACCAAAAAAAATAACGATTTTTGGTTAAGGTATAATAAAAAAATATCTACGGAACCAGATAATAAATGCAGATATACAGAAACCTTTTAATAACCAGATTATTTTAAATCTTATTATTTACATCCCGAATTAAAACAAAGCTAAAAGGTTATAACGCAAAAATACTTATATTACGCGCCAGTACCATATAATAAGTACGACTTCCTAACTATAAAAATACCCCTTTTAAAAATTTACCTTTTTAACCTAACGATTTACAAAATATAAAACCTAAAAAAGGACCAAAAAAAGATAATTATCTTCAAATGCTAATTCGGTAACAGAAAGTAGTTTAAGTATATAAATAATTACTATACCAAATACGTAATCCGGAAAGTACGCGAATAAAAACGCCTTTTAGCCCCCAAGGTATATCAATCGAAAAACGGCAAAGGCCTTCGAAAATAAGGTACCAAGGAGCCCCTATATACAAAACCTTATGCAAGGTACAGAAAAAAATACGGAATCAGATCAAAATCCCCATTTATTATGGAAACAAAATATTTAATGCCATAATTAACTCCGGAACAAAAAAAAACTTTATTTCCCTTAAAGTAACCGAAAAATATCGGATCCTTTAAAAATATAAATAACAGTTTTATAAGTTACAAATAATTAATAAAAATTTATTTACTTACGATAACGATCGAATTTTCCGAAAAATAAAAAAACTCGAAATTTAAATATAAGGATATTTAAAACGAATTACTTTTAATATTACTGATATTTTAAGATACGATATTATTTTAAAAATACCGTAATTTCGTTTTAATAATTTATGGATTAATTGGAAAAAATAAACGTTTTTATAAAATAATTTTAAGAAAAAAATCCATAAAATTTATTACATAATTAAAAAAGCCAGAATTTCTAACCTAATAATAACGGTACCCTTTAAATATCGACGGTTTAAAAAGTTATTTAAGGAACGAACCCGAAAGGAATTATTTAACCATAATTAATAAAATTATCAAATTTTTATTAAAAAAAAATATTACCCAAAATTTTATTAAATTTACTATATAAACCTTAAAAAAGTTAAAACTTTTTAAAAAAGCTTTTAACGAAACCTTAAAAAAGGTTATATATAAAAATCCGAATTACCTATAAGGTATCCAATTATAATGGTACTTAAGATAAAAAATAATAAAATTAAAATCGATAAAAATAAAAATTTAATATATTAACAAATTTACGATTATAAATAATTTAACGATATTATTATCAAAAACGGATATCTTTTAACGTTAATAAATACTATAAGAAAAAATATTAATAAAGTTAAATAATTTACAGCTTTAAATTTACTAAACGGTTATTACCTAATTTAAATAATTAAAAGCGAAAAATAAAAAATTATTTTTAGGATTATTTATGGATATTACGAATATAAAGTTATGCCCCAAAATTTAATTAATACCCCAGTTAGTTTTTAATATATACTTATTATTATCTTACGGAAGTTTTTAAATAAATTCGTTTTCGTTTACTTGGACGATATTTTTATTTATTCCGAAATTTTAAAAAAATATAAAAAATATATTACTTAAATACTGGAAGTATTTAAAAAAGTTAACTTGTTAATAAATGCAAAAAAAAAACGTTTAGTATATTTAAAAATTAAATTTTTTAAATTTTATTATTACCTTAGGATAAATTTAAATCCAAAATTCTAAACTAAAAGTTATTAAAAACTGGCTAATTCCGGATAAAATTATTATTATTAATATTCGTTAATTTTTAAGATTTACTGATTACGTATAACCCTTAATTTAAGATTACGGTAAACTTATTAACCCTTTAACTAAATTTATTATTAAAAAATACGTAAAAAAAAATTCGAATTTTTAAATAAAACCAAAAAAGTTTTTTAAAAAATTAAGGATAAAATTATTAATATTCCGGTAATTAAGTTATTAAATTATAATAAGAAAAAACGATTTAAAATAAACGTTTTAAATTACGCCCTTAAAGTAATTTTAAAGTAATTAAAACATAATGGAAAGTAATACTTAATAACGTATTTTTTTAAAACTTTTAAAAATATAAAATTTAAATATTTTATTTACGATAAAAAATTATTAATAATTATCCTAATATTTAAGGAATGGAAATTATTTTTTAATAAAATTAAAAAACCGTTTAATATTTATTTAAATCATAAAAATTTTATTCGATTTATGATAATTTAAGAATTAAATAAACGTTATAAGAATTAAATAGTTTTCTTGTTAAAATTTAACTTTAAGATTTATTATATTAAGGGCAAAAAAAATATCCAAGCGGATATTTTAAACCGAAAAAGAAATTACGATTCCAAAATTTTTAAACGATATATATAGGTATTATATTATAAGGACGATAAGATAATATAATTATATATAACCTTAAAATAACTTATTTTAAAGGAATTAATTTAATTTAAAAGTTTTTACGATTTAAAAAAACGAAATAAAATTAAATAATTAAAAGGAAATAATAAGGATTAATTATTATTTCGTAATAAGATTTATATCTTCCGTTAATAACAAAAAGAATTTGTTAAAAAATTTTATGAAAATTTTTTATATAAATTTTAAGGAATATTTAAAATTATTAAGCGATTTTAAGAAAAATATGATTTCCTAAAATTTTGCCAAATAATTAAGTAAGTAATTAAGGATTATAATATTTATAATAAAATAAAGGTAACCCGTTATAAGCCGTATAATTTATTATAACTTATAAATATACTTAATAAAATATAAAATATTATAATTTGGGATTTTATTATTAGTTTTTTTATATCGAAAAATCCCGTTACCGGAATTAAGTATAATATAATATGGATAATTATTAACAAATTTACCAAATATGGGTATTTTTTACTTTTTAAAGGAACTATAACAGTAAAATAACTAACTTACGTTTTTATTCGATATTATTTCGATAAATACGGAGTATTAAAAAAGATTATTTTTAATTAAGATAAACTTTTTATATCCAAATTCGGTACCAGTTTTTTTAAGCAAATCGGTACTAAATTAAAGTTTTCGATAACTTATTATTTCCAGACCGATAATTAAATAAAACGATTAAATCAAATTTTGGAATAATACCTTCGAAATTACGTTAATTATTAGCAGGATAATTAGGTCGAACTTTTATTATTTATATAAATAGCTTATAATACGTCCGTTAACGAGAATATGGGCATATTACCTTATATAGTTATGTACGGATACGATACGATAACCTATCGATTAAAGTAGCTAATGCATAAGGTACCAGCTGTTATTATTATAGTTTTAAAAGCAGAAATAATAGTAACGGAAATTAAGATAATATAAGTCCGATTTTAAATTAAGTTATAATTCTTATAACGGAGAATGGCTTAATATTATAATAAGAAAAAAATTAAAGGATTAATTTTAACAAAAGGAGATAAAGTTTATTTGTTACGTTAAAAACAAAACGTAATATTAAACTTTTTCTAAATTAAAACGGAAAAGCCCAGCGATAAGTTTAATTTTAAAGAATTTGGGCCGTTTAAAATTAAAAAAGTTATTTTAAAAATTAACTATAAATTATTATTACCCAAAACTATAAGAATATACTTTATATTTTATATTTTTTTATTGGAATTAGCCTTAAAAGACGCCCCGTTTAAGAAAAACTTCGAAATTAAAAAAAACGATAACGAATGCGAAGTCGAAAAAATATTAGATTCCAAAATGGTTAAAAACAAAATTTAGTACTTGGTTAAATGGATAAATTGCTTACCTAAAGATAATATTTGGAAATTATTTAAGCACCTAACGAATGCGATGGGCCTGGTTGGGGATTTTTATCGACAAAATCCTGGCCGATTAAGGTCGTAGGCGGTAACGACCTTCCGTTTAAGTTTAGGTTTGAGGCGTTTTAGTCGAAAAAGGTAGACGCTTTTATTAGTACATTAAGCCTTAAGGCAAGCTACGTTCGTTTCCTTTTTTAACAGTTTTTTTCTGCTTTTAACCTTTTTTGTTCCTTTAATTTATTTATATTTTTAAGTTTCCTTTAAATGAACGATATTTTTTTGGAATATAATTATTTAAACTGACGATTTAACCGAACGATGCGGTTAGATAATTTTTATAATTATTAAACGGTTAATCGTTTTTTCCTATTTATTCGAAGTTTTTTAGTCCGAATATTTTTAAAAAATAATAACGAAATATGATTTTTATTATAAATCTAAATATTAACCGCCAAATAATTTTGGTAATTTTTTCGGTTTTTTAATATTTTGTAAAAAAGCCTTTTTTTAAAATAATATATGTACGGTATAATTTTAAAGCTAAATTAAAAGATCGATTTTATAAGTTCGTAACGACTTTTGGTTAAAGTTTTGGAACGTTTTTAAGGTTTGTTTATTATGGTTAAAACATATTACGGTATTAAAAAAAAAAAGAAGTTTACTTTTTAAAAATTTTTAAGATAAAGATTTTAAGAAAAAAGGAATAATGTTATATCCGTAAGGATTATATTAAATCCAGAAAAGGAGCCAGGTAAATTAAGACGGTTAAGGCCTTTACCCTGCCGGCTAAATCTCGGCTTTCGGCCTGTCTTTATTTGTTTCCAGAGACCAAGAAAAATTATTTTTATCTGTTTCTGTCCATTTTTAAAGACTTTTAAAGATTTCTAGAGATTAAGGGAGATAATAAGGATATATGTATTAGACGATTCCTTATGTAAATAGTACTTATTTAGTTTCGTTTCTTAGTTATCAATTTAAATTCTTAACTAAAGATAACTGTACCGTTTTTAGTTAAAGGAAAAGTCCGCAAATCTTTTTAACGAATACCCCATTCGTCGTGCTATTGTTACCTGCAAATTAAGAACCCCCATTTCGGATACTGCTTATACCTCCAGGTGGATGTATAACAGGTTCGTTATAATTATATTCCGTTCGATTAAACGGTAATAATATTATTATAATAATTATATTATATTAAATATTATAAATAAATATTTATATATAAAAAAAATCTAAAAATATTATAAATTTATTAATAATATTTCTAATTAATTAAAATTAAAAATTAAAAAGAAGAATATAGAATATAATAAACGGGGTAAAATTTATACGATTATATAATGTTAAATATTATAAATAAAACATTTATATATAAAGAATGTAGAAATAATATAAGCTTACTGACGGTATTTTTAGTTAATTAAAACTAAAAATTAAAAAGGAAGATATAAAATATAATTAACGGAATAAAGCTTATATAATTGCATAATATTAGGTACTATAAATAAAATACTTATATATAAAGATTTTGGAAATATTATAAACTTAATAATAATATTTTTAATTATTTAAAATTAAAAATGAAAATAAAGAATATAAAATATAATAAACGGGATAAGGTTCGTATATTAAATAATATCCGAAAATATATTAATATTAAAAGAAATACGTAACGATTTATAATATATAAACGAAACTTATAAATAATTAAAAAGTTATAAGCAAATCCGAAAATAATATAAATAATTAGGTTTATATAAGTTATTAAATATTAATTTAAAAATTAACGTTAATTTTTTTAACGAAATAATAATATATAAAAAAAGATTTAATAATTATATATAATTTATACGAAACTTTTATTTTATTTTAAATAACTTAATTTAATTTATAGTTTTTTTTAATTAATATATATAAAATTATATTATTATAATTACTTAATAAATAATCGATATTATTTATTTTAATATAATTTATTATTCTTTTATATATTTTTATATATCTTATTATATTATAATACGTACAATTTATTTAGTTATAATATTATTATTAATCCGTTAAATTTTTTTTAATACTTAAACTTTTTTTTAACTTACTTATAATATAATTATTAATTCGTTATTTTTTTATTTAATACTTAAAATCCTTTTTATAATATATACCTTTTTATATTTCATAATATCGTAAAATATAAACGAATTTAACGATAAATTAAAAGTGTTTTTTTAATATTACCGATAATATACTTTAAATATCAGCCGAAAAATTTAAATTTCCGGCCAAATATATTAAATTCGATAATAATACTTTTATTAATAATTCTGCCGATAATATATCCTAAATATAACCGAAAAATTTTAAACTTCCGGTTAAGTAAGTTAAATTTAATAATAATACTTTCGTTAATAATTTTTCCGATAAATAACCTTAAGGAGGGGATAATAAAATCTTAAACTAAAAAATAACTAAAATTAGTATTAGATTTATTTATAATATAATGTAATTTATAATATCGTTTTAATTAAAATAATTCTATATTAATTAAATAATATTCGATTATTTTAAAATTTAAAACGAACCTGACGGAAAATATATATTATATGTAACCGATTTTAAATATTAAATTTATATTATAAGGTTATATTAATATAAGAAAAATTAAAAAGTTATAAATACTTTACGTTTTAACGTTAAATGAAACGTATATTATTTAAAAAAACCTTGGATTAATAATAATTTTTAAATTCGGTAATATTATAAAAAGTTTATATTATAAATAAAATTTCGTAATAAAAAATCCGGTATTTATATAAGTATTAAATTTTACTAATAACGGTCGATAAAATAAAATTTACGTTATAACGGATTATGCCGGCCCCATAAATTATTAACTTTCGATTAATTACGGTTTTCGTAATTTAACGAAAAAAATATATAAACTAAATACCTTATAAACTACACGAAAAAAAGTTTATAAATTTATAAACCGGGTTAATTAATAAGCAAATATATAGTATATGGCCGTTTTATAAATATTATAATTTACGGGGTTATACGAACGATAAATATGGAAATTACGTATAAAAACGCGGCAAAAAATATTTATATACGGTTTTTAAATATTCGGTATTATTATACGGTCCGAATAAAAATTTTTAAAGGAACTTAAATCCGGATATTATACTTAAAGCGGAAATATATTTAAATCCTGATAATATGGAAAAGGTAATTAATACATAAATTATAATAGTACGTAAAAAAAAGTAAAACCAGACGAAGAAATTTTAAAAATAAATAAAGATTTTAATTAATAAATTAATTTTATGCGAAATATATAAATTAATACGAAATTATGTAATATATTTAATTATAAATAACACGATATTATTAATATATTAATTTATTTTAATACGAAAATTTATATAATATTAATATTAATAAAATATATAAAAATAACGTAATTAATTAAAATATCGTAATATTTTAATCTTTATTAATATTAAAATTATCATAAAATTCCCGTATTAATTACGATAAAATGTAAAAATAATTAAAAAGTGAAAATTATATTACTATTTTATTTTCGTCCGATTAATTTTTATTTTACTTATTTAACGACGATAAAAAAATAACGGACCGTTCCGATTAAAATTATTCACCGAATTATTTATAATTCATATTATAAGATTATAATTTCTTTCTATATATAAAATATTATAATTATCCGAAATTAAATTATTTTTAACGAACTTATTACCGAAAACTTTTCGGGTAATTACGTTAAAGTTATTTATAAATTAATTTTCGTTTTTTATTATATTTAATTAATTAAACTTATTTTTATTATTAATAACGGATACGGTATTATTAAAATTAATAAACTTAACTTTTATAAATTTACGTCCCGTAATTAAAATATTTTCGGATTTTTAATTAACTTTTTAAATTTAAAATAAATATTTTTAATAAATTAAAAATTACGAAAGAAAAAACGCGTCCGAGGATTTCGTTATGAAAATTTCGAATAACGTAACGCTTATTTCGCGAAACAATATAATAGGTATAAAATTTGCGTTAGAAAAAAATATAATATTTAATTAAAAACGAATTTTGAAAAAAGAAATATTTACGTTTATATATTATTTTCGACCGGTAAAATTCGTTAATATATTATAGATTATAACATTTACTTTTTCGATTAAATATTTTTTATGTTTTCTTTTTAAATTTTGTAAAAACCAGATTCGACGTTAAAATCGAATTAATAAATATTGGATTTAATATTATAAAACGTAATATTTAATCGAAATAAAATATTTTTTTACCATAATTATTTTAACCGGCCTTATAAAAAGGATTAATAAAATCGGTATTAACCGTTTAATATAATTAACGTCGTTATATTATATAATATACGAAAAGCAAAAATAAACCTGGGTTTTTAAAAAAAATCGATAATAATTATAAAATTTTTAATCGATAAAAACGGTATTATTTAACGGTCGGTTATTATCCGTAATCGGATTAAAAAAGTTATCGCCTTACGGAATATTATCCGTATTAAAAATATGGCCAGTTTTATAACTAACCGACAGAAAGGCTATATATGGTACGTCTTAATTAAAACCGCATAATTTAAAAAATAATAAATATAAGCCATATTCCTGAGTTAAAAAAGAAAATATTTATAAATTATTAATTAAATTATTTATGTTACCAAATAACGTATTATTAAAAAAACGATATAATGTTTCGTTAAATAAACTGTTATTTATTAACGCATGTTAATTAAAGTCTTGCGATATTTTCCTTATTTATTTAACGCAATTAAAATATTTAAAAACCATATTATACGCGATAATTTCGAATTCGGTAACGGCTAACCGAAAATATATATATTTTATAAATTCGGTAAATTAAGTTTTCGAAAAATTTTTTTAATCGAGATATTGTTAGTAATTCCGTATAGGTTAAATGCTTTTTTTATTAATAATTAGTATCGGTTACGTAATTTTTATAAAAATAACGTAAGTATATAAATATCATATATATAAAAAATAAAAAATTTAAATAAATAAAATTTCAGTAATTTTTAATATAATTACGTTATCTTATTTAAAAATTAACGATCTGTTTTTAAAATTATTTATGTTATATACGTTCCGTTAATATTATTAAGCTAATAAATACGTATAAATATAAGCAAAAAATTTATTTAAATATAAAATAAGGTAAGAACGGAAAAAAATTATTATTTTTTATTATATAAATCGGCTATTTCGGTTTAATTAACCTATATTTTCCGGATATAACTTATTATCTTTGAATCCTTATAAATAAAATAAAGGTATTTCGAAAACCGGTAAAAAAAAATTTTAAACCCGCATATTTTTTAGAAAGTTTTTCGATAAACGTTATAAATACCGTCAAACGTGCTTTGATCTTAATTAATTATATTTAACGCAATTAAACGGTATTTATTATACGGTATACTAACCGTAAAAACCATGGATCAGTTATCGTGTTCGAAGATACTGGGTATAATATCTATCGTATGGATTATATATGTAATGATTTTCTGTATATTTGGCTCAGCCTGGAAAATAAGGCTTGAACCTATATTAACCTTGCATTATAAATTAATATTATTTAAATTATATGAAAATAACGAACGTATATATATTACTTTTGGCTTAAAGTATTTAAGCGGTTTAAACCCTTAAGTTCGTTAAAACCTTTAAGCCTATCGTAGGCTTAAAAGGCTTAAAGCGCTAAGCTTTTTAAGATCTTTAAGCCAGTTACGTAACCTGAGACCTACGTCGGAACTAAGTCCCAAACTTTTCCGACCGTTTGTTTACAGGCCAAGCCTTTAGGTTACAACATTTATAATTTAAAAACTTATTAATAGAATTAAAAATATATATCGTAAACTTTAAGTCCAAATTAATAAATTCTTTAAGCGATAAAACGTAACGTTTATTACGTTACGTTAATTATAAATTAAAAAATAAGTTAAGATTTATTTTATTTCCTTTGAAAATTAATTCATTTTTTAAATAATTAAACCTTTTTTAATTTTTAATAAACGCTTAATCCTTTTCTTTAAAACTTAATCGGCAGCGATGCGCTTTTAAACTAGTATTATTATCGTTTAATTAAAGCGGAAATCTTTTAAAATATTTTTAAAAAACGTATAAAAGTAATAAGGTAATTTATAAAACAGGTTTAAATAAACCTTATAGCGTATATTTTACGTATCTGATTTTTAACGCTTTCGTTTATTATTATTATGACTTACTTAAAAACCTTTATAATTATATTTTTATTTAAATTCACTGAAATTAATATACGATTATGCAAGGTTGATCTAGGTTCAAGCCTTATTTTCCAGGCTGAGCTAAATGCACAAAAAATCATTACACGTATAATTTATACGATAGATATTATACCCAGTATTTTCGAACACGATAACTGATTAATAATTTTTACGGTTAAGATAGATTATATACCTCAGTCCCATAGAACCTTACTCTGAAGCAGAACCTTACTTTAAAGCAGAACCTTACTCTGAAACACAATGCGTGGTTGCCGATAAGCTTCGACTCTGATAAACCTTATGCCAGGCAGTAAACCTTAAGGATAAACCTTAAGGATAAACCTTAAGAATAAACCTTAAGGATAAACCTTAAATGCGCATAAAAGGCTATGTAGGCCCTCGCCAGTTTTAATCATTCCTATAGCTTCATTAAGACAGCTAAATATACCGCGTTATACTAACTATATCATACTAGTAATCCGTAACGAAAAGATTTACTAAAAAATCGTCTCATTTACGATATAAAGCCCCCATAAAGTCGCCAGACGGGCCAAAATTATCGACAATACCGTCGATTTAAAAAACTTATCCCAAAAAACCCGAATTCGGTTTTTAATTTTCGGATACGATTTATTTTACGAAAATAACGGTAATTAATTTTTAATAATATTTTTGCCGAAAAATATAAATATTATAAAGATATTATTAATAAAATTAAAAAAAAATAATAACGGGTTTAAAAATTTGGAAATTTAGATTTTAAAATAATACAAACTAAAGGATTACGAACGATAGTTTACCCGGCTGCTCCGGATTAAGAAAAACTTCCAAAATTTCGACAAGAATCGACGTAGATAAAAGCTGGTTCTGCGAAAGAGATGGGTTTTAAGAAAGCACAGGAATTAAGGTAGCAATTTATTATTTTATCCAATTATCTGCACGGTTACGTCTTCTCGAGGGAGAATATACGGTTATATTAATGATATTATATTATATTTTCATTTTACTATCCGCAAAAATAAAAACATTCGATTTAAAAATACTCGAACGTATAATTACTAGATAATATAATTATATTATTTTTTATTTTAAATCATTATTAAACCCCTAATTTTATATTATTATATTATATATATTGTTAATCGATAATATGATATAATTATTACTAATTAAATATCTTTATTATTTAAATAAAAGTCTTTTTAATTTATGTATATTAATATTTATATTTTACGATTTAATTTTATTTATTTCCGGGTATAATAATCATAAATAACGTTAAAAAGCTTTACAAGAAATATAAATATTTTAATAAAACCGGAAATTTAATTCAATATACATGTCCAATAAAAACATTATATTTTTATATTAATTACCTGAAAATTAATATTTAAATTAATTATAGTTAAATATTTTATTAATTAATACGTTGGAAATATTTATAAAATCCCTGTAATTAAATTTAGTAATTTAAGTATTATTATAAAACCTATGAATGTTGTTAATAATAAGACAAAATTTAGAAATATTCGAAATCACTTGATTAAATTATAATAAACCGGGAATATTTATCGAAAATTAAAATATCTTTGATAAAATTTTTAATTACGTAATGTTTTACGAAAATTAAGTTTATATATATAATAAATTAAGAAAGGTTTAATAATTTTATCCGTATAATTTTAATTATTACTATCTTTTAACTTAGTATAAATATATCGTCTATTAATGGAATAATATAATTAAAAATAATAAAAAGTCTTTTTCGGAAAAAGAATTAATAATAACGATGTTATTAAACGGTTCATAGTTATAAATAATTATATATAACTAGTTGTTAATAAGCTATAATGTATTTCTTATTAAATATTTAATGAATATATAATTTAACTGTTTATTATAAGATTAATTAAAATAATAAAAAGAAATTTAAAACTGGCAAGTTAAAATTTATATTATTTATTAAAATAAAAAGATTATTATAAATATTAAGGTCACGGATTCGGATAATACAGAAGCGGAAAATCATTTAATATAAATAGTTTCAATTAAGATATAAAATTTTTAAGTTTTAATTTAAAGTTTCAGCTAATTAAAACACTATTTACGTTATTTATAAAATCTTTAAATAAAATGATTTTAATTTATAAATAGAATTACGGTACGTAAATATATATAATTATTAATTTCGAAACGTTATAAAAAATGTTATTAAGATAAAATATACGCTTACGGGTAATATTAATAATAAATTAATAAAAACCTTATTACGTATATTTTTTTAATTGTTTAAAAAATAATTAAACTTAACAAATATTATAAAAGCCTTAAATTAACGGAAGAAAATTTTGAAAATTATTTTAAATGAAGATTACCTCATTAAAAGGATTTAATTGCTGGAAGAAAAATAAATTAGATAATTACGGCTTTAAGGAATAATAAAGCGTAATAATTAACGCCGTAATTGCATCGAGGTGTTAAGGGGGTATATCTGCTAGCAGAGGTTACGCTAGCACTCCATATACAGAAAGGCTGCTTCTGATCGGACCATATATATTCCGTAAACAAATTACATTAAAGTGCAGTGCGCGTTTTAAAGCGCCTATAACTATAACATAATTGATAATCTTTATATCTGCCAGCTTGCGACCATTAAGCCATGAAGATATGGGTATAATTATAAAATAAAAAACAGTATATAATATATATTAATTAATAAGTAGGTTTTAAAAATTTAAGGAAAATAAAAACTCGAAATATGTGCTGCTTTAATCGGAATAGTTTTAATATATGTAAAATAAAATATTACTTAAGTTTTAAAACCGGGCATATAAACGAAACCTATCGTTATAAGGCCATACAAAGTTAAATATATATTTATTAAGAAATATATAATAAAGGTAAAAACGTTTACTTATAAAGTTAAAAAGAATTAAAAATTAAAAAGTTATTAATTAATCTTTTATTAATAAGAAATAAGTATTAAAATAATAAAAGTATACTTTTATAAGTTTAATATATATAGTTAGTTTTTAAAATATAAGGCCCGTTATTATAGCTTGCATCTTAGCCATACCGCTACCAGGGCCAAAAGATCGGTAGAATGATCGCAATTATGGTGATCATTCTGGCGCTTACAGCTGTATATGTACTGGAGCTGCTACAGTGGATAATGCCGTAACACTCGTCTTGTAGTACGAAACGATGAACAGCTTAAAAGCGCTTATAAAAATACATACGTATATACGCTAGCTGGAAGGTCGTTTCGAGCTTTGATCGCTATTACGGCTAGGTTCGACCTAGAGCTCAAGCAAAATAACGCTGTGAACTCTTTCGTTAACGCGAATTTACCTTATAAAAAGGTCTGAATAGCCTCTCAGAGATGCCAATAATTGGCTTGAGCTACTGCCGAATCCTGATATAGCCCATCCAGGCTCTGTTAACAGATGCTAAAAGAAGATCGGTTCCATCTTATACGTTACAGTTAATACGCGGCCCGATATATCCTTTGTAATATTCCGGCTCGTACGATTTAATACGAATCCTAGTAATGTAGCTTACATAACTATCGACCGAATTATATTATACTTAACCGGAGCCCAACCGTTAACGTTATAATTTGGCATTAAGAATTAGATAAATATTGATGGTGATAATTTTTTAATCAATAATATAATAAAATAAAAAGATTTAAATATTTACGTTATATTATTATTTAAAACAATAAATCGTGAATATATAAATATAATATAATAATTATTTATAAAATTAAAATAAAATTATTATGTTTATATAAGGAATTATTTAATTAATTAAAAGATTTTAATTTCATAAAACTTTATATATTTAAAATTTAAAAAAAAATAATCATTAATGTTATAAATATTTTAAGGCATTAAAGGGGTATATCTGCGAACGAAAGGATACGGAGCATTTCTTATATATAAAAAGGTTACCTTTTAATCGGCATATATATGTTCCGTAACTAAGCTACTTAAAGTTATACGCGTACGACAGCATACGTAACTAGCTAAATATAATAACACAACTGATGTCCCCTACATCTGACAATTCCTTCCAAATTATAATGGTTCGGAAGTACGGGTGCTAATTTATGAAAATAAGTATCGTAATTAATTTAAGCTTTTATCGAGTAAAGTACGCTTGTCCTAGCCTTCTGAAAGTCCAGAGCCGTCATTTCTTCATATCTCGCTGGATAGTCATCCTGGACAAACGCAGGCAATGGACCCACCGAAGTTCCTCGGCTAGCCTTGAAGAAAAAGACGATCGACCTTCGTTCCGGCACGATACCATCTTCCATGTCGTGCATATAAGGGGGCGGTGCCACCTGGTGAATTCCAGCCTTCAACACATCGTTACTCCATCGCTGGAAGGTTTCGCTTATGTTGATAGCTAGTTCGGTCTTGCCACCTGGCGGACCAGGCGGGACTGGGACGAAGGTTCCGGGGCGGCTTCGATCTTCCATTTCCAAGCCGCCCACGTGATCCTGAAACACCAAAGTGATGATGCCAAAGTCAGCATGGGGCCAGCCTCGCTTGGTTTTGCCCTCTCGAAGCTTCGACATTGAAACAGGAGGGTAGTGGTTCAGGCGGAGTTCACTGGTCGTTTCCTTGCATCTTTCGACGAGGGTGCCGGGTGGTAGAGAAAGGCCAATCTCCAGAGCATGAATGACGCAAAGGCTGAGATTCTGAAGGTCTTCATACGCCTGCTCTGTAAACGGGCGGAATCCCGGAAGCGCAGACTCGCTGGGCCACAGGTTGGGAAACTCGGTGTCATCCCGAAAGCTGCAGTCAAAGTGTTCCTTTCGCAACGCAATTAGCAGGGGCGAGGGGCTTCACATATACGAATATCACAGCAACGCTGGTCAGGATGAATGGTCCCTGCTAACCTTTTCGTCCGTCAAGCCGGGTTTCGAGCCATTCTTGAGGTACCCCTCTCTGAGGTACGCTGTCGTCTCGCCGCCCTGGCCGCTCCAACCTCTTTGGGGCGCATTGCGCACCACATTGGCTATCGCTGCCTTCTCCTTAAGTGGGAGAGCAAACAAACGTGAAGTCTGGATGACACGATTAGAGTGATGGCAAATACTGAGTTGCTCACTCTGCGTCCCATTTAGCTTACCCATTTGAAAAGATCGGCTATTTGCTGATCTTCGATGCCATGATTGATCAGTTTGGCGAATCCATGTTGCTTGAAACTATCGGTCAGGTCGCGAGCGAGTTCCCTGCGCTCCGACTCGGATCCATTCAGGAATTTGGCGAAATCAAGTGTTCGAAGGGCCATCGTGACACGAGTTATGCGGCCGAGCTAGGAGAGACTCCGTCACAACCAATGCGATTTATTGTAGGGGAGAAGGAAAAACATGAGCCCAGCACTATACGCTCCGTCGCATGGTGTCCAAAGACACTAGATATACCCCCTGAGTCGGAGGTACTGGCCGGCCGCTTAGTGTTCTGGTAATAGATGACTACGTCATACAACCCTGCAGCTGCAGTGACGGCAAAGGTGACTGATTTCTCAATCTTTGCCAAAGGGTGGTTATGTAAAAGCTAGCTCCATTGAAAGTGTGAACCCGGGTGCCAAAATAATGGCCTGCGATAGGTGTGAGTGCATTGCAATAGGTGGTAGTGTGCTGTGCTGAGTAGTGGTGTGTTGAATTGCACTGCAATGGGTGGTAGTGCATTGTCCCGGGCTGCGTTGAGTACAAATCGGGTCTAATTAATCTCCGGACGCCCATACCGCTAAAATTTCCCTAAAATATCGGAAATCCTACCACCACCATACATTTTCTATAAGCCATTATGGTCTCAAAATAGTATATTTTATATTCCATCGGCGATTTCTTTAAAATGGGAACCTGCGAATTAACGGCAACTAAGCGGGCAGCTATTTAAGCATTATATAAGGCCGGAAAAACTTTATCGGAAATCAAACGCTTAAAAAACGTTCCGATATTAACGGTTTATAACATTATTCGCTGTTATAAAGAACTAGAAGCCGCCGGTCGTCTTATTACCTTTAAATTACGACTGAAACCTAAAGTGCCGGTTAAAATAATGGCGCGAGTTTTTCGACGGTTAATCCGGGCTACCGTTAAAAACGGACGTATTTTTTTCGAAACCTTAAAATGTTAAGTAAATCCGGAATTAAACTTTATCGAACGATTATCTGCGAAACTTTTAAGTATAAAAAAAAAATCTGCAGTAAGATATACCGTAAGTTATAATTTTTTTTAAAAAAAATAAACGTTTTATTATACTTATAAAGTATATATTAATTGCCTTAATATTAATCCGATAAAGATATTTTTAAAACCAGATATAATAATCGTATAATATATATTACCTGTAATATTAATAGAAAATATAACGAAAATTCTATTAAATTATTATTTAAAAATAAAAGGTTTAAAGTTAACGTTTAAGAATATAATATAAACCTTAAACGAATTTTTTTATTACTTTTAATACAGGTTTCCGCATAAATAATAATACGTACCTTTATAATATAATAATACTTTATTTTTTTAATTACAGATAACGGTTAAATACGGCCTTAAAATCGTATTATTAAAAGATAACGCCGGTTATTATTATAGAAAACTATTTATTTTATAAAAAAATGCTTAAAAGATTACTTATATTATTTAATTATTATAAAGTCCGGATTTATTTTTAATGAAAAATATTTAACGTATAATTAAGCTACGATTAAATAAGTAAAAGTATAAGTTATATTTTATTAAAAAGATAAAATATATTATCGAGGCCAATTAATAAAAAAATTAAATTATGTATTTTCCATAACTTAACTATAATTATGCCTAAATATGTTATAACCAAAAGGCTTGGCCTGTCAGAAGACGGTCGAAAGAGGTGAGATATACCCCTAACGTAAGTTTCAGGCTACGTAACTAGCTTAAAGGTCTTAAAGTGCTTAACGCTTTAAGCCCCTTAAGCCTAACATGGGATTAAAGGGCTTAACGGGCTTAAGGGTTTAAGTCGTTTAAGGATCTTTAGCTAAAAATAAAATAAATATATTTTATTTTTTATAAGATTTAATAATATAACATGCTTTTAATATTTATTATTATTAAACGTAATTAAAAGTACGACTTATTACTTAAATTCCCATAATACCGCTATTAATATAAACCGTGTTATTTAAGTTTAATAGTTGGTTAAGCCGTTAGTTGTTATAAAATGCTTACGTTTATTAAAAAAAATACAACCTTATTAAATATTAATTCTTATATTAAATACAAAAAGCCGATTTTATACAACTGTTATTGTTAGTATATTATTCGTTTTTAAATATATAATATGATTTTTAACCGGGTGTTCGGGGATTAATTGCACCCGATTTGTACCTAGGTAGTGGTGTGTTACGCTGCCATCGCATTGCACCCCTGAGAGCCTAGCGGGCTGTGAGGGATTTTACTGTCAGCGCTTGTCAGGCACTGTAGATACCCCCTCTTTGGAGTCCGCGTTACGCGCAATCAATCAATCAACAACTCGCTGCTCATCCAACTTATTGCTCTGAGCTGGCCTAGAAGGTGCTGAGCGACACCAGATAGGGAACGCAACACTCTGGAGCCGCGGCTCGTCGGTCCGGCGACCAAGGAAAACATCCCCTGGAGCTCAAACGAGTGCGGGGTCATGATCGCTTGTCTTTCAGACACCGCTTCGAGGCTGCCTTTCAACTTTGTATGTTGCACCACTAATTGTACAGAGTGCAATATTATTATGGTGACTACACAGCAATGAAACCGACGTTCCGTCTTAACTAAACACCAAGGTACGGACTTCGATGCTCTCCCGCTGCTTTGCGCCAGCGGGTGCCCTTCGGTCTAAAAAAGCCGAATGAAATGCCTGCTTTCCAATGTCTAACGCGTTGTCACTGCATTTGAGGATAAGGCGCTCGCTGTTTCCCATCCCCGACCAGTAGAACCATCGCTGCGTAGAATTGTATCTAATCCCTGAGAACCAATCTTTATGATCAGGGTACCGCATCTCCACTGAAAACAAATCATCGGCGTTCAGCGAATTGGCCGATGCGAAGGCCATGGGCGTCGTCAGCACCGTTCCGTTCAGAGGCCTCCAAACGTTGATGATGCGCCAGCGGCCGCCAAGCAGTTCCGGTGCCTTCTCCGAATCTGCGTATTCTCTTGCAAATCTTGCCGCAACCTCTTCGGTGTGGTCGCAGTGTACGAACAAGATCGGTTGACGATGATTCTGTGCACTCTCCCTACGCACGCCGTGGCCTAGGATTTTCACTCGGCGAGCGCCCTCGATATTCTTGAGAAGTAAAGCTTCCACCTCGGGATAGTAAACCCGTCGAATGTCGTCCTCCGAGTCAAACGTCTCATAGGTCGATTTGGAAGCAACATCTTGAACAGCCAGAAAGGCATCCTTATCGAGACTGTATAGTTGTTCTTGCCCCCGGATATCTTCCACACGAACAGTATGGGTCTCTGTCTCATTGTGATCTTCTTGAGGCCCCTCGGTGATGAAAGGAGCCGAGCCGTCTGTTGGCAGTGCAATGAATGTCAAGTCAGCATCAACTGCCCCACGAAATGTAGACTCGACATCTCGGTTGTGACAAGATGCTGATGTATCCATAGTATTCTTGATCCCTAAAGAAAGATTTAACGTTTTGCATACATACAACGGAAAAAAGCTGGTTTACAAGACTGGACAAAGGTTGCAATCTTTGAAATAGAACGGTGCACCTCCCATTCCACATCACCTTTAGTTGCATACCTATAATAAAACTAGAACTTTATTAACATGTACAAATCCGAAAATATCATTAATGATGGCAAATAATATGTAGCGTCTTTAATACCCTATAAATACTAATATACTTTGAGAAGAATAACATAGGATAATATAATTTATATATTTAAAACGTAGTAATAAAATAAAAACATAGGTATAAATATGAAAAGAACTTATTAAAAAGTTAAGATTAACAGTTTATTATTATATTAATTACGTTGCAATCTTTTTTAAAATATTTTCTTTGGTAAAATAGTTTAATATAAGTTAAAAAAAGATAATATATATAAACGCATTAAGTAATTTATTTCCTTTTTTTAATTATATAATCTTTATTATTTCTTAATAATAAATGGACATTTAAATATTTTATCATTTTTATAAAGAACTTAACGGTTTAAATTTAAAGAATAACTTAATATTTAATTAAAATACATTTTATATTCTTTATAACGTTTTTATTATAAAGTATTTTAAAAGCTTATAATTAAAGCAAGCTTACGGCTCGTCTTTACTAGCATTTTAATTGTTTATTTTTATTAATTTAATACGTAATATTAATATTATAAAAGGGTTTATAAAGTTTTTAAAATTAAATTAATTATTTAAGCTAAATAATAAAACCTAAGCTTTGGTTTTAGAAAGTTTAATTCCATATATAATATTACCGAAATACTTTTAAAAGCTTTATATTATAATAAACAGGGCTGAATTGATATTATCTCTTATATATAACAGTTTAAGCCGACTAAAAAAGCTTTCAATCTAAATACGTAAACGTTTCTTTAAATTAATCGGGTTCGTTATGTTAAATATAACTGGAATAAAAGAAAGCTTTAATTCCAATTTTTTAATTAATTTAATACGAATATTACAAGAATCGCGTTAATTAAAACGTAGCTTTTTTCACTTTCGAATACGATGTATTATAAGAAAGTTAGCTTAAAAGCTTTAAAAGCTCTTTTAATAAATAAAAAGACTATTTACGGTTTTTATCTTTAAGATAAAAATTCTTAAAAAGGAGAAATAACGCTATAATATAAGAATAAAGGTTCTTATCTTTAAAGAAACCTGCCTTTAAGGCCTGGTACGAGCTTTACGCGGCTAAATTTCGGATAAGGACAACTTAACTTTCCTTATTAAAATCTAAATGATTTAAGTAATTTAAATAATCTGGGACCAGATTATAATAATCATACAGGTTTATTATATACTTAATAGAGATGGCTATATAACAAACCGTTTTTTTAAATAAATAATACTACCTTAATTTCGCTTTATAGCTATTAATTTAAACCTTTAAGTAAAAGTATCGTTCTTTAATTAACGGGAAAGTTCGTTAATCTTTTTAACGAATAAACCCTAAAATTATTTACTATGTTATTGTTACTTGCAAATAGAACTTTATTTCGGATACTGCTTATACCTCCAGGTAGATGTATAACAGGTTCGTTAGATTATTATAATTTATATATTAATAAGAAATCCTTTAATATGATTTTAATAATATATATTCATAAATAATTTTATATATTTCCGAAACGAAAGTTTTTCGTAAAAGAATTATTAAAATAATATATTACAGAATAAAACGTTTAATAAATTAGTAAGGTAAAAAAGATCAGAAATTAAAATATAAACGGCCAGTTAAAGCGGTTTTACTGCGGATCCGTCGTAATTTAACAACGTAAAATAAAACATTATCCTTAATCTTTCTACCATTATCAATAAAATATATACAAGGTATTAAGTTTTCATACAGACTTTTCCCGGTTTTTATATAATTTTTAATCCTGAATAATCCTTTTACTTACTGAGGTATTACTTCTTATTTTCTTTTATAATATCGAAAGCTTTTTTAATCTCTTATATTTATATATTCTCCGTTATTTCCGCTTTATCTTATAGCGATTTAAAACGTATCTGCCGTTAGTTTTAATGAACAGATATAAAATATTAAGTGAATATTCATTTTAAAACGTAGTCATAATAAATAATTATTTGTTAATTCATTTTTAAAATATTATATAGTTTAAAATCTTAAAACCGAAATTTTTATTAAATCGGTTAATTTAAATATCTAAAGTAAGTAAATAAATTATATCTTCTTTTTAAAAATTTAATCTTTTTAAAAATTTAATCTTTTTAACATTCTTTATTTATGCAAGGTTGATCTAGGTTGAAGCTTTATTTTCCAGGCTGAGCCAAATATATAGAAAATTATTACACATATCATCCATAGGATAGATATTATACCCAGTATGTTCGAATACGATAGCTACTTGATGATTTTTACGGTTAAGATAGATTATATACCTCAGTCCCATAGAACCTCACTCTGAAGCAGAACTTCACTTTAAAGCAGAATGCGTGGTTGCCGATACCTTTTTTATTTATAATATATATTTAAGTACGTATAAAATTATTTAACCTTAAACCTTACCTAATAAATTACCTTAATAATAAATAAGTAAAACATATATAAATTAATAATAATTTATATATTTAAATGTTGTTTAATAACGTAATAACGTTGTTTAAGTAAAATAAATTTATTTAAGCTATTTAAAATTACGTTATAATTTTTATACCAAGTTACTTTTTAATATAAATATTAATTACAACCTAGTTTTTAGCTTTTATAAGCTTTAAATGTTTAATAACCTTATTTTTCGTCGCTTTAATATTTATTAAATTTGTAAAATCTTTATTAATTTATTTAATAATAGTTTAATATTTAAAACGCTCGTATGTTTCGAGTTTCGTTCGTAAGTTACGATTTCCGTAACGGAGCGTAATAATTTCGGTATTAAAGTCGTTAAGTTCTTTACTTATTTTAGTTATTATATCGCATATATTGCGAAATATGTTCGTATATTTTTCTATAATTCTTTAATTTTATAAGGAATATAAATAATCTCGTTACGGGTTATAATTATTTTTTCCGGTAATATTTTTGGCTTCAAGGCCGGCTAAGTTATGATTTCGAGATTTTTTAATATCGTTTTAGGTTTAAAAGGAAATATATTAATACAATATTATCTGGCTTTAATACTTTTATCGGTAAAGGCGATTTTTATAACCTTACGATATGCTTTTAGTATACGGTGTTTATATTAAAAGGTAATCGTAAGGATTTTACCAGTTTTATGAAACGTTTTACGATATTTCTTTTAAAAAACGGAAAAGAAAATAACATCGAATGGTTAAAGGTTGGTCTTTAAATAAAATAATAAATATATAAAAATAAAGAATACGTATATAATAAAATCATTTAAAATAAATAATCGTTATTTATAATAAAATCGTTGTTGAATTTAACTTTTAAATTCTTTTAACGTAATAATAATAATAATATTAGTTTACTTTTTCGGAAATAATATATATTTAATTTTTTGGATATCGACAGAAAATTATCATTATTATACGGTAAGTTTATTAAAGATATATACGGTCGTACTTTTTATATATATAAAGTGAGGATATTCGATAATAAAAACCTATAACGTTATTTCCGATTTTTTAAACCTTATACGAACCGTTTCCAACTCTTTTAGAACCGTTTTATTAACTTATTCCCTTTTTTAAACGTTTCTTTTCTTTATATTATACTTATTCGTAAATTTCATATTATATTTACCTTGGATTTAAATTAAAAAAGGGAAGAATTCGTAATATCGTTACGATTACAGATTTCGAAACGCTACTGCAATATAATTAGGTTTTTTGATATATATTTCATTATATCGTTTAATAAAGTAATTAACCTCATGTTTTTTAACGGTTCCGTTAAGGTTTAATAAGCTTTCGGTTATTTAACGAACTTATTTTTTCGTAAGAACGCGACTGCAAATTTTTTAAGTAATATTTAGTTAATAAACTTTTGCTTTCTTTAATCCGAAAATCTACTTACGTTACTTGAGGCTTCGAAACGCGATTTGGAATTATAAATACGGTAGGGTAAGATTAACTGGGGTATATTAAATCGTAAGCTTATAAACATCTTTATATTACCTAACCGTAATAAAATCCTTCATATCTTATATTTTACGTCCGCGATCGAAATTAACCATTTTTACCCGACATTAAATAATTAAATAATTATTAACATATTCTGAAATAAAGTTATAAGTAGTAGTTATTATTATAGAAAAAGTGGTATTTATTACTAGGGTAACCTATTAGGTATTGCCCGGGGTTAAGTTGTTTTAAAATAAAAATAATTTTAATATCAATTAAATCTTTTTACAGAATTTAATAAGTAAGGCGACCCCCCCACCAACGCTCCACCCCATCAACGCGCCACCCATTTTTGAAGCTATCAAGAACACAACTCTTTAGCGCAATTAAGAATATCTTAACAACCACTTAATTAATTAACTTCATACTAACGGCCACGTATAATAATATAATCGAGATCATCGTCGCTATTTTCTTCGCTTTCGGAAAGTTCGTCTTCCTATTAATTTAGCCAAATAACAGTAAAGGGTCCCTTCGTAAAAACCCTAAACCCTATATTCACCTTCTTAACCGATATTATCCTTACGAAATTCTTATTTGGTTCGGGCTATACTTTTTTACGCTTCTTAAATTTAATTTTTTTAAAAGTTTTAATTAATTAATTATTTAAACTTCGGTAACGAAAAACTTATTTATTTTTTCATTAAAAACTTTTACGAACTTACGGAACAAAAGTTATATAATAAGATTTGCGCAAATTAAATTAACTTTTACTAAAAGATTTTCGATCCGGAATAAATCCTTAAATAATTTAAATATTTTAATACTTAAAATAATTATTTAGGTTAAAAAATTAAGATATAATAAAATATTAACAAATTTCGAAATAAACATATTTTTATGTTTCTTTTTTTTAATGTACTTATTATTTAATACTTTTACCTTATTAATAAAACGCAAATTTATTACCTTTTAACTTTTTATAATATATTTTAAAATTATCATAATTTCGTTTTACGCTTTCGAAAACGCTTAAAGGAAATTGGTTTTGTTTATAATTTTAAAAGCCCGCCCGTAATAACGTTCGCGGAATTAATAACGAAACTTTTACTTTAACGTAACAAATATACCCATATTAAAAAGTTGGAAATAATAAAAAACGGACGTAAATTAAAAAATTATATAAATTTTATTTTTAAGGCATATTTATATATAGTTTTTAATAATATAATTATTATAGCCGTCGATAACTAAAAGCTTTTATTCGTTAAGGTCCTTAGGTTTAATATTAAGAATAAAAACCTTACGAACTATTTTAGACCGATTTCGGTATTCGTCTAGCCGTTTTTAAAGTGGTAAAATACCAGCTTTCGTATACTTTATTATCCGAATCGGGAAACCATTATTATTATACGTTAACGCCGCTAAAAAATTACGAACGAACGCTGGTTAACATTAATATATACGATTATAATAATCTATTTTTAAAGGTATCCTTTAAAAGGATAACTTTCTTAAGAGTTTTACAGAAACGAAAACTTTTTCCTTTGTACCTTCCATTATTCCGACCTCGTTTACGTTATATTAATTCTCTTATTTAATAACCTTGATTTCCAGCAAAACGAAACGTTCGAATAAAACGTTAATAAAAGCTAGAAAAACGTTATTTAAACGTTTATAATCGATCGTCGTACTTTTAAAAATCGGGTTACCTAACCTTTCTTTAAACGTTCGGAGTTATTATTATTAATAAAAAAACGTTATACGTATGAACGAAATCGGAAATAAAATAACGTATAACCTAACTAACCTTATACGATAATTTAAGAGGCTAAAACTTTCTTTTAAATTCGTAATAACTTTTAACGAACTTTATTAATCTTTTTTCGTCGGTACGTTTTCGATACGGCGTATTATATATCGTTTATTAACCTGGTATCCTTTAAAAACTAAACGGAAGAATCTTTTATATTTTACCTTATTAATCGCTTACGCCGTACGGAATTAAACTGAAAGCTATATATTATTCGAAAGCGCAGGTTCTGGTAGATAAGAAGATAATTTCTTTAATTTTTTAAAGCATTATTAGGAGGCTTTCTATAAGAAAAGAAATCAGTAAGTGGATTAACACGTAGCGCGGGTGTGGGGTGGCGCGTTGATAAGGGGGAGCGTTAATAGGGGGGTTGCCTTATTTAATAGAAAATTTACGCTGTCGTTAATTATCATTATGTTTAATAATTCTATTATAATTTATAATATAAATTAATTAAGTTTTTAATAACTTTTTAATGTATTAAATCTGTTCGTAATTAATATAATATTATAAATAAGTTCGAATATTTAATTAATTCTTTTTATTTAGCCGTCTGTTTACAGTTTAAAAGCGTTAAAAGCATATTATTTAAATTTAATTATATTAAATAACTTTATTAAAGTTTCGATAGCGGTTATATTTCTATGCGATATAGCTTTTATTAAATGTCCGTATATAATAAATAACAATATATATAATACGGAAGTTAAAATTATTTCTTTTATTTCTTTTTATATAGTTAAAATTTAAAAGGTTTTATAACTCCATCGAGTATTAAAAACATATTATTACAGTATCAGTCAGTTATTAAATCTTTTAATAAAAATACTTTAATAATATAATAACAGTAATTAAAAGTTTAAGTTATTTTAATAATAATTATAATTTACCGTATAATTAATAGGGTTATTATTTAATTTTATTACGTAAATTATATTTTCTAACTTTCTTATATTATTAGCATTTTTTAAGCAAATAATATATATATCTTACGGTTTTGTAACTTTATATAAGGTGAATATAAGTTCTAGGCTTTTTTTTAGGCTGAATTAAATATATAGAAAATTATTATACGTTATTTAGTTTTAATAAAAAAAATCTTTTTCAGTAATTAAGTATAAAGGTATTTAAGTTTTAAACGTAATATTATATAATTATTTATGCAAGGTTGATATAAGTTCAAGCCTTATTTTCTAAGCTGAACCAAATATACAGAAAATTATTATATATATAATCCATACGATAGATATTATACCTAATATCTTCGAATACGATAACTGATTAATGATCTTTACCGTTAAGATAGATTGTATACCTCAATCCCATAAAACCTCACTCTGAAGCAGAACCTCACTCTGAAGCAGAACCTCACTCTGAAGCAGAACCTCACTCTGAAGCAGACTGTTCGGCCCCCGTAAGTACGCAATTTCTCGACTGATGTCGGCTTGGGAGGCTCACATGCGTGGTTGCCGATAAGCTTCGACTTTAATGAACCTTATACCAGCTGGCTCCACGGTTCCGCATGGTCGCAGTAAACCTTAAGGATAAACCTTAAGAATAAACCTTAAGAATAAACCTTAAGGATAAATATTAAAGAATAAACCTTAAGAATAAACCTTAAGAATAAACCTTAAAAATAAACCTTAACAATAAACCTTAAGGGTGATATAATTATTTATAATTAATTATAAAATAATATTCTTTTTTATCGGAATAAAAAATATAAAAAACAATTTATTAATATTTTAAAATGCTTAATATATTTCTTTATAACTTATTATTAAAAGACTTATATAATACTTATAATTTTTATTCTTTTATATTATATATTAAATAAACCGTTTACATTAAGGTTTGCTACGACCCTGCCGAACTAGCCAGCGGGCATAAGGTTCACCAAGGTCGAAGCTTATCGGAAACCACGCACTCTGTTTCAAAGTGAGGTTTTATGGGACTAAGGTATATGATCTATCTTAGGCGTAAAAACTATTAACCAGTTATCGTGTTCAAAGATGTTAGATATAATATATATTATATGAATTATATGTAAAATAATTTTCTATATATTTAGCTCAACTTAGAAAATAAAGCTTGAACCTAAATCAACCTTGTATAAAATAAATCACAATTATTTTATTATTTTTATTATTATTATATAATATCTTTAATAAATCGTAATAATTTATTAATTTATTTTAAAATTTATTCGTATTTATAATATTATAATAATAATTCTCTTTTTAATTTTTAAAATTAATATTATAAGTTATTATTAATTTTATAAAATAGTATTTTAATTATAATAATAACGCATCGTATATATTAATCTTCTTCTTTTTTTAAACGTATTTCTTTATGTAATAAGGTATTTATGCTATTTTTATACTTACATTTTCCGTCGTTATTATTAATTATATATTATAAGGTTAATCTAGGTTCAAGCCTTATTTTCTGGGCTAAGCTAAATATATAGAAAATTATTATATATATAATCTATACGATAAATACTATACCTAATATCTTTGAAAACGATAACTAATTAATGGTTTTTACGGTTACGATAGATTACATACCTCAGTTCCATAGAACCTCACTCTAAAGCAGAACCTCACTTTAAAGCAAAACCTCAATCTGAGGCAGACTGATGCGTGGTTGCCGATAAGCTTCGATTAATCACGTATTAAAATATATTTTTAAGATTATTTTTAATAATATAAAATTAACCTAATTCACGCTTTAATTTCTAGGCTAAGTTAAATATATAGAAATCTATTAGATATATAACCCATACGATAAATGTTATATTTAATATCTTCGAATCCGATAAGTAATTAATAGATTTTATAGTTAAGATAGATTATATACCTTAGTTTTATAAAACCTTACTTTGAAGCCGAATCCGGTTGTTAACAAGTTTTAACCTTGATGAACCTATGCCCAGTAGTAAACATTAAGGATAAACCTTATTATTATTATAAATAACATATGAATAAACTTTACTTTATTAGTTTCTTAATAAATTACAGCATTATATTAATATAACTGTGTTTTATTAAATGTTTTATCGTAAACTATTATTAAAGCAATATTAAAATTTACGATTTATTTCTGGTTTTAAATAAAAACTTTAAATTAATAAATATCGTAATTAATTTATCCCTTATTATAAGTAAAATTAATACCTTTTAAGTAATTAATTTTATAAGGTACAGTTTTATCTTTTTATAATACTTATAATTCGCTAATTATTTCAGGTTTAATAAAGGTTAAATCGGTTTATTAATTTATTATAAAAGTGTATTAATTTACTTTAATTCATAATTTAATTATAATATAAAAAACTTCCCTTTTTTTATTTTATATAAATTCCTTTTAACAGTATATATTAATTCGTCTTACTTTTATCATCTTAAAAATTTGTTTATTAATAACGTTCATTTTATACAAAGTTGATTTAAGTTCAAGCCTTATTTTCTAGGCTAAGCCAAATATACAGAAAATTATTACATATATAATCCATACGATAGATATTATACCTAATATCTTCGAATACGATAACTAATTAATAGTTTTTACGGTTAAAATAAATTATATACCTCAGTTCCATAAAACCTTACTTTAAAGCAGAACCTTACTTTAAAGCAGAACCTTACTTTAAAGCAGAACCTTACTTTAAAGCAGAACCTTACTTTAAAGCAGATTAATACATGGATGCCGATAAGCTTCGACTTTAATAAACTTTATGCCAACTGGCTCCACGGTTCCGTATAGTCGCAATAAACCTTAAGGTTAAACCTTAAAAATAAACCTTAAAAATAAACTTTAACAATAAACCTTAAAGGTAAATTTTAAATACGCATAAAAGGTTATATAAACCCTTATTAATCTTACGGCTCGATTATTTCTATAACTTTTCGAATTACCTTTATCAAATCAACTAAATATACCGCGCAATTCCGAATACATAATACCGGTAATCCGCAACCGTAAGATTTCTAATAAAACCATCTCTTTTATGGTAAAAAATCCTTATAAGGTTACCGGACGCGCTAAACTTATCGATATTACCATCGAACTAGAAAATTTATTTCCAAAAAATTAATTTTAATTTTTAATTTTCGGATACGATTTAATTTGCGAAAATTATAATAATAAATTTTTAACGGAACTTATGTTACATAATATGGAAATTATAAAAATATTATTAGTAAAATTAAACGGAAAAAATAAAAACCCGTTCGAAAATTTCGAAATTTAGATTTTAAAATAATATAAACTGGAAAATTACGGACGATAGTTTGCCCGGTTATTCCGGATTGCGAAAAATTTCCAGAATTCCGACAAAAATCGATATGGATAGGAGCTGGCTCGGAACTAGGCAGTTTAAAGTCGCCTTGAAGTAAGATTCCTGCGAGAGAGATGGGTTTTAATAAAGTACAGAAATTAAGGTAACTGTAACGAACCTGTCATACAACCACTTGGAGGTATGAGCAGTATCCGAAATGGGGGTTCTTGATTTGCAGGTAACAATAGCATAATAAATGGGGTGTTCGTTAAAGAGATTTGCGGATTTTTCCTTTAACTAAAAAACGGTACAGTTACCTTTAGTTAAAAGCTTAGATTGATAACTAAAAAGCGAAATTAATTAAGTACTATTTATATAGGAAACCGTCCGTTATATATTTATCCTGGATTTTAATAAGGGTATTGTAAATTTATATAATTTATGTAATTTATGTAATTTAGTTTAAGATTATTTAAATTATTTAGATTTATTAAATTATTTAAACTTTAACGCGGGAAAGTTAAGTTTTTTTTTATTCGAGGTTTATCCGGTCGAAACTTTTTTTAAAAATTTCCGAAAGTAGGTTTTTTAAAAATTTTTGTTTCTATACCGTAATATTATTTTTTTTTTTAAAAAATTTTTATTTTAAAAATAAAACCGTAAGTAATTTTTTTATTTTATTGGAAAGGTTTTTCGTAACTTTTTAGCTAACTTTATTATAATAAGTTAAATTAAAAAAAAGAAAAGAAAAAAAAAATTACGTTTAAATTAATGCGATTTTCGAAATATTCGTATTAATTTAATAAGAATATTCGGTATTAAAATATTTTTTTATTTTAATTATATTCGGTTTAAAAAAATTAATTATTTTTTTATTTAAGGAAATTAAAGTTATAACTGTTATATTCGTCGTTAGCGTTTATTTTATAACGTTTTAACCATAAATTCTTTAAAAAAAGTAAACGAAATTTAAGATCGTTTATTTCGGAAATAACGGGAAATTAAAAATAATTTTTTTACGTTTTAAGAAATTACGAAAAAGGAATAAAAAGCCGTAAAAGAAAGGTTGGTTAAATTATGGCGTTAATAAAATAAAAAATTAGCAGAATTTATTAAAAAATTAAAACGGTTACGTTTTTAATAAAACTTTTTTAAAAAGAAAATTTTAAAAATATTAAAAAAAAGTTTGGAATTGGATTAATTGGAAAAACGGGAAAGGTTAAAGGAAAAGTAACGTCGTATGAAAGTAAAGTAAGTACGTTTTGTTTTTAAGATAAACGTTATAATAAAAGCGTTTATTTTTTTCGGTTAAAACGTTAAAGGTTTGGATTTAGGTAAGGGACCGTTATCGTTTACGACCTTAACCGTATTAAAAACGGTCGGTCCGGATTTTGCCGATAAAAATTTTTAATTAAGTTTATCGTATTTATTAGGTGTTTAAATAATTTTTATGTATTATTTTTAAGTAAGTAATTTATTTATTTAATTAAGTACTGGATTTTATTTTTGATTATTTTAAAGTTTAATATTTTTTCGATTTCGTATTTGTTATCGTTTTTTTCGATTTCGAGGTTTTTTTCGAACGGGGCGTTTTTTGGGGTTGGTTTTAATAAAAAAATATGGAATATAGGGTATATTTTTATGGTTTTAAATAATAACAGTTTGTAATTAATTTTTAAAATAATTTTTTCGATTTTAAATGGACCGAGTTTTTTGAAATTAAATTTATCGTTAAGTTTTTTCGTTTTGATTTGGGAAAGGTTTAATATTACGTTTTGTTTTTAACGTAATAAATAAATTTTGTTTTTTTTTATTAAAATTAATTCCTTAATTTTTTTTTTATTATAATATTAGGCCATTTTTTGTTACAAAAATTATAATTTAATTTAAAATCGGGTTTATATTATTTTGATTTTTGTTATTATTATTTTTGCTTATAAAATTATCGTAATAATAATTAAGGCCTTACGTATTAATTATTTTAGTCGTTAAGTTATTACGTTATATTTATATATAATTATATAAGGTAATATATTTATGTTTTCGTTAATAAATATATTATAAGTTATTTATGTAAGTAATAAAAGTTTAATTTAATTATTTTGTTAATAATTAATATAATTTCGAAGGTATTATTTTAAGGTTTGGTTTAGTTATTTTGTTTAATTATTTATTTGAAGGTAATAGGTTGTTAAAAATTTAAGCTTAATATTAATTTGCTTAAAAAAACTGGTACCGAATTTAAATATAAAAAGTTTATTTCGATTAAAAATAATTTTTTTTGGTATTTTATGTTTATCGAAATAATACCGAATAAAAATATAAATTAATTATTTTACCGTTATAATTTTTTTAAAAAATAAAAAGTACTTATATTTAATAAATTTGTTAATAATTATTTATACCGTATTATATTTAATTTTAATAACGGGGTTTTTTGATATAAGGAAATTAATAATAAAATTTTAAGTTATGGTATTTTATATTTTATTAGGTATGTTTATAGGTTATAATAAGTTATACGGTTTATAACGGGTTATTTTTATTTTATTATAAATATTATAATTTTTAATTATTCGTTTAATTATTTAATAAAATTTTAAAAAATTATATTTCTTTTAAAATCGCTTAATAATTTTAAATATTTTTTAATATTTATATAAAAGGTTTTTATGGAATTTTTTAACAAATTTTTTTTATTATTAACGGAGGATATAAATCTTATTACGGAATAATAGTTAATTTTTACCGTTTCCTTTTAGTTATTTAATTTTTTTTAGTTTTTTTAAGTCGTAAAAATTTTTAAATTAAGTTAACTTTTTTAAAGTAAGTTATTTTAAGGTTATATATAATTATATTATTTTATCGTTTTTACGATATAATATTTATATGTATCGCTTAAAAACTTTTAAGTCGTAATCTTTTTTTCGGTTTAAAATATCTGTTTGGATATTTTTTTTATCCTTAATATGATAAATTTTGAAGTTAAATTTGGATAAGAAAATTATTTAATTTTTATGGCGTTTATTTAATTTTTGGGTAATTATAAATTTGGTTAAATTTTTATGGTTTAAATAAATATTAAATAATTTTTTGATATTATTAAGGAATAATTTTTATTCCTTAAATATTAAAATAATTATTAGCAACTTTTTATCGTAAATAGGATATTTAAATTTTACGTTTTTAAAAGTTTTGGAAAAATACGTTATTAGGTACCATTTTTTATTATCCTTTAATTATTTTAAAATTATTTTAAGGGCGTAATTTAAAACGTCCGTTTTAAATCGTTTTTTTTTATTAAAGTTTAATAACTTAATTACCGGGGCGTTAATAATTTTGTTTTTAATTTTTTAAAAAATTTTTTTTATTTTTTTTAAAAGTTCGAATTTTTTTTTAACGTATTTTTTGGTAATAAGTTTAATTAAAAGGTTAATAAATTTATTATAATTTTAAATTAAGGAACGTATATAACCGGTAAATTTTAAAAATTAACGGATATTAATAATAATAAGTTTATTTAAAATTAATCAGTTTTTAATAACTTTTAATTTAAAATCCTAAATTTAAATTTATTCCGGGATAATAATAAAACTTAAAAAATTTAACTTTTGGGTATATTAAACGCTTTTTTTAACATTTATTAATAAGTTAATTTTTTTAAAGGCTTTTAATACTTAAATAATATATTTTTTATATTTTTTTAAAGTTTTTAAATAAATAAAAATATCGTTTAAATAAACGAAAACGAATTTATTTAAAAATTTCCGTAAAATAATTATAAATATATATTAAAAGCTAACTAAAATATTAATTAAACCTTATAATATAATTTTATATTCGTAATATTTATAAATAATTTTAAAAATAATTTTTTACTTTTTACTTTTAGTTATTCGAATTAAATAATATCTGTTTAATAAATCCAAAGTTATAAATTATTTAACTTTATTAATATTTTTTTTTATAATATTTATTAACGTTAAAAAATATCCATTTTTAATAATAATATCGTTTAATTATTTATAATTATAAATTCGTCGGTATATTAAATTTTTATTTTTATCGATTTTAATTTTGCCATTTTTTATTTTTGGTACCATTATAATTAAATACCTTATAAATAATTCGGATTTTTGGATATAACTTTTTTTAAAATTTCGTTAAAAATTTTTCCAAAAAATTTTAATTTTTTTAAAATTTATATAATAAATTTGATAAAGCTTTAAATAATATTTTTTTTAATAAGAATTTTATAATTTTATTAATTATAATTAAGTAATTTTTTTCGGATTCGTTTTTTAAATAACTTTTTAAATCGTTAATATTTAAAGGGATATTATTATTATTAAGTTAAAAACTTTAATTTTTTTAATTATATAATAAATTTTATAAAATTTTTTTTTAAAATTATTTTATAAAAATATCTATTTTTTCCAATTAATCCGAAAATTATTAAAACGAAACTATAATATTTTTAAAATAATATCGTATCCTAAAATATCGGCAATATCGAAAATAATTCGTTTTATATATTTTTATATTTGGACCATAAATTCCTTTATTTTTCGGAAAATTCGACCGTTATTATAAATAAATAAATTTTTATTAACTATACGTAATTTATATAATTATTATTTATACTTTTAAAGGATCTAATACTTTTCGGTTATTTTAAAAAAAATAAATTTTTTTTTTATTCCGGAATTAATTATAGCATTAAATATTTTGTTTTCGTAATAAATAAAGATTTCGATTTAATTCCGTATTTTTTATTTTATTTTATATAAAGTTTTATATATAAGGGTTTTTTAATACCTTACTTTCGAAAGCCTTTATAATTTTTTAACTAATAGGTTTTAAGGACTAAAAAGCGTTTTTATTCGCGTACCTTTTTGGTTACATACTTAATATAATAATTATTTATATACTTAAACCATTTTTTATTACTAAACTAGTATTTATAAATAATTATCTTTTTTTAACTTTTTTTTAAATTTGATACTTTACGAATTATAAGGTTAAAAAAATAAACTTCCGAAAAGGGTACTTCCATAATTAAAAAGTTATGCTTGTCGTATAATATTAATACGTAATATAAATATCCTTACGTTATAACCTTTTAATTTCGCTTTAATTCGGAATATAAATAATAAAATTTAAAATAATTTGGTTATTAAGAAATTTTTATATATTTATATTTATCGTCTAGTTTTATAAGCGTTTTTTTATTATAACCCGGTTAAAAATCGTTATTTTTTTTAGTTCGTTAATAAATAAGGTAATTATAATCGTAATAAGTAATAAAGTATAAAAGCTTATAATTATCTACCGATTTAAGGTATATTATATATTCGGAAAAAATATAATATTCGGGGGATAATTATTTATAATTATCGAAATTTTTTCGTAATTAACCGTTTTAATCGTATATTTTATATTTTTATATATCAAAATAACAAATATATCTTAATATAATAATTACTTTAAAATTCGTTCGTCTTAAATAATATTTATAAACTTTAACCATAATATTTTTACAAATAATATAATTTTTACTATTTAAATTATTATTTTTAATCTTACTGGTTATAATAATAATAAATTTTTAATTAATAAAAATAACGTTTATTTTCCTTTTATCTTTATTTTTGCTATTTATATTTCGTTCGGCCGTACGGATTTTTTTTTTGGGCTATAAAATTTTATTCTTTTGATAACTTTTTTAAGGATTTCCTTTTTTTGATAAAAAATAATATTCGCTTTTAAAATAACCCTTTTTGCCGTAATTAAAATATTTAATTTTAAATTTATTTTTTTTAGATTCCGTTAAAATAATATTAACTTTTTTTTAAAATTTATCTTTAATTTTTTTATTATTATTAAAACGTTTATTATTATTTCGTTTATTAATACCTTTTTTTTTAAGGTATCGGTTAAAAATACGTCGGTCGGAAATAATAATTTTATCGACGTATTCCTTAAAAAATTTTTCCTTAAAAACTTTAAATATTTTATTTTTAATTTATTTTTTTAAGCCGTTATAAAAAAAAAAAAAAAAATTTTTTTTAATAACTTAAAAATAATTATTAATCGATTAAATTCGGTTACGTATTTTATAACAAACGTAATTTATTTTAAATCATAAATTTTTTTAACCGTATATTATTATTTATCGGTATTTTTATATAAAATTCGTATTCGTTTTTTAAAATATTTATAATCGTTAAAAACGTAATTAATAATATTTAAATAATTATCGGAAAAATATATTAAGTAATTATTAAAAATGGGTTCGAATTAATCGAACATTTTTCCAATAAATAATTAAAAGATAATTATAATTTTTTAATAATCTTCCGTTAAAAAATTTTTATATTATTTAAGGTAAAACCTGGCCTTAATTAAAAATCCTTTTATATTTGTAATTTTATTATAAGGTTTAAAAATAATTAACTTATAACTTTTAATATTAGATATTTTATAATAAACAAAAAAAAGTATAATTTTTTTTCGTTTTCGGTTAAATAATAAAAAGATAAAAATTCGTAAATAAAAGGTAAATATTTTAAAAAAAAGTATTAAAATTTTTAAATAAAAAGTAATTTTTAAAGCCGCAAAAATTTTTTTTAATTATTAAGCAAGTTTAACGTTTTTTTTTTAAAATTTTACGATTTCCTTAATTATAAGGTCCAGTCGTTAATTAATCGTAAACTTTTTTTTTTTTTTTATTTCCGTAATAAAAATTTTTTTAACCTTTTTTTTATGGTTTAATTCCTTAAGCCGTATTTCGATAATTTCCTTTATTTTCTTAAAGGTAAAAATTAGTTATTATTAAAAAAAAAAAATTTTTCTTAATTTTTAACTTTAATAACCTTTAATAATATATTATCGATTAATTAAAAAACTTTTTTAATAAGGGGTAAATTATATAATCCGGTTATTAATTTTTTATTAATTAATAACGGAAATCGAATATATTATTTATTTATTAAACGTCGTTTTATAATATCGTTTTTATTAAGTTTAATAAAGCTTATATTTAATTAGGCCTTAAATTATTCGTTAGTTATTAATTAAGGAATTATTAAAATATAACGAATTTATTATATAACTACCTAGAAATATAAGTAATATCCGAAATAAAGGTTTTTAATTTGTAAGTAATAATAATATAATAAATAAAATATTCGTTAAAAAAATTTACGAACTTTTCCTTTAATTAAAAAACGGTATAATTACCTTTAATTAAAAACTTAAATTAATAATTAAAAAATAAAATTAATTAAGTATTATTTATATAAAAAACCGTCCGTTATATATCCATTTTAAACTTTAATAAAAATATCGTAAATTTATATAATTTACGTAATTTATATAATCTAGTTCAAAATTATTTAAATTACTTAGATCCATTAAATTACCTAAACCTTGGCGCGGGGAAGCCAAACTTCTCCTTGCCCGAGGTTTACCCGGTCGGAGCCTTCCTTAGAGACCTCCGAAGGCAGGTCTCTCAGGAACCCCTGTTCCTGTACCGTAACAGTAACAATCTATTATTTTATCCAATTATCTATACGGCTACGTCTCCTCGAAAGAGAAAACGTTCATTTTATAAGTTTTTTTTTATATTTTTAATATGCTTTTAATGTTCTTAGGTAATATTTAATTAATATTTTAATTATTTCTTAACCGTTATAATTAAGTTTTAAATTTAAGTAATTATACGTAAAATCTTTTATCTAATATTTTCGTAATTTTCTAAGTAATATTCGTACTAGTATTAAATTAAGTATTATGTCAAGATATATTTTCCTTTCCTTATTAAAAACCTTTATAATTTTTATTTTTCGTTAAGTTTTTAAATAAGTGTTAAATTAAAATATAAATTAATAATAATTCTTTAAAAAGTTTTATAATAATATAATATATATATATCTTTTCTATCTTAAGGTTATATAATTCGTAATATTATATAATGTTTTATTCTTAGTAAACCTTTATTAACCAGTTTCTTTTACCCTAAATATAATAATAATATTTATATAATTATAATAAGAAATTATCTATATTGTTTTTAATCTTTAATATCTTTTCCGCTTTAGTTTTAAAAACCTTATTCTTAATAATATATATACGTAATTCGTCGTTGGATATATTTTTCTTATTTTTAATATCACAGATAATAATCTTTTTTATAATAAACCGTATATAGCTTGATATATTGGTCGGGTTTTTTTAAGCATAAGACCTCGTTTTAATCTTAACATTTCTTATTCTATGTATTTAGCTTTAACTATTTTCTTTTTCGTTAATTTTTTTTAATACGAGCTACAAAATAATTATGGGTTTTTAAATATGTTTTACTTTTTAAATACTTTTAATTATTAAGTAATTATTACTCCTCTTATATCATTACGTTATTTTATAATAACCTTGTAAGAAAATATTACAACCTTTATAATTTTTAATAGATTTTTAATAATAAGTTAAAGGTTTTTTTTCTTAATTTTGTTTAAAATTCTGGTATTATTATTATCTCGCCTTTTTACACTTTTTTAAATATTGAAGTTTAATTACGATATAAACTTTTAATAAACTTTATATTAACTTTTATATTAACTTATTTTGCCGTTATTATAATATTTAACTTCGGTTTAAAAACGTTATTAAACTATTTTAGCATTATTAATTCTAACTTTATTTTATAAAGCTTAAAATCATAAAATGCTTTTAAATTAATTAATTCTAGCAAGCCCGGCTCGTACGAGGGCGAGCCGTTCCTACCGTTTCTATTATCCTTTATACTACCACTTGTTAATTTTCTCGGTTTTTTTAATATTTTTTAATAAATGTAATACGTCGTTTTATTTTACTAACTTGGGTTTTAACGTTACCTGTTAGCTTTCTATAAGAAACGTCGGTTAAATTATGATTTCCATTCTTTACTTATCTTATCTTAGCCATTTTCTTTAAAAACATTATAACGTATTAAGGTCGTAATGGCTCAGTACTTGTGAGCCTGAGTGTCCTTTTTCCGCGCGCTTGCTGCAGGCTTGGGCAACCCCAGCTTACGACAAGACAGCTGGTTCGAATCCAGCTTCGGACAACGTGCGTTTAGTGGTACCAAGCTTATTATACGGACCATTTTAGGAGCCTCGGCTCCTACAGCGTGGCTGGCGACAATTGGAGTAGTTGAAGACGGTTAAACGAATTTAAACTATCGTGTACGTAATTAAATTTAATTATTACCATATCTACGACCCCTATTAGTTTTTTATCCGGCCCGCTTATAGGTACGGTTTTTGAAGTGTATTTTCCGGTCGTATTGTATTATTAGACGTATATGTACCTAGTACTATCGTAAACCAGGCTTCAGCATGTATATATAGCTTGATACCTTATTAATAACACTTTATATATAACGTATTAAAACGTTAATGTTTTTCTTTAAAGCTTATTACTTATTATACGGTAATACGTTTTATATTTTTAGTTTCCGTTTGCATTTTAATTTTAATTTAAATTTAAAATAAGGATAACATTTATAAAAACTTTTACTAACTACTTTTAATTTAACCTTTTGCATCTTAAATAATTCCCTGTTTTAAGTTCGAATTAATTAAATATATCTTTAATTAATAATATTATTATTTTGAAACTTTACTAACCTTATTAAACCCCCTTTTAAAATTAAAATACACGTAACTTTATATAAGAAAGATTTTAACCTTACCTTTATTACCGTAAGCTTATTATTCTTTCGGTTTAATTTTAACGTTATTTTAAACAATTTAAAGCTTAACTTTAATCTTATAAATAATTAATTTCAACTTATAACATTTTTTCTTAAAGTTATTAAATAATAAACCTTTTAAAATTAGTTAATATATTAGCGATATTATATAAAATTTAACGGAAGTATTTTATAAAGGTCTAAAACGTATAACAGATATAAAACCTAAGTAATTATTAAGTTTAATCTTATGATTTATAGTAAAAATCGTATTATATAAAATCGAATAATAATTAAAAAGTAATAATAATATATATGTTTTCTTAGTTTTAAAATCGAACGTAATTAAATAAGCTTTATTTAATTATTTAATTAATTAACTAAAGATGGTCGCATAGACCGTATTCGATTATAATTAATTACGTAATTCTAGGACTATAATCGGACTTATCCTCTTGCAATCCCGACTGTTTAAGATAGCTAACGCTGCCTAGACCATATCGCTTATCTTGTATTATCTTTAACCTATTTAAGTTTATATAAACTATTAACGGGTAAAGTTAATACTATGGATATTATTAAATATCCCCGCTCTTACTCCTCATCCTTAACCTATAAATATTATAACCCGCGTAAAAGCCTTTAGATTAATAACAGTAAAAATTAAACTATCAACTTTAATCAACGCGGCATTTTTATTTAAAAAATAATCGTTTATTACGATAATGAAGTTACGGTCAAAATTAACACTATGCATATTATCGAAACTAAAAGCTGTCCAAAGAAATACACGTTTCTCATCCTTAATAAGTTGCATCCTTTTTACGATATAGTTAGAAACCTTTATATTTAATAATATTATATCAATAATAAGTTTAAGTTATAAAATCTAGTAATACTTTAAATTTAATTCTAGTTTATAATCGAGGCGAAGTTATCCCTTTTCCTTTTTAAAATTTAAAGTTTTTCGTTTATTATTAAATCTAATCGGAATAAATCATTCTTTTTAAAAAGAAAGTAATTTTATGTAAACTATAACGGTTAACTAGCTATTTTTTCGAACAGCGATATTGTCGAATAATAATAACGATTAGAAGTATTTACTAAGGTAATTATATAAAAAAATAAATAGGGTATATTATATTTAAATCGTGTATTAAAATTATAAAGGTTTATAAATATATAATAATATATATATATATATAAACATATATAAAGTAAATCAAACTTAAACTTATATTTAAAAATATTAAATCTTCTTTAAAACATTTATAAAAACCTTTCTATATATTAAATTCCTAATACTAGATATATATCTTATAAGCCTTAGATTTAATTTTTATTAACGAGTATATATTATATACTTAAACTATAACGTTAATATATTTAATTACTTATTATATATATAACCTTGTTTTTATTATAATGATAATTTATATCTTAATTATACATCGAATTCTTTTTAAAAACCGAACTGCTTAGTAATTTCGTAACGTTTTTAAATCCAGTGTTATAATTTCTGGTTGCTTTATAAAATTTCTGCAAATTTTCTCATTCTCGTAATAAGTATCATTATATTTATAGGTCTTTTTTATAACCGTTTCCTTCGCATTTGGGAATCTTTTTTTAAAGAAAAGCGGTATATATTTATTCATTTAATTCTAAGCTTTGTTAGTATATTAAATACATATTATAATATATTTAAAATCTTTAACTTGTATATTCCGTCTAAGAGAACGTATAAACAACCTTTTTCTTAAGTTAATAAAATGCAAATAATCATAAAAATATAAAATAGTTTATATATAAAAATAAAAAGCACGGCCTTTAATATAACACAAGCTTAACGGGTTGATACCAGCCTAAGTTTAACGTTTATAATAGGTCTTAACACAGCGCTATTATAATATATTATTATGGTCCAGCCAGTCTTGGCTACCTCAAACGGTCGGAGCTGAAGAGGGATATGGTTTACCTTATTAAGATTAGGCCTCATTTTGGAGGTTGGAGCTGCACCTGCGGCGCAGCTGCAGCGAAGGCTTTGAAAAACCGTAGCTTCAGGGACGACGTTAACCTAATTAGAAATGTATCTACAGAAATCACAGAACCTTGAAAGTTAGGCCTAATATTAAGTTATAATTTTATTTTATTTTCGTTTTTAGCTCTGTTACGTACGTCTTTATATAAATTATCTTAGGCCTTTTTTTCGAAGCTTTTAAATAATAATAATAATAATAATAATAATAATAATAATAATAATAATAATAATAATAATAATAATAATAATAATAATAATAATAATAATAATAATAATAATAAAAGCAACTATTATATAGCGCTTTAATAAAGGTTTTTAACCGTATATAAGAATATCTGATTGGGGTTAATTTGGCGAAGATATTAAAGAAATAAATTAAAATTTCCGTTATATATACTTCTTTTAACCGTAACGCCCTTATAGTTATAACGTAATAACTATAACTCGTACGAATAAAAAAAATTTAAACGGGTTTTTTATATTAAATTATTCTTAAAAGGTTTATGGCTAATATTACGACCGGTAATTATTACGTCGTAATAAGAAAAACGTTCCGGGTAATTAAATTAAAACTCTTTTTAAATTTGCGAAGTATAAGTATAATCCGTACGGCTGAAAAATTAATATACGAGCTTTTCGTATATAAAATATATTTAAAAGAAAACCCGGGATACGATAATATAACCGATAATTATTCTATCATAACTATAAGGTCATTACGGTCGCCTATTTCTTATATATATACCTAATCGTATTAGTTACAATTACTATTTAAAAAACTTAAAAAAAACCTTTATATATATATTAGCTTATACTTGATACGTATTTATTACATTAGACTTATTGGACGCAAATTAACTATAAAATAACTTTTTATTACTTAAATTCTTTTAAGCTTTTTTAAAAACATGTAAAAAATGTTAATATTTTAATAAGAAGCTATAAACCGGACTTTTTTTTCGTATAATTAAATCTAACTCCTCGCTGGCTTATTACAGAAATACGACATTTAATTGGTTAATTTTTGTTATCTTAGCATAATATATTAAAGAACTTTTAAAAAGAATGAAGAGCCAGCGAGGCCTGAGCTTGCTAAGGTAAAATATATGCGATCGTACTTTTAGGGTTACGTGACTAATTATGACGGCTAACTGGCTTAACCAACTATTAAACCCTAATCGTACGGTTTATGTTAGTAATAGTACCGTAAGAATCTGAACAATAGAATAAGGGTATAATTACGTTTAATAATAGCAGATATTAAAGGCAATCTAAATAACTAAGTTATATTATACGTTGGTACTATTTAAATATAAGAAAATAACGAACGTATATATGTTATTTTTGGTTTAAGGTATTTAAACGGTTTAAATCCTTAAGCTTATTAAAATTTTAAGCTTATTGTAAGCTTAAAGGGTTTAAAGTGTTAAAGCTTTTAAAACCTTTAAGCCAGTTACGTGATCCGGGATTTACGTCGGAAACAGGTTTTAAATTTTCCGACCGTTTGTTTTTGGGCTAAGTTTTTAGATTATAATACGATTTCCTTTTTCTAGGATTTTTGCCTTTAAAAATTAATTTGTTTATTATATTTATTTTTTCTTTTTATATATTACTTTTTGGATTATTTTGGTTGTTATATTTAACCGTATTAAAAAGTAAAAATTATTTAAACGTAATAACGTTTTATTTTAATCGAAACGGATTAAAACCTTTAATTTTGTCATATTTTTTTATATTTCGTATTTCCGTTACAAAATTAAATAAAGTGTTTATAAGGTTTATCCGGATTTTAGGAAATATTTTCGTTATATTAAATATAATAAAATTTATAATTTGTTTAATTTTTTAATTTTTAAATATTAACGATTTTTGGATAAAGAAAAACGGTTGGAATGTAAAAAAAAATAGGCGCAGAAAGTTTTTCGTTCTGCCGTTAATAAGTTGGACCGTTTTTAAAAATAGCGTAAGGTTTTATACCGTTACGGAATTAAAATATTACGTCGTAATATTTAAGGTACGGAAACGATAAAGGAATTTAACCGATTAGAAAAAATATAATAACAACTGGAAACCGAATTAGCCGTTTTCGTACAGGCCGTTTTTTTCGTTAATTAATTACTTAATTAAAACGTATTTAATTTTAATATTTCCGGTATTACTAATAAAAACCTTTTAATAAACGTTAAATTTTCGCAAAATATTTTGCAAGTTTTTATGTATTTTTTAATTTTAAGCAGTTTTTTTTTATTTAACCAAATATAACCTTTTTTCGATTTTTTTGGTATCGAAAATCTTTTTTACCTTTTATACTAATAAATTTTGTTTATTTTTTTTTATCCCGTATAAATTTAAAGTATGTCTGTTATTAATTCTAATAAGGAAATATAAAAAACGGAATAAAGTTTAATTCTAAGGGATAACTTTAATTAAGAATTATTTTTTAAATTTTTTTTATAACCTTATATGTTTTAATATATTTAAAATCAAAATTTTTATTAAATTATTTTCCTTTTTTATAAAGTTAATTTCTTAACCTTTTTTCGTTATAATATTTTTATATTTAAATACGTACGAATTTATATTTTATTTTTATTTTTATATATAATTATTTAAATCATTTTAAAGTAAAGATTATTTTGATATTAATTAATTCGTTTTTTTGTAAATTTCGGTAAACTTTTAACATAAAAGCGAAATTATCGTTAATTAGTATTATTTTAATATTTTCGTAATAATTTATATTCATAAGCTAATTAAATTATTAATAACTTTTTAATTTAATTATTTTATTTATAATTAATATAATACCGTAAGTAAATTTCGAATATTTAGTTTTTTTTTAATTTTCCGTTTCGGGTTTAAAAACGTTTAAAAATTTATAATTTAAATTTAACTATACTATAAAATTCTGTTAGAAATTTAAAATATAATATTTTTATTAATTATTATGTTTATTAAAAGTTCGTATATATTAATAAAATATTTAAAAAAATATACGTTAATTATTTTGCGTTTATATTTTTGTTAAATAATAAAAAATAAGAAAATTTTATAAATCGATTTCCGATTATAAAAATATTATCGTAATATACGTCCGTTATTAAATTTTTTTAATAATGATAATTTAATGATAAAATTAAAAAAAATTAAATTTTATGGTTATTTTACGATTAATAATAGTTATAATTTTCCGTATGGTTTATAACGTCGTATTTTAATTTTATTACATAAATTACATTTTTATTAAAAAATTTTAATTATTTTTTTTATTTTCGGGAAATAATATATACGTTATAATCGTTTTAAGGTTTTATATATTCCGGGGTATCCATATAACTGGTATTTATATATTTCGCGTATTAAATTTTTTGGATGTTTTTTTGGTATTTAAGTTTTATCGGATTTCTTTTCTTTTAGTAATTCATCGTTATATTATTAAATTTGTTGGTATATATTAAATATTATTTTTTTAATTATTACGATTTACTGTAATTTTATGTATCCTTTTTTTATTAGGTCGAATATTTGGTATGGGATTTTAAGGATTTTCTTTTTTAAGTTTAATCGTTTGCTGAAAGCGTTTATTTTGTTATTTTTTAATTTTTTTATATAAATAATAATAAAATTAAATTCCGAAAGGTATTTTGCGTAACGAAATTATCGTTTTATTAGCTTTCGGGTAATATTAAACCGGATAAAGTTTTTATGGTTTATATATACCTTAACCTAATATAAATTTCCTTTAAGGTAATATTTGAATTTTTTGAAAGTATTAATAATAATTAAGAATTTTTTATTTAAGATAACGTAATTTAATTTAATTTCTTTTAATTTGTAAAAATAAAATGTAATAGGATATAAGTTATCTTAATTATTTTTATATCCGGTTATTATATTTAATACGTAATTCGAAGTATCGGGTTTTAGTTTTACGGGACGATGTAGCTTATATTTAATTAATATTAGTTTATTAATAATTATATTTTTAAGTTTTAAAAAAAAATTATTTCGGTTATTTATTAAAATTTAGTTTTTTTTTGGTTAGGTTGGATAAAAGTATCGCGATTTTATCAAAGTTACGAACAAACTTCCGGTAATAATTAACAAATTTAAAGAAAACCTGGATTTCAGTAATTATAATAAATATTCTTTATTTTTAAATTATTAATATTTTTGGGGGGTTTATTTTAATATGTCCGGAGGTAATAGCGTATTTTAAATACGGTATTTTCTATTTATAAAATTCGTTTTTTTCGGCGTTAATTAAAATATTAACGTTTTATAAAACCAAAAATATTTTATGGACGTATTTTTTATGTTCCCTTTCCGAATTTAAGTATAAAAAAATATTATCAAAATAGCAGATAATAAAAATATCCAAATATTCACGTAATACGTAATTAACCATTTTTTGGAACGTTACGAGTATATTGGTAAGCCTAAAAGGTATTACTAAATATTCGTACAACTCGTATTTAATCCTAAAGGTTAATTTTTATTCGTTTTTTAACTTCATACGAATTAAATTATATCCGTTTTATAAGTTTAAAGTAATAAATTACCTAATTTCGTAAAAGCGATTTTTTATTTCGGTAATTAAAGGTAAAACTATGCGGTTTTTAACGGTAATATCGTTTAATTATCGGTAATCGATTATTAACCGTAATTTTCTATTTTTTCTTTGGTACGAAAAATATGGGGTACCCCGTTAATAATTTGGAACGTTTAATATATTTTTTACGTAACTTATTTTCGAAATATTTTCGTAATACGTATAATTTCTATTAATTTAGGTTATATATAAGAAGAAAAAATCGTTTTATTATCTTTTAGGATTATTTTATAATTTTATTTATTATGTTTTAGTAATTTTGTTTCGATTTGTTCCTTAAAAAGTCGTTCATATTTGTAATATTATAGTAATATTTTAAATTTTCTTTTTTTTGGCCTTTAAGGTTGGTATTATAAATCGTCGTTTATTTTATATAACCGTATTTTAATTGTAATAATAACGCGTCGTATATATTTATTTCGCCTTTTTTTGTATATATCGTATTTTTTTGGTAATAAGGGTTTTATCGTATTCTTATATCTGCATTTATTATTGTTATTATTAATTAAGTAATAAGATTTTTTTTCTGAATCGTTTTTATCGATAAAAGATAAAACGAATTTTATTTAGCCCGTTTTTTAATCGATTAAGGGGTTATATTAATATAATTATTTTCTGCTGAAAATTATGTCGTAATTTCGTATTAAGATAATATCGAAATTCATAGTTTATTTTCGTTTTTAAATATAAGTTTCGAAATGATTAATTTCGCAGTTAACTTTTCCGTTATTATAAGTAAATTTGGTACCTTTTACATTTTCAATTTCGTAAGATTCGGTTTTATTTTTTATGGTAAATATATTTCGTTAATTATTTCCGGTTTGATATAATTCGGGTCGGTTTTGTAGTTTATTATAACGGTATATTATTTTTTTTAATTCGTATTTTAATTATGATAAAAGAAATCTTTCTTTTTTTTGCTGTCGTATATAAAACTCTTTTAAAAGGTGTACGTTAATTTTTTTGGCTTTTATTAGTCCGTAATCTTTTTATAAATAACGGTTTTTGGGGGGGTTTATATTTATAATTCTTTCAGTTACCTTTTTTGTTGGCGTAATTTAACTTCCAGTTCGAGGATTCTTTCCTTATATCGCTTTATTTCATTCGTTAGATTAATAATTTATTTTTTAACGGTTTCGGTTTCGTCTGATTAGTTTGTTATTATAACCCATTTTTCGTTTATTATCTTTATTAGTTAGTTTTAATTTCCTTAACGGTTTTGATATTAGGTATAATATTGGGCTATTTCCGTTAAACGTTTTCTAATTTTCTTTTTATCTTTTTTTTTCCAGGGTTATCGGTATAAGTACGTCGGAAATGTAGGTTATTTATTATCTTTTGCTAGGCCTTTATTATTATTTAATAAATCCATTCCTTTTGCGTTTTATAATTATATTATTCGTAATGGTACATAAGGTTTTATTCGGGATAACTTTTTCCTTTTAGCTAATTTCCTAACGTTATAATAACGTTAATATCGTTTTATGTGGCCATGGTACGTAAGTGCCTATACCATTTCTGGTTTTTAAGGTTGTTTCCGGTTTAGGTATAAAAGTCGAATTTTTGTTTATATATACGCGTAAGTTATTATTAGATATATTTTTGCTATTTTTCGTATCGTAGGCAATAAGTTTTTTTGGATATAACGTTTCGTTTTAATCTTGGTATTTTTTAATCCATTTATTTAATTTTTATTACTTTTGTTATTGTTACTCTTTTTCTTACGTACGGGATATTAGTTTTTTTAGCGTTAACTTTTTCCATTTTTCGTATTTTTATAGTTACTGGGTAATTGTTGGATTGGATATGGTAGTGCGCTATCGTATAATTATGGCTTAGGAAAGTGTTTTAGTTTTTCGTAACCTTTTTCGTACTTTGGGGGGTAGGTTAAGGTTTTTTTTTTTTTAATTATGCCGAAAGTAACTGCCTTTTTGTTTCTTGGTTATCTTTTAAATATTAGGGTTTAATTGTTACGTTATTGTTTTCTGGGGGCCTTATATTAATTTTTTATATAGCTTATTTTATCGCAATTATAATATTTCATCTGTTTTTAAAAATTTTTTTATGTTATTTTTAATTTTATAGGTCCTAGTGTTGTTCCGTAGGTAGTGGAAGGTATGTTACGTTTTCTGTTTTGGTTGGTTTTTGTAAACTTAGGTTTGGGAATTTTGGGAATTCTTTTTTGTCGTCGTTTATATTGTCAGTTGTCGATTTTTACGGCCTTTGCGATATATTTATTTAAGGTAATAAGGCGTATTATTTTGATAATGTCGTTTTTAACGTCGTTTTTAAATTTTTATAAAAAATATTAATTAAATTATCGGTTTTTTTTTGTTTTAATTCTAAAGTTTTTAAACGTTATTATATATTTAAACGTTAATTTCTTTTATTTTAAACCGAAAATTTTTTATATTATAGTTTTTTTTTGTTTAAGTTTTTAAAATTAATTTTTAGTTTTTTTTCGAAATTAATATAATATTAAAAAAATTTTAATATTTTATTATTAATCTAATTTTTATTTTTTTTATAATTTCGTAAGATAGGTTTAAATTAATTAAGGACTTTTTTTTAAAGAACGTTACGATTATAAAAATTTTGTTAATTTCGTTAATAATTTTTTTAAAACGGCAATAAATACGTATTTAAATAAGGAAATTTTATATATTATTTTTTCCGTTATAAAGTTCGGATTTTTTAAGTTTAATTTTAGTTTCGTTAATCCGAATAATATTAATTTAAATTTTAAAATATTAAATAATTTTTTAAATTTTTTTAATTATATTTTTATATTATTATATAATAAGTTTTAAAATATCCGATATATTAATAGTATAATATATTATTAAATAAAATTTTATATTATATAATAGTTAATTAATTTAATTAATTATTAAATTTTAATCGTACGGTTTATATTAATAATAATACTATAAAAATTTAAATAATAAAATAAAAATATAATTATATTTAATAATAATAAATATTAAAAATAATTTAAATAATTAATTTATATTATAAATTAATATTATTTAAATTATAAAAAAATAACGAACGTATATATATTATTTTTAATTTAAAATATTTAAACGGTTTAAATTTTTAAATAAGTTAAAATCTTTAAACTTATCATAAGCTTAAGGGGTTTAAAACGTTAAGGCCTTTAAAACCTTTAAGCCAGTTACGTAACCCGGGACTTACGTCGGAAACAGGTCTTAAATTCTCCGACCGTTTGTTTTTGGGCCACGCCCTCAGGTCATAATACTAATGGTGGTCGAACACGGTCTGTCCGACCGCCGTTAATTAATCGGCTAGTAGTCGATTACGGTCTATTCGACCACGTTCGATCAGGAAAAATAAGGAGATATATATACGTTAATTATTTCTTATAATTTAAATAGCTTTAGTTTATAATATAACCTAGTTATCTTAATCGCTTTTAATATCTGTTATTATTAAACGTAATTATTATTTCTTATTAACTATTCGGATTCTTACGATATAACTGTTAACATAAACCTTACGACTCGGTTTAATAGTTAGTTAACCCTTATATCCGTTACGTATATATATAACTATTATAAAGTGCTTTTATAAAATTTTCAACATTGCTGTTACCTTTTTAACTATATATATTATATATAAAATTATATACTTTAATCGTATTAAATGCAAAGGTAGTTCTAATAAAGTGTTTATACTTAATACGATATAATAATATAAAAGAAGGTGTTACTTGCAGGTAGGAAGCGGCGAAAAAGTTAAATGTATAAGGTACGATAGCCATCTTTACATTACATAGATTATACTTTGTGCCTGCATGTGCAGGCATGCGGCATTCCGAATACGGCATTACGGAGATGGCAGGTACTTCAGAAGGAATCAGCCATACAGTGTGTGAGGGGTATTTCAACTGGAGTCAGGGCTTGGCTTGTACCTAACATCTTCATCATCATTAAGACCACCTAAAAGACCTCTGGTTTTCTTACATGGCGGGTATCTCATGAGTATCCTGAAAGTAGATTAATACCACACGTAGTCCCACCCGCTGGGGGGCCCCCAATTCGGGCCTTATAACTTAAGGTTCGGTTTAGGGTCCCTCAGTGATCAGAGACGGCGCCAAGGGCAAGTCTATGTTCGATCGTAGCAGAAGGAAATGTCGCTGATCTGCTTGACTTCAGGAAAGCTTTTGGCGTTCATCTGCCGCGGGCCGCTTTAGATGCTGCTTCATCAACTGTGTTCGAAGGCCAAAGTACTGTCCACGGCTTCCAACTTGGGCTTCCTCATTTGCGCTCTCATCATGCCTCAATGCCTGGTGACCGTCCCTCGCTATCAAACTAAAGACTACGAGCCACTTCTACGAGCTCTAGATGCGTTCCGGCAAGTCAGAAAATGAACCTTGCTGAAGATTGTGGTTCCTCGAAACGTCTTCTAACATGAACACTGCGATAGACAATACGAGCGGGCGGCTAGGACTACGTACCTGGAGCCCCGCCGGTCGCAGTTTATGAAACTTCAGTCTGGAAATCAAGAAACACTGCTGAAGCATTTAAATTATGAGCAGATACTGCAGTCTATAGATGATGCCATTGTAGGGAATTCCAAGATTGCTACGAGGATATTTGAAACCGGGTGCCAAGTCTTGTCTGAGGTAGCGGCCGGAGTTTTCTCGTCAGATAGTTGGCACGGCATTGCAACAGATGAGGACTGCAGTATTGCGAGAGCCTGTATCCGTGGCCTGTTTCGCGACTGGAGCCATGAAGGGGCCCCCGAGCGAAATGCAGCGCACGCTCCCATACTGAACGCTCTGCGGAAAGAGTTCGGTCACCGCACGGAGAAAAGTTCGGTCCGCGTCCTTGTTCCGGGAGCTGGGTTAGGGCGCTTGGTTCATTCGGCCAGTGAGCTTGGCTTTTCCGTCGAAGGCGTTGACGTGTCCTACCACACGTTGTTGACGTGTTTGTGCCTGATTGGGGGCGGAACTCAGGATGTGCGCCAGACTCTGTACCCCTGGGCTCTAGGCTTCTCGAATCACGTTAGTCGCCAGGACCAGTTGAATGGCGTGAGGATTCCTGACCTACACCTCCATAATCCCATTAAGGTCGACCACAATCCTTCAGCCAAAGGCGTGGAGCAGCAGATCGTGCTCAGAAGGGGCGGTTTCGTCGAGACCTACGGCACTCCGAATCAAGCTGACATGTTCTCGGCGGTGTTGACCTGCTATTTTATCGATACCGCTCCGAACTTCCTAGAGTACGTCTATACTGCATGGAACTGTCTCGAGGCTGGAGGCATTTGGATCAATATCGGCCCTCTATTATGGAACATTGAGGAGAATGGCCCAGCCGGCAATGGGCACGGCGATACGGACAGGCATGAATCGTGGAAAGCTAATAGGAAACAAAGACAAGGCGCTGGCGCGATCTTGGAGCTCGCGGGTGAGGAAGTCCTCAAGATTCTCCGAGCCAAAGGTTTCATCATTGAGCACGCGTCGGACAATGTGGGCTCGTCGATGTACGTGGGAAATAATTCGAGCATGCTGCGATACACCTACGACATGATGTTCTGGGTGGCGCGAAAATCGAGTCGTGCTGCCAGGTTATAACGCATTACTCATACATCCTTCTTGTACGCTCAACCGAAGTCTAGATCAGGGGAAGAGATCAAGTGAAGTCACAAGACATTCATAGCTCCGATTCCCCTTCATGTAACCTGAAAATAATCATACTGGACGTAACCCAGAAGGCAGTTCAGACCCATGTGATCTAACAAAACCGCCCCCTTGAAAGTTACGGTTGGCAGCGAGATTTTGTGTATGGACGCTTTCGGCCTGCTTCTATAGCCAGGTAACCCAGCTCCACATTTTAGAAATAAAGCGCTTCTCACAGGATTGGCTGCTTTCCTCCCAAGTAGTGAGCATTTTTGCATTTGCCTGCGTATCAACCTCAGGGACCTGATTGACAATTTACACAAGAACACAACCCAACATCAATAGTCTTTCTACTCCGAGTTCACGACCGACATGCCTCCCTCGATAGAATTGCAGCCCCGGAAGCCAGGTCACAGCCGGGATATTATCAACGCTATCTCGGTGGTTAACGGTTACATGCCTGTTCTGGATCTGAATCCCACGCCTGACTTCGGGCTCTCGACGACCGTCATCTCAGCCTTCTTCCCACCTCCCACAAACGAGCCTCTTATGAGAAAGATGGGTCCAGAGCGTTTCATTAGAGACCCGGATGCCTACATCCAAGGCTTGAGACTGATGGTGACCACATGCTCCAACCTCATCCTCTTCCTCCCACCCGGAGACTTAGCGGAGGAGATCCGAGCGCAAGAAAGGCATGACGTAAAGGTGTATGACCATTTCCCTAGCATTTGGGATTTTCCGCATCTCCGAGGTCGCAAGAGCGAATTCTACGGGCGTCAAGTTCGACTGTGTAGGGAAGGGGGTGCGCGAAAGGTCTTCTACGGCGAGCCTCACTCATGGGGCGCCTGGAATGCAAAGGCTTTCCTCGTCCTGGATGCCATGAGGCTTGATCCATTCAAAACGACTCATTTCATATGGCTCGATGTACGGATGCCGTCTATGGCCCAAGCTCAAGTTCCGAGTTGGCCGCACCCGACGGCTCTACCTGAGGCATACAACATCATGCCCATCTCAGATCGAGTTGTAATAGCAGGAATGAGGCCGCTGCGACCTCTAGGGACCGCTTACTGGCCCGTCACGCACGAAGATGGCACCAAAGTTGATACATTCATGGAAGATATACATGCGATAAGCGCAGGCCTCTACTTCGGTAGCAAAATTGCAATGGCGCGGCTTGCCAAGGCTCAGCTGGTGTTGCTGGAGCGTGATCTTGCTAGAGGTATGATTTCCCTACCATTGTTGGTCTGCTGCTCGGCTGCTGGCCTTTCTTTGGGGCAAATTGCTTACTCCGCGGAAACCCGATCTACTTGCAGGTTACTACGTCGGCCGAGAAGAATTTCAGTTGTCGTATCTGCACTATGAGTTTCCTGATCTACTATACGTTCTAGAGCTATTTTCTCAAAAGCCCTTTCCACCAGGGGTGTATTGGTATACATTTTTCTACTGGTACATGAGCAGGCCTCACGATTGGGCAAATTTGGGTCTAGACGCCGATCCTGTCACAGATGATGCCAACGAAAGCACTTATCTGTAATGTGCCGGGTATCTACGGGGAAGATGCTGCATGGCAGATTTGCCGAATCTGAATAATGCCGAAAAATGTGAGGCCCCGCACTATGACGGGATACATCAGTTCTCATAAGATTCAATTGCACCAATTCGAGCTATTTTCTGTCCCATGTGACAAAGCGTTACCGGTATTTCACTGTGTTCCATTGGATTCCTGATCAGCCATGAGGAAGAGTGCTAGTTGAGATAACCTGCATTAAGACGAAGGCCGCGGTTCAAGGATGGTGGGAAGCGGGGGTAAGCTCCTCTTTGACGAGGATTGGAGCAAATCGCAACCATCGGGGGCTCCCCCGGAAATGAATGCATTTCGTAGACAGTTCAACTCGCTTCCTTCTGGTCGATGCCTTCTATAAGAGTTTTACTATTAGGATTTGTATATAGGAGCTATACATTACCCTTTGACATCTGCCACCGGCCCGTCAGACTTTTAACGGTTCGTTTATACGTTTTAGCTAGTTAAAACGTATAATTATTCGAAATCTCTTTATTATAACCCGTATATTATTATTATTATCAAGTTATATAATAATTATTATAATACGTCTTATTATTATAAAATTAAAAATGGTTACGATGTTATTTAATAAAGGTATTAAAGTTTTAAATTAGTTTTTAATATTAAAAAACTTTAAATTTTAGATTAATAATAAACCGGAGACTTATTTACTTATTTAGTTAAAACTTAAATTTTTTAATAATGCTATCAGAAATTATTAAAAACTCTTTACATAATTAAATATATTAATTATGTTTTAAAGTTATTTAATAAGGCGTTAAATTTTATCTTTTTAAATAATTCTTAATTAATATCGCTAAGAATTAAAGTAATTAAAAATTACATATCTGGTATAAGTCTTATAAATTAATATACACGTTATTATAATATAATATCGAGCATTTGTCTTAAGAAAAGAAAGAGACGAATAGGTTAAAAGATATCATAATATATATATGTAAAAATAATTAAAAATAGATTTAATGTATAAATATAAATAATAACTAATAATTACGTTAAGATTATTATTATTAATTATATTTCGAAATTTTTAATATAAGTTATTATTTTAAAGCTATTTTAATATTATTTTTTAAAAGTAATAATCTTTTTTTTAAAGAAAAAAAACCGTATATATAAAAGTTAATAAAGAAATAAAATATTATTATAATTTGTATATTTTATAAAAATCTATCCCTTTTATATTAGTTTTATTTAAAGGCGATGTTAAATTATTTAGTTCCGAGTAAGCTTTTATTTATATCGATTCTTATTAGTATTACAGTACAGGAACAGGGGTTCCTGTCTTGAAGAAACCGGCCTTTGGAGCCTGGTGTAGGCTCCTTACGGCTGATCTTCGGAAAAGGAAAAGCTTGGCTTTCCTCGCCAAAACCAAAGTAATCTAGGTGATCTAAGTAATTTAACTAGATTACATAAATTACATAAATTTACGATATATTTATTAAATCTAGAATGGATATATAATGATCGATTTTTACGTAAATAATACTTATTTAATTTCGCTTTTTAGTTATTAATATAAGTTTTTAATTAAAGGTAATTATACCGTTTTTTAATTAAGGGAAAAGTCCGTAAATTTCTTTAACGAACATATTATATATTATATTATTATTACTTATAAATTAAAAATTTCCATTTCGGATATTATTTATACGTTTAAGTGGATATATAATAAGTTCGTTATATTTTAATAATTTTTTAATTAATAGTTAACGAATAATTTAAGGTCCAGTTAGGTATAAGTTTTCTTAAACTTAATAAAAACGATATTATAAAACGATATTTATTAAATAAATAACATATTCGATTTCCGTTATTAGCTAATAAAAAATTAATAACCAAATTAAATAATTTATCTTTTATTAAAATTTTTTTTTAATTAATCGATAATATGGTATTTGTAATTATTAAAGCTAAAGGTTTAGAAAAGGTTTTTTTTTCTAATAGTAACTTATTCCTACCTTTAAAGAATTTATTAAGGTATAGTTTAAGGAATCCAACCAAGAAAAGGAAAAAGTTAAAAAGGTTTACGGCGCGGAATCGGGAAAAGGAAAAAAAAAAAGCTTATAATTAACGAACGATTAGATTTTATGGCTAAGGAAGTTATAAAATTTAAATAAGAAAATGTTAAATTCGTCCGATAATTAAAAAAGAAAATTTTTATATCCTTTTTAGGAACCATTTTTATTCAAAAACCTTAGCTTTTTTTTATTCGGTCGAGACCAAAAGGGAATTATACCTTTTCCTACTTATTATAAAATATTTGATGTTAAAAGTTATAAGTTAATTTTTTCGAAATCTTATAATAAATTTATCGATGTGGAAAATTTTTTGGTTAAGGCCAGGTTTTACCTTAAATAGTACGAAAGATTTTTGATAGAAAAGTATTAGAAGGTAATAGCTATTTTGCAGCTATTTGCCGGAAGGGTATTCGATTGGTTTAAGCCCATTTTTAAGGATTACCTAATAAATTACCTTAACGATTATTTGGATATTATTAATTATATTTTTAGTAACTATAACCTTTTAAAGAAAAAATGCAGGCTTTATACAGAAATACGGATAAATAATAATATGCAGTTAAGAAAATGCATAACTTAAAACAAACCATATTAGTAACGGAATACGTAACCGAATTTAACTATTTCGTAATTATTTTTAAATTTTTATAGGATATATTATTTTTTCCTTATTATAACGGCTTAAAGCCTTAGGTTAAAAATGAAATGTTAAGGATGCCTAAAATAAAACCTTTCGAAAATTATATAAATAAGGTTATTATTACCGACCGACGTATTTTTGATCGGTATTTTAAAAAGAAAGGAACCGGCAGACGGAATAAAAATAAACGTTTTAGTAGCAAAAAGAAAATAAAGGATAAATCCTAAAAGGAAGTTAGTATTATTTTAGCGGAATTTAAAAAAGATAAATCTAACGTTAAATATTTTAACTGTAATAAGAAGGGCTATTTTAAAAGCGAATGTTATTTTTTACCTAAAGGAAATTTAAAAAAAAAAGGATTTCCTAGCCTAAAAAAAAGGTCCGTACGGCCGAACAAGATATAAATAACAAAAAAAAGGATTAAAAAAAGTAAGTTTTACTTCCGCTGATTAGGAATTTATTATTATTATAACCAGTAGGGTTAGGAATAACGACCCAAATTATAAAGATTATACTATTTGCAAAAGTATAATAATTAAAGCTTATAAATATTATTTAAAACGAATAACTTTTAAGGTAACTATTATGCTAGGATATATTTGTTACATCGATATATAGGAGTATAAAATATACGACCAAGATAGTTAACTACGAAACGATTTCGGTAATTATAAATAATTATTTTTAAAATATTATATTTTTTTCGAATATACGATATATCCTAAACCTTTAGCGGATAATTACAGATTTCTGCATTTTATTATTTGCTATAACTATAATTACCTTATTTATTAACGAGCTAAGAATAATAACGACTTTTGGCCAGGATATAACGAAAAAACGCTTATAAAGCTAGATAAAAAGTAAAAATATATAGAAATTTCCCGATGGCCAGATTACCCTAAATTTTATTACTTATATTTTGAATTAAAGTAAAGTCGGAAGGTTATAACGTAAGGATGTTTATGTTATATATTAATGTTATGTGATAAATACGAACTTCTAGCTATGGAAATATTCCTTTTAAAAGTTTACCCTTTTGACCCCATAATTCGCAAAAAATAAGATCTAAGGATGAGCCAGAAAAAGATAGTTGTTTTCGGATGCTAATTTGGTAATAAGAAGTAGTTTAAATGTATAAATAATTATGTTACCAAGTATGCAGCTAGGAAAGTACGCGAATAAAGACGTTTTCTGGCCCTTAAAACGTATTAGTTAAAAAATTATAAAGGTTTTCGAAAGTAAGGCATCGAAGAGCCCCTATATACAAAACTTTATGCGAAACAAAAAAAGGAATACGGAGTTAAATCGAAATTTCCATTTATTATAAAAATAAGATATTTAACGTCATAATTGATTCCGGAGCAAAAAAAAACTTTATTTTTTTTCAGGTAGACGAAAAATATTATATCTTTTAGAAGTATAAGTAGTAATTATATAAGTTACGAATAGTTGATAAAAACCTATCTATTTATAATAATGGTCGAGTTTTTTAAAAAATAAAGGAATTTGTACTTTAAATATAAAGACGTTTAGAACGGATTATTTTCGATATCGCCGACATCTTAGGATACGATATTATTTTAGGAATATTATGGTTTCGTTTTAGCAATTTACGGATTAACTGGAAAAAATAAATGTTTTTATGGGATAATTTTAAAAAAGAATTTTATAAAATTAGTTATAAAATTAAAGAAATTAAGGGTTTTAATTTAATAGTAATAATATTTTTTAAATATTAACGGTTTAAAAAGTTATTTAAAAAACGAACCCGAAAAAAATTGCTGGATTATAACTAATAAAATTATAAAATTTTTATTAAAAAAGGATATTACTTAAAACTTTATCAAATTTATTATATAAATTTTGAAAAAGTTAAAGTTTTTTAGAAAAGTTTTTATCGAAACTTTAAAAAAAGTTATATTTAAGAATCCGAATTATTTGTAAGGTATTTAGTTATAATAATACCAAAAATGAAAAATAACAAAATTAAGATTGATAAAAATAAAGATTTAATATATTAACGAATTTATGATTATTAATAATTAAATAATATTATTATTAAAAATGGATATTTATTAACGTTAATAAATATTATGAAAAAGAATATTAATAAAGTTAAGGGGTTTATAGCTTTAGATCTGCCAGATGGTTATTATCTGATACGAATAGTTAAAGGTAAAAAATAAAGAATCGTTTTTAAAATTATTTATGGATATTACGAATATAAGATTATGTTATAAGGGTTAATTAATACCTTTGTTAACTTTTAATATATATTTATTATTATCTTACGAAAGTTTTTAAACAAATTTATTTCCGTTTATTTGGACGATATCCTTATTTATTTAAATATTTTAAAAAAATACGAAAAATATATCGTTTAAATACTGGAAATATTTAAAAAGGTTAAGCTGTTAATAAACGTTAAAAAAAGCGTTTAGTATATTTAAAAATTAAGATTTTTGGGTTTTATTATTACCCTTAGATAGGTTTAAATTTAAAATTTTATATTAAAAATTATTAAAAATTGGTTAATTTTAAATAAAGTTATTATTACCGACATTCGTTAATTTTTGGGATTTATCGGTTATATGCAACCTTTAATCCAAGATTACGGCAAGTTTGCCAGCCTTTTAATTAAGCTTATTACCAAAGAATACGGTGGAAAAGAATTTGAATTTTTAAAGGAAATAAGAAAATTTTTTAAACAATTAAGGATAAAACTATTAACGTTCCGGTAGATAAGTAACCAAATTATAACAAAAAAAATAATTTAAGATAAACGTTTTAAATTACGCTTTTAAAGTAGATTTAAAGTAACTAAAGAATAATAAAAAATGGTACCTAATAATATCTTTTTTTAAAACATTTAATAATGTAAAATTTAGAAATCTTATTTACGACAAAAAGTTATTAGTAATTATTTTAATATTTAAAAAATGGGTACTATTTTTTAATGGAACAAAAAATTATTTAATATTTATTTAGATTATAAAAATTTTATTCGACTTATGATTACTTAAGAATTAAATAAACGTTATAAGAATTAAATAACTTTTTTGTCCAAATTTAACTTTAAGATTTATTATATTAAAGCTAAAAAAATATTTAAGCGGATATTTTAAGCCGGAAAGGAAATTATAATTTAAAAGTTTTTAAACGATATATATAAATGTTATATCGTAAGGACGATAAGATAATATAGTTATGTATAATTTTGAAATAATTAATTCCGGAAAAATTAATTTAATTTAAAAATTTTTACGATCCGAAAAAATAAAAAGAAATTAAATAATTAAAAGGAAACGATAAAAATTATTTATTATTTCGCGGCACAATTTATATTCCCCCTTAGCGATAAAAGGAATTTGTTAAAAAAATTTACGAAAACGTTTTATATAAATATTAAAAAATGTTTAAAATTATTAAACGATTTTAAGAAAAATATAATATTTTAATATTCCGTTAAATAATTAAATAGGTAATTAAATATTATAACGTTTATAATAAGGTTAAGGTACTTTATTATAAGCCTTATAACTTATTATAACTTATAAATATATTTAATAAAGTAAGGAATATTATAATTTAAAATTTTATTATTAGTTTTTTTATATCGAAAAACCCAGTTACCGGAATTAAATATGATATAATGTAAATAATTATTAATAGATTTACCAAATATATGTATTTTTTATTTTTTAAAGGAACCGTAATAATAAAATAGTTAATTTATGACTTTATTCGATATTATTTCGACAAATACGGAATATTAAAAAAGGTTATTTCTAATCGAAATAAACTTTTTATATCTAAATTCGGAATTAGTTTTTTTAAGTAAATTAATATTAAATTTAAGTTTTTAATAGTTTATTACCTTTAAATATATAGTTAAATAAAATAATTAAACCAGATTTTAAAACAATATGTTTAAAGTTACGTTAATTATTAATAAAATAATAAAGTTAAATTTTTATTATTTGCATAAATAATTTATAATACGTCCGTTAACGAGGATATAAGTATATTACCTTATATAGTTATATATGGATACGGTATAATAACCTTACGATCCGAACAGTTAATACGTAAGGTACCAGTTATTATTATAATAACTTTACAAATAAAAATAATAGTAATAAAAATTAAGATAATATAGGTCCGATTTTAAATTAAGTTGCAGTTTTTGTAATAAAGGATAGCCTAATATTAAAAAAAATTTAAGGGATTAATTTTAATAAAAAGAAATAAAATTTATTTGTTACGTTAAAAATAAAACGTAATATTAAATTTTTATAAATTAAAACAAAAAGGTTTAGCGATAAGTTTAATTTTAAGAAATTTAGCCCTTTTAAAATCGAAAAAGTTATTTTGAAAATTAGTTATAAATTATTATTACCCAAAACTATAAAAATATACTTTATATATTATATTTTTTATTAAAACTAGCCTTAAAAATGTTCCGTTTAAAAAGAATTTCGAAATCGAAAAGGACGGTAACGAATACGAAATCGAAAAGATACTAAATTTTAAAATGGTTAAAAACAAAATCCAGTACCTAATTAAATGGATATATTACCTACCGGAAGATAATATATGGAAACTATTTAAGTATTTAACGAATGCGATAAACCTGGTTAAGGATTTTTACCGGCAAAATCCTAACCGACCGTTTCCAGTACGGCCAAGGTTGCAGGCGATAATGGTCTCCCGCCTAAATCCAAGTTTGAAACGTTTTAACCAAAAAAAGTAAATATTTTTACCACAGCGTTTATTTTAAAAATAAGTTACGTTCGTTCCGTTTTTATGCGACATTCTTTTTTTATCCTTTCTTAAGTTTTCCGTTCATCCCGTTCGGATCTTTTCTTTAAAATAACGACGGCCTTTTTTTTTTCAAAACGTTTTATTAAAAACGTAATCGTTTTAACCGATTAACGAATTTTTTCGTTTTTTTTTCAGCAAACTTTTAATATACGACTAAAATATCTTCCACTTTACGTTACTTTTTTTGCAAATAATTATATATTTTTTTAATTATCGATAAAAAATTTATTTTTAATACGTTATACGTTAAACGTTAACGACGAATATAACAATTTTAACTTAAAATATTTATTACGTAAAAATATTCGGTTTTTTTAAAATAAATATAGTTCGAATAAAGGATAATTTTAGAGTTAAACTTTTTAATGTTTTTTATTCAGTTAATACGAAATTCGTGCTGGTTTAAGTGCGGGGTTTTTTTTTAATTTGACCTATTATGATAAAATTAGCTAAAGACTTCTAAAAAAGCTATTTACGGTTCTTATTTTCGGAACAAAAATTTTTGGAAAAGGAAAATAGTGTTATAATATAGGAATAGGGGTTCTTATCTTGGAGAAACCGGCTTTTGGAGCCTGGTATATGTTTCTTACTGCTGATTTTCGGAGGAGGAAAAGTTTGGTTTTTTTGCCAAAACCAAATGATTTAGGTGATTTAAATGATTTAACTAGATTATATAGATTACATAAATTTACGATATACTTATTAAATCCAGGATAGATATATAACGATTGATTTCTTATATAAATAATACTTATTTAGTTTCGTTTTTTTGCTATTAATTTAAGTTTTTAATTAAAGATAACTGTACCGTTTTCTAATTAAGGGAAAAGTCCGTAAATCTTTTTAACGAACATATTATTTATTGTGCTATTATTACCTGCAAATTAAGAACCTCTATTTCGGATACTGCTTATACGTCCAGGTGGATGTATGACAGGTTCGTTATAATTAGATCTTAAAAAGCTTTTTATAATTTGAAACAGTTGGATAAATTATCTTTCATAAATCATTAAGTTTTGCATTATTTTATAGTTTGTATAACGGAAGTTTACGCTTGTTATTATTTTCTCTTTTATTTTTTATTTTATTAATAATATTTTAATAGTTTTTATAATATTCGGTTTACGTTTTATTAAAAATCGATTATAGGTATTTAAGTAAATGAAATCATCTTTAAAAATTAAACACTGAAATTAATTTTCTTAAAACTCTTTTTAAGTTAATTATAATATTAACTGTTTTAATTTATCCGGTAATTTTATAAGAATTTTATACCAGAAAAAACCTATTTTCTGTAAAATTCTTACCGTTACGGATTACCGGTATCAGATTCTTATAATTACGCGGTTTACGATTTTTATCCAATAGTAAATTAAAAAGCTGTAAAAACAATCGAAACTAGTAGAGGTTATTAAACTGTTTTTGCGTATTTAAGATTAGTACGTAAAGCTTAATATTTCCAAATAATGCATTAAACAGATTTAAAATAAGGGTACATAAAATTAAAATATATAATTTATTATAATTATAAAAATTATTAACTGATTATCATTTTTAAATATATAAGGTATTATATTTATGGTGCAAACTATATCGTATATTACCTTTTTATATATTTAACTTATCCTGGAAAATAAAATTAAAACGTATATATAGGTTATTAAACTAATAATAGATTAAATAAAGGCATTAGTAAAAAACCGCACGTTAAATAATGATAACATTTAAATATATTATTATAATACCAGTTTGAAAACGAACTTGCTATTTATATTCAGCTTATCGCTTTTCTTCGCTATGATATAATACATAAAATAATTAATGAAATACTTATAATAATATAATAATAAATGCATACGAAAATTTTCTTAAAATTCAGAAATTATTTAAACCTTAACTATAAATTGTAAAGTATTTAATTTTACGGCTAAGTTATTTATTTTGATAATAAAACTTTATACTTTTTACGTCTTTAATTCGGTAAAATCTAATCTTATATTTTTATAATAATCATAATTCGTTAATTATTTTAAGTTTAATATAATTCTGATTAACTCCGTGGTTTATAATAATAATATCCTAATAATTTTAACTTATATTTTAATTATGTTTAGAAAAGCTTTTTAAGGGGTATATGTTAACCCCTTATGTTTTTACCATTTTATAACTTTTTTATAAGTTACGTTTATTTTTTTAGGTTTATTTTATCTCTTAAATACATTCTGTATTCTTTTTAATTAATATATTATATATGTATTAAGTATATTTTCAAGGTTATAAATAGTCTTTAAGTTCAAACAATTATATATGAAATACTTTCCTTAAATATATTTACAAGCCTTTAAATAATATTTTAAATAGAATTAAACGTTATATTACGTCATATTTCTTTCACTTATAATATTGCTTTTATAAATCGTAATATTTATGATAATATATTTAGCTTTATGTTAGACAACTTTTCCTCTTACCTAATTTCTTTTAATTATAAAAAATTCGAGAATATCTTATATGATTATAATACGTAAATATCGCTATTATTTTTAATTCCCAATATTCTTTTTATTTTGCTTATTAGAATCGAATCTTGAATAATATTTTCACGTAACTTAAGCCTGGAGTTATTTTTATTATTTTTGATATTAAAGGTAATGCGCGTTTTTATAATAGATAACATTTAATTTACCGTATCGATTAAGCTTATCAAGCTTTAAAACATCTTTTTAATTTTATTATGTTTTAATTTATTTATTAAATTCTTATTAGTTTTATCGTTACTACTTTTGTTCTTGTATATGAAATAATAAACTCTTTTTTCGGTAGCTTTTTTCATCCTTTATACTTTTGGTATTATTAAGTAGGCGTTAATCTAGTTATAGCAGTATTTCATTATTTAATAATGGCCTAAGAAAATGCCTTAATTCCTTGTAATTTCTTTTATATTTTTGGTATTAAATTAAATCTTTCGTTTTTTTAACTATGCTAAAAGTAAGGCTTTATTATTTTTTTTCGAAACCTTTTCATTCTTTTTAGATATTGAATTTTAATTATTATGTTACTTTTAAAGGCTTTATAGTAATGTTTAATATAATTTATTTAATTTTAAAATATAACTCTTAATTTTAACTTATTCTTTTACGTAATTTTTAAGTTTATAAATCCTTAGTACATATTATAAAACGTCTTATTTTTTCCAAAAAAATTAACGTTAATAAAATACTTAAGGTTATCATTACAATATTTAATATTTTAAGTTTTTTAAGCGTATTTTTATATGACGGCTAACTGGCTTAACTAACTATTAAACCTAAGTCGTACGGTTTATGTTGGCAGTAGTATTGTGGGAATCCGAATAATAAACTAAAGGTATAATTACGTCTGGTAATAATAAATATTAAAGCTAATTTAGGTAACCAAGTTATATTATAAGCTGGTATTTTCTAAATTATAAAAAAGTAACGACCGTATATATGTTACTTTTGGTTTAACGTATTCGACCGGCTCGACGACCTTTTATTTATTAAGCCGCCTTAAGCTTATTAAACGTTTGTACTAGTTTAACCTGTTCGATACTTACGGATTAATCGCTAAAATCGAGCCTATCAAATAGGTTATGTAACCAGGGACTTACCTGGGCTTTCCTTTTTGGACCTCCGACCGTATCTGGCCCTGTTAAACTTATCGGGCCATAATACGATTTTCCCTTTTTAGGATTTTTATCTTTAAAAATTAATTATTTGTTACGTTAATTAATAAATAAATCTTTCTTTTTTTATTAATATTTTTCTATTAATATTATGTTTAATTATATTGAAAAATAAAAATTTCGTTAACGTTAAAACGTTTTATTGTTTTCGAAATAAATTAACTATTTTAATTTTATTATATCGAATATCGTTTTTAATTTTCGTTATAAGGTTAAACGTAAAATTTATGCAAGGTTGATATAGGTTCAAGCCTTATTTTCCAGACTGAGTTAAATATACAGAAAATCATTACACATATAATCCATACGACAGATACTATACCCAGTATCTTCGAATACGATAACTGATCAATAGTTTTCACGGTTAAGATAGATTATATACCTCACTCTGAAGCAGAACCTCACTCTAAAGCAGAACCTTACCCTGAAGCAGAATGCGTGGGTGCCGATAAGCTCCGACTCTAAAGAACCTTATGCCAGCTGGCTGCAGTAAACCTTAAGAATAAACCTTAAGGATAAACCTTAAGAATAAAACGTAAAATTTATAAGGCATATTTTAATTCTGGAAAATATATTCGTTATATTAAATATATTAATTTTTGCAATTTCTTTAACCTTTTCAAATTTAAATATTAAAAATTATTAAAAAAAAAAACCGTTTAGAATCTGATAAACGTTTAGCCGCAAAGGAATTGTTCCGAATTTAATAATAACTTACGGAATTTTTTAGGCGTTTTGTCCGGTTTCGTAATTAAAAAAAACTTTTGCGTTATTATAATATCGAAATATTTCGTCGTAAGATTTAGGGTACGGAGGCGATAAAAAAATTGGAACGTTTGGAAAAAGAATAACGTAAGTTAAAAATCGAAATAGTTTCGTTTTTTTACGCCGCGAACGCGGTTAATTGGTTCGATTTGGATAACGTAAATTAGATTTCTTTTTTTAATTTTAGTATTTCCGGTATTATTAGGAAAGGTTTTTTTAATAAGCGTTAGGTTTCCGTAAGGTTTTTTATAAGCTTCCATATATTTTTTAACTTTAAGTAATCCTTTTATTTAATTAAATATTAATTTTTTCCCATTTTTTTTGGTATCGAAAACTTTTTCGAATTTTTATAATAATACGTTTTCCGTTATTTTTTTGGGTTTCGTAGAGATTTAAATTATGTTCGTTATTAACTTTAATAAAGAAATATAAAAAATGGGGTAACGTTTAATTTCAGGGGATAATTTTAACTTGTAATTATCTTTTAAAAATTCTTTTTACGATTTTATATAGTCCGATATATTTAAAATTAAGTTTTTTATTAGATCGTTTGGTTTGGATATTTTTAGTAATTAGATAAATTATTTTTCTTTTTTAGAAAGTTAGTTTTTTTAATTTTTTCTGGTTGTAATATTTTTATATTTGGATAGGTACGAATCTAAATTTGGGTTTTTTATTTATAATTATTTTAATATTAATAAATTCTCTTTTTTTTATAAATTTCGGTAAACTTTTGATATAAAATTAAGTTTAGCGTTAATTAGTATTATTTAAATACTTTCGTAATAATTTATATTATACGTTAATTAAATTATAAGTGACTTTTCGCTTTAATTATTTTATTTATAATTAATTTGATACCATAAGTAAATTTTAAATATTTTATTAATCTTTTTTATTTTTTTATTTTTTTATTTATAATTTAAAACGTTTAAAAGCTTATAGTTTAAGCTTAATCATGTTATAAAGCTTTATTAAAATTTTAAAGTAAATATAATACTTTTATCAGCTACGATTTTTAATAAAAATTTATATATATTAATAAGGTATTTAAAAAAAATTTGCTAGTTATTTTACGTCCGTATTTTTGTTAAATAGTAAGAAATAAAAGAATTTTATAAATCGGTTTACGATTACAAAAATGCTGCCGTAATATATATCCGTTATTAGGTTTCTTGATATTGGTAATTTGGCAATAAAATCGAAAGTAATTAAATTTTATAGTCTTTTTGCGATTAGTAATGGTTTTAATTTTCCGTATGGTTTATGGCGTCGTATTTTAGTTTTGTTATATAGGTTGCATTTTCGTAAAACTTTTTTTATTATTAATTTTATTCCGGGAAAGTAATATATACGTTATAATGGTTTTAAGGTTTTATGAATTTTAGGGTATCTATATAACTGGTATTCGTATATTTCGCCTATTAACTTTTCCTAAATAATTTTTTAATATTTAGGTTTTATTTGTTTTTTATGGTAATTAATCGTTATATTGTTAAATTTTTTGATATAAGTTAGCTATTTTCTTTTTAATTCTTATAATTTATTATAATTTTATATATTTTTCTTTCGGTTAGGTTAAATATTTAGTATAAAACCTTCAGGATTCTTTATAGGTCTGGTCGTTTATTAAAAGCGTTTATTGTGTTATTTTCTAACCTTTTTTTATAAATAATAATAAAATTAAACTCCGAAAGGTATTTTACGTAATGAAATTGTCGTTTTGTTAGCATTCGAGTAGTAATAAACCGGGTAAGGTTTTTATGGTCTTTATATATTTTAACTTAATATAAATTTCTTTGAGGTAATATTTAAATCTTTTAAAACTGTTAATAATAATTAAAATATTTTTATTTAAGATTACGTAATTTAATTTAACTTTTTTTAATTTTAAAAATAAAACGTAATAAGATATAAGTTATTTTAATTATTTTTATAGCCTATTATTATGTTTAATATATAATTTAAAATATCGGTTTTTAATTTTACGGAACGATTTAGGTCGTATATAATTAATACTAGTTCGTTAGTAATTATATCTTTAATCCTTTAAAAAACTTTTTTTATTTCGGTTATTTATTAAAATTCGACCTTTTTTGGTTAAGTTAAATAAGGATATCGCGATTTTGTTAAAGTTACGACCGAACTTCCGGTAATAGTTAACGAATTTAATAAAAGCTTAGATTTTGGTAATTATAATAAGTAATTTTTTTTTAAATTATTATTATTTTTTAGGGGTTTATTTTGATATATTCTGGTATAATAACGTATTTTGAGTACGGTATTTTTTATTTATGGAATTTGTTTTTTTCGGCGTTAATTAAAAATTTAACGTTTTATAGCAATAAAAATTCTTTATGGATATATCTTTTATAGTTTCTTTCCGAATTTGAATAAATAAAAATATTATTAAGCTAATACAAAACAAAAATATTAAGATATTTATATAATACGTAGTTAATTATTTTTTAAAACGTTACGGCCGCGTTAATAGGCCTAAAAGGTATTATTAGATATTCGTATAATCCGTATTTAATTCTAAAGGTTATTTTTATTTGTTTCCTGTTTTAATACGAATTAAATTATACTTATTTCGTAAGTTTAGGATAATAAATTATCTGGTTTCGTATAAGCGATTTTTTATTTTCGTAATTAAAGGTAATAATATGCGATTTTTATCCGTAATATTATTTAATTATCGGTAATCGATTATTAACCGGAATTTTTTATTTTCTTTTAGTATGGAAAATATAAGGTATCATGTTAATCATTTAAAACGTTTAATATATTTTTTTCGTAATTTATTTCCGAAATATTTTCGTAATACGTATAGGTTTTATTAATTTAGGTTAAATATAGGATAAAAGATAATTATTTTATTATTATTATTTAAATTATTTCGTAATTTTATTTATTATGTTTTAGTAATCTTATTTTGATTTATTTCTTAAAAAGTCGTTCGTATTTATAATATTATGATAATATTTTAATTATTTCTTTTTGCTTTTAAGGTTAGTGCTATATATTATTGTTTATTTCGTATAACCGGATTCTAATTATAATAATCATCCGTCGAATATATTTATTTCGCCCTTTTTCTTATATGTATTATATTTTTTAAGTGGTAAGGTTTTTGTCGTGTTTTTATGTCTGTATTTACCGTCGTTATTACCGGTTAAGTAATAAGATTTCTTTTAAGTTATTTTTATTAATAAAAGATAAAATAAAATTTATTTAGCTAGTTTTTTAATCGATTAAAAGGTTATATTAATATAATTAATTTCTGCCGAAAATTCTATTATAATTTTATATTTAGATAATATCTAAATTAATGCTTTATTTCCGTTTTTAAATATAAAATTAAAAGTAATTAATTTTACGGTTTATTTATCCGTTATTATAAGTAAATTTAATACCTTTTACGTTTTTAATTCCGTAAAGTTCGGTTTTATTTTTTTATAGCAAACGTAATTCGTAAAATTTTTCCGGTTTAATATAATTCGAGTTGGTTTTATAATTTATTATAACGGTATATCTTTTTTAATTCGTATTTTAATTATATTAAAAAGAATTTTTATCTTTCTTATTATTGTATATAAAGCTTTTTTAAATGGTATATGTTAACTTTTTTTGCTTTTACTGGTTTATGGCTTTTTTATAGGTGGCGTTCATTTTTTGGGCCCATTTTTAGCCTTTTAGTACGTTCTTGGTTTTTTCAGTTAATTTTTTAGGTTTTTTTAGTTGTTTTTTATTTGTTTTTTTTTTGATATCGTAATTAGGCTTTAAATTTAAAAAATTATGCGTGAAACTTTTTTCGTTAGTGTTAGCAGTTACAGTGATTAAATGCAGGAATCTGGTATAACTCTTTATATGTTCTTTAATAATATTCTGGAAAAGGATTAATTTAGTCCGTAAACAATCGCCCTTATATATACCATTAGGTGATAAAGGATTATCAGTAGATAAAGGCTGTCTTAGGCAGCATTTTGCTGCCTGGCCCATAAAGCCTGGGCCATAAAACCTACCAGCCGGCAATATCTGAAAATACCAATTACCGATACGCCTTTTTGCGTTAAATAACCATGGTTGGAAAGTCCGAAAAGTTTAAAATTAAGTCCAAAAATAATTAATTTATATAAAAATTAAATCTTAATTTATATATATTAATTTCGATCAAGGGGTTTATATATTAGCCGTTATATTAATTATCCGGTTTTTTATTTTATTAAATTATTACGTTATTTCGGGTTACGGGGCCCATTTTTTCCGAAACGTTCTAGGCCCGCCTGATTATTATTTTAATTTAGTATAAAAAACGTTAATTTTTATTAAACTTTTACGTTATAAGTTTTTTAATTTTTAATAAACGCTTTATTTTTTATTAATAAGTTAATAAATAATTAAGGTTATTATTTTTTAAATCTTTTTATTTTCGGACGGTTAAAAAATAAAAGTTTTAATCCGGTCAGTTTGGAAACATTTATTAGTTATAAATTACATATCGTAATTAATTATTACCAAATTATTAAGCCTTAATTTAATACGTAAATTAAAGGAATATAAAAATTTTAAGAAAGTTTCCGGAAGGTTAAAGTTTTAAAATTAATAAATAAACGGATGTTTTCAGATAATCGTAAGAAAAATGCCGTAATTATTATTATTTATAACGAAAAATAATTTTTAATAAAAAAACGTCCTTTTTTCTATATAAAAGGAATTTAAGGGGATTAGTATTTTATTTATTATTTTAATTAAATTTTAAATATTTTTTAATTTACTTTGTATTTTTTTAATTTTTAAGTTCCGTATATACCGTTTAAAATCCGTTTTATTAAGTAATTTTATAAAACCGCTTATAGGATTTTTTTTATCTTTTACGTATTCGAAATTAATAATTTTCTTTATACCTTTTAACGTACATAATAATTCTTTATTTTAATATAACGGGTTTTTCGTAATATTTGCGTTTTTATTTATTTAAACGTATCCGTATTATTTTTTAAGATGGGAATGAGATTTTTAAGCATAAACCTTAATTTTGTTCAAAAGACTTTAATTTTTATTACTTTAATTATAACCGTTTTTATTTTTACGTATTTTGTTTCCGTAATATATTTCGTAATAACGTTTTATAACTTTAAAATTTAAAATATTAATATTTTAGTTATAAAAAAATATATTTTATTATTAATTTTATTAATTTATAATTATTTATAAAATTTATATTTATTATTTTTAATAAATTTAAGTTATTATATTTTTGATCCGCATAATTTTACTTTAATTTCCGGTATCGAGAAAATAAATTTATTATACCGTTTAAATAACGTAATAATCTTTTAATATATTTTTGGTATTTAGGTAATAGATTATTTATAAATGTTATATCTGGTTTGTTAATATAACTTAAAAAGTTAAATCTTTTTATTAGGATTATATATTTAAATATATCCTTTTTATTAGTTTTATTTTTATATCGTATTTTATATTTTAAATAATTCTTAATAAATAACGTAAGCTTTTATCATATTTCGTTTAATTTTATTAATTCTAACGATTTTTTAATATATTATTATTAATTTAACTTAATATCGTTAGTTATAAAAGAACGGATAATTTGTATATATATGTATTAATTTACGTTTTTTAAATATTTAATAAAAATGTTTTTAACGATTTTTTGGTAATATTTTTAAGTTGTTATTTGTTAATTTCGAAAAGGAGAAAGTTATTAACATACAAGGCAATAACGTACCCCGTTTTAAGGTTGTAATAAATTATATTATCCGAAATTAACAAGTAAAACTTTAACTTTATAAGTATTTTTTTAATTTTTTTTAATTAAGTAATTCCGGCTTATTTCAGGCCGTATAAGGGGTTTATTAACTTGAAAATCTTTTAAAGGGAAAACCGGTACGTTTTTTTATCTTTTAGGTACGTATCGAAATATCTTTTTAATATCGGAAATTGTTTTATATAAATATTTTTTTTTGTTTACCGTTTAAATACGTAACGATAAAGTCGATTTGGAATATATATTAATTTAAATGAGTAATTAAAGTTATTAGGGTTTTTTAGTATATAATTTTTATGGTATTTATTGCGGTTTCGTTATAATTTATTTTTTTCGTTATATAAATTTTTTTACGTAAATACGTACCATATTTTTATTTAGCTTTTTTATAAATATATATATATATTTATAATGTTAATTTGGTATTAATAAGGTACCCGTAAGTTTTTTTATTAAGGGACGTAAATTTAAAAATTTTACGCGAAAAGGTTTTTTTAATTTCTGTAAAAATTATTTTAAGTTATTTTTTTTTGTTTTAGGCCTTTTATAATTTTTTTAACGCCGGGCCGTTATCCGTTATTATAAATCGCTTCTATGTAATGGATAATTTATTTAGGTTAATTTCTTTTAAGTTTTTAGAAAATATTATCGTATTTATTTTTTAATATATTAATTATCTGTTGGTATTTATAAATATTCCGGATAATTTGTTTTATATCTTTATATTTTCCAAGTATCTATTTATTATTTTTATTTATTAATGGGTTAACATTAAAGGTATAAAGGCTTTTATTGCCCTTTTAGGTTAAAGTTACCTTTAGTTCGTTTATTAGCTTAAGAGCTTTATTCGGGGCCTTTAAGGTATATAGTTTGGGGATAATTTTTTCGGGCGTCCTTTTTTCCGCTTAATTTACTTAATTTCCTGGTTTATATTATTTTCTAAAATAACGTTATTATCCTTGGGTTTTATTCCGATAATCTTTTGCTTTTAATGGTACCTTAGATATTTTTGTATAGGTTATAGAAGCGATCGAATGATATTTTTAAGGTCGGAAGGTTTTTTTAATTTTTTTAGGTTTTCTTAAATTATAATATATAGTATTATAAGTAACTTATTGTCTTTTAAAAGCTATACCTTATAGTTATAAGTTTTTTAATGACCTAATAATATTTTTTTAACTTTTTGAGTTCTTAGTTTTTTTAATTTAATTTTTTAGTTTTTATTTATTAGGATTATATATTTGTTACCGAAAATTCGGAGATAGTTATTATTAGGTCTGTATGGTTTATTGTGATTAAATACGTTTTCGAAGTATTTGATTAATATTATATTTTTTATTATAAATTGTTTAGTTTTGTTAATTATATGCGTTATAATATTTATTATTAGGTTTCAGAAATATATCGGGATTTTTATTTGTGCGGAGGTTATACGCGGTTTGTTTTATAAGAATTGGATATTTTTTTCCGTAATTCCGTTTTAGTATTAATTTCATATTTTCGGTTCCGTAAAACTTTTTAATTATACTTATACCGAATTCTTTATTATTATTCAGGTATACTGTTTATATTTTTTTGCTTTTAGTCGTTTTTAAGTGTCTAGTTATCCGTATAATATATGTACATAAGTTTTGTTATATTTCTTTTTTGGTTTTAAACGAATGTTATTTTTTATAACGCGAAAAATTGTTTATAATAAAACCGAAGTAATTATTATTTTTTAATGTTAACGGGCTTTATTATACTTATGTTATATTAAATAATTTTTTTATATATTGTCTTTATTTTTAAGGGTTTATAAATATGGATTTCCGTATTTTTCTTTCGTTATATGTTATATAAGGGAATGCTTTTATTTCGTTAGGGTTTAGGTTTATCTCCGTGGACTTTTTGATACTTCAAATTAGTTGTTTTATGTTAGGGTAGTAAAGATAGCGGTATTAAAGGATAAATTCTTCTTGTTCGTCCGTTATGTAGATTCTGTTATTTTTAAAAGCGCTTATTAATATTTTAATTTAATTTACGGTCGTTGTTTTTACCGAAAACCTTTTTTAGCGCGTATTTTTATTAATAAATTTTATCGTTCGTATATTCCGGTATTTAAATAATAAGTTCCGGTTTTTTATAAAACTATAGGAAAAAGTTTTTTTAAGGTACGTTAATAGTTGTTAATTGCGACCTATTAAGGTTTATTAAAATGTTTCGATTTAGGTAATTTCCTTTTTTGTAATATATTTTTCCAGAAAATATTTTTAAGGGGAAGCCGTTAATATGCAACGTATATTTTACCGTACTTTCGTTATTTTTTTATGGGAACCTTTTAGGGGTTATTTTATTATCCTGATGGAGGTAGATACAATAGGTTTTGTACCTGTTATGATATATATATATTTGGATTTAATATTTAATATGGTATTTTTTTAAACTTTATAATATTATTCGTAATATTAACATTTACTTTTAAGTTTTAAAGTAATTTATTGTTGTTGCTTTTTATAAAAGAATGAACGTATCAAAATATAGTACTTTTTATGGCAGTTGCTTTAGGGTATTTAGCTGTTATAGTTTTAAAACATTTAGCTATTATAATTATTATAGTTACTTTTTAAATCGATATGTTAACATTATCTGTAACGGTTGCTTTAAGGTAATTAATTATTGTAGTTTTAACGCTTTTAATGTTTTTAGCCATTATAGCTAGTTCTTAACTCATTTTTTTATACCATTGCATAAGGTTTTAAAGCTGGTATTTATTAATATAGGCGTTAAATATTTCTTTATTAGAACGGTATAAGTTTTTTTAAGCCTTTAGACATAAATTACTTTTTATTTTGGCCATTATTACCGGCTTTTTAAAAGTTATTTTTTTGGTTATTATTTTTTTTTTAACGTTAACTTTGTATTCCTTTTTTTCCCTTGCTTTATTTTTTCTTTTATAGCGTCAGGTAATTTTTTGTTAAATATCCGTATTTGTTACAGTTAAAATAAAACGGATTTTTATTTTTGTTTTATACGGGTTTATTATTTTGAAAGTTATTACTATTTCCCTTAACTTTATTTTTTTATATATTATAAAACTTCCCTTTTTATTATTATTATTAATACGGTTATGAAATTCGTTATTAAAGTCGTCGGTTAGTTGCTGGAAGGAATAATCAGTTTGTTTAAGTATTAATTATATTAATTTATATTAGTTATTAACGCGGTCCTTTATAACAGTAAAGAATATCGTAATATATTTTTCGGTTCTAAGTTTTATATTATAGCTTTTTATTTCTTGCAAAAGTTTTTAAAGTTTAATGGTAAATTGTATAAAGTTTTTTTTGTCGTTTATAATTTTGTCAAATTCTTCTTAAAGGGAGTTTTGCCGGATTTTACCTATTGTTATATAGGTTTTCCGTAAAGTTCTTAATGTTTTCGTTTTTTTTAATATTCGTAATTAATTTAAGCGTCGCTTTTTTGCATATTTTGGTAATAATTTTCGTAAAACGTAATTGATTAATTTGCTTTAATTCTATGTTATTTTCGTAATTAATTTTTTCAAGTACAAGATTTAATATATTGCTTTAAAGTTTTTAATTAATTTAACTTATTAGGTAATCTTTTTCTATTTAAGGAAAAATTAAAGCGTTTTTAGCGAAATTTCGAATCGTTATTAAATTTTTCGAAATCCTTTTTCCGTTTTTCTAGGCAGATACTTAATTTACTTAAGCCGTTTAAGTTATTAAAACTGGAGAAGTTATTAGAGAAATTATGGTATCTTTTCCGTGGTTTTGGTAGGTTATTAAATAAGTTAAAAGGAAAGGATAAAGATAAAAAGTTATTTAAATTATTAGGGTTTTTGCGTATTATCTTTTTTCCTTTAAACGGTAATTTTACCTTTTTAATTTTTTTTCGGTAAGTTAAATTTTTTTTATATCGTTTTTTTATTGCGATGGGTATTGTAACGGGGATTATTTTCGAACTACCTGCCCGAATTATGGATTAAGCATTTTTAGTTATTTTTATACTTATATTTTGCGATATTTTATTTCCGAACGAATTTAAAAATATTATTATTATATCGTTTAATCGTATTATTATTTCGTCAATTTGTTAATTTTAAAACTTTATATTTTTAACTTTATTTTTAATTTTTAAATTTTTATTTTTTCGTATTTTAACGTTTTATTTAATACCGTTTATATTATTATCTAGTAACGTATAAAATTTATTTAAATTTATTTCGGTATATTATTTTAAATAAAGGTTTAAACTTATTTACTTTTAATAGTTATTATTAAGGTAATAAGTTATTTCCTATTAAAGGTAACTTTTATTTTTATTTTTATTTTTTCTTATTTTAAGATTTTTCGCTTTAAGAAATTTCCCGATTAAAAAATCCGGATTAAGAAAAAGGAAAAGAGTTATCGTTTAAATATTTCCGGTTTTTAAGAATAAAGCTATTATCGGATAGGTCGTTAATTTATTTATTAGGATATTTTTGAAGAATTTTACGTTCGTTTGCTATAGTTAATTGTTAAATTCTTTTTTAAATCGTTAATTAAACGGCCTTCTTTGAAGTTTTTTGTTTTTTTTCGTTAACTTAATTATTAGTTTGTAATTAATTATTTCGTATAACATATTATGGTTATTAATTAACTAGAAAATGTTATTATATTAACAGTTATAGTAATTAAATGCAGGAATTTGGTATAACTTTTTATATGTTCTTTAATAATGTTCTGGAAAAGGATTAATCTAGTCCGTAAGCAATCGCCCTTATATATACGATTAGGTGACAGAGGATCATTAGTGGACAAAGGCTGTCCCAGGTAGCATTCTGCTACCTGGCCCATAAAACCTGGGCCATAAAGCCTACCAGCCGGCAACACCTGAAAGCACTAATTGCCGATAGTTGGGTATATATTAATTTTTTGGGTGGTATTTTTGTTACTATTAGATATTATATTACGTTATATTTTTTTCGTATTTTTAGATTTTTTCTTTTAGATTACGTTTTTTGTTAAGTTTTTTGGTAAATAATAACTTAAAGCGTAAATTATAGATAACATTTTGTAAAGCTTTTATAACGGTTTAATATATTTATTTCTTTTGTATTTTGTGGTTATATTATTCGTAATGGTATATGGGGTTTTATTCGGAGCAAATTCTTTTTCTGGCTAGCTTTTTTTTATTATAAGGATATTGATGGTATTTTATATCGGTATTACCTTTGGTTTTTAATATTTCTTTTAGTTTAGGTTTCGAAATCGAACCTTTATTAATATATGTATGTAACCCGTTATTAGATGTACTTTTGTTATTTTTAGTATCGGGGGCAGTAGGTTTTTATATAATGGATAGCGTATAATTTCTTATATCGATCGGGCTTTCCTAGATATAAGGCTTCGTTATACTGCTGGTATTCTTTAATTTCTTCGTTTAATTTTTACTATTTTTGTCGTTATTGGTTTTTTTGGTATTAATTTCTTTTATCCTTCGTGTTCCTGTAGCTATTAAGTAATTGTTAGACCGGATATAGTAGTGTATTGTTGTATAATTGCGGCTTAAAAAAGCGCCTTAGTTTTTTGTAATCTTTTCTGTATTTTTAGGGGTAAGTTAAGGGTTTTTTATTTTAATTATGCCGAAAGTTACGGTTTTATTATTCCTGTTTTCTGGTCGTTTTTTAGGTACCGAGGTTTAACCGTTACGTTATTGTTTTTTGGATGTCTTATATTAAATTCTTATGTGGCCTATTTTGTTTTAATTGTAGCATTTAATTTGGCTTTAATTCTTTTTTTATGTATTTCTTAGTTCTATTGGTTTTGGTGCTGTTTTATAGGTAGTGGAAAGTATATTACGTTTTTGTTCTGCTTGGTTCTTGCGAACCTGGGTTTAGGAATAAATTGTTCCTGTCGTTCTTATTGTTGCTTATATTATCGATTATTAATTTTTATTATTTTTGCGATATATTTGTTTAAGGTAATACGGCGCGTTATTTTCATAATTCCGTTTTTAACGTTATTTTTTAGACTTTTATTAAAGATATTAATTAAGTTCTTATTTTTTCCGTTTATTTATTTTATTTTAAATATAAGGTTTTTAAATATTATTGCGAATTTAAACGTTAGTTCCTTTTGTTTTAGATTAAAAATTCTTTAGGTTGCGGCTTTTTTTAATCGGGTTTCCAAAATTAACCTTTAATTTTTTTTCGAAATTAATATAATAGTCGAAAAAGGTTTTGGTAACTTATTATTAATCCGATTTCCCTTTTTTTAAGTAATTCGAAAGGTAAGTTTAAATTAATTTAAGGTATTTCCTTTAAGGAACGCCGTAATCGTAAGGATTTTATCGCCCTTATTAATGATCCCTTTAAAATAATGATAAATACGTACTTAAGTAAGGAAATTTTATAGGTTATTTTTCTTATCGTAAGATTCGGGTTTTTTTAGGCTTAATCTTAATTTTGTTAACCTGGATTTATTAAATAATATTAATTTAAGCCTTAAAATAGTAAATAACCTTTTCGAATTTTTTAATTATGTTTTTGTATTATTTTATAATAGGTTCTTAAATATTATCCGATATGTTAACGATATAACTTATTATTTAAAATCTAACGGTATTATTAAAGAAAGACTTATAACGTATAATGGTTAATTAACTTAATTAATTATTACACTTAAATTATACGGTTTATGTTAATAATAATATTATAAAACTTTGAATAATAAATGTTAAATATAATTTGGGTAATTAAGTTATATGTAACGGCTAACAGACTTAACCAACTACTAAACCCTAATCGTTCGGTTTATGTTAGCAGTAATATTATGAGAATCTGAATAATAGATTAAAAATGTAAATACGTTTGGTAATAATAAATGTTAAAGGTAATCTAAGTAACTAAGTTATATTATAAACTGATGTTATCTAAATTATAAAAAAATAACGAACGTATATAAATTGCTTTTAGCTTCAGGTAGTTAAACGGCTGAAACCCTTAAGTTTGTTAAAACCTATAAGCCTATCGTAGGCTTAAAGGGCTTAAAACGTTAAAGCCTTTAAAACTTTTAAAATAATTACGTAGCCTTAAGCCTACGTCAGAAATATATCTTATATTTTCCGATCGTGTATTAACCGGCCAATCTTTTAAGTTATAATACGATTTTCTTCCTTTAAGATTTTTACCTTTAAAGATTACTTTATTTGCCGTATTTATCTGGTAAGTAACTTTCCCTTTTACATATTATTTTTAGGTCGTTTTTAGTTATTATGTTTAACCGTATTAAAAAGCAAAAATTATTTAAACGTAATAACGGTTTAATTTAATTATAACGGATTAATACCTTTAATTTTATTATATCCTTTTATGTTTCGTATTTTCGTTATAAGTCTGAACAGAAAGTTTGTAAGGTTTATTGCGCTTTTAGGAAATATTTTCGTTATATTAAATATAATAATTTTTATAATTTATTTACTCTTTTGATTTTTAAGTATTAACGATTTTTGGATGAAAAAATAAGCGTAAAAAACCTATCGTTTTGCCGCTAATAAGTTAAATCGTTTTTGAAAACAGGATAAAATTTTACGCCGTTACGGAATTAAAATATTACGTCGTAATATTTAAGATACGGAAACGATAAAAAAAGTTTAGACGATTAAAAAAAAATAGCAGCAGCTGGAAACCGAATTAACCGTTTCCGTATAAACCGTTCTTTTTGTTAATTAATTATTAATTAGAAAGTACTTAATCCTGGTACCTTCGGTATTGCTGGTAAAAGCTTTCTAATAAGCGCTAGATTTCCGTAAGGTTTTTTATAAGTTTTTATATATTTTTTAACTCCGGATAACTTTTTAATTTAATTAGGTATTATCTTTTACCGTCCTTTCTTTTAATTTTTAGCAATTTCTTAACCTTTTATATTAGTACGTTTTTTATTACCTTTTTTTTTATCCCGTATGAATTTAAATTATGTCCGGTATTAACTTTAATAAGGAGATATAAAAAACGGGGTAAATTTAATTCAAAAAGATAACTTTAATTAGTAGTTATTTTTAAAAAAAGGTTTTTAACCTTATATGGTCCAAGATATTAAAATCAAATTTTTTGTTAGGTTTTTTATTTTAGATATTTTTGGTAACTAAGTAAACCACCTTCCCTTTTTAAAAGGTTAATCCTTTTAATTCTTTTTTGTTATAATGTTTCTGTATCTAAATACGTACGAATTTAAGTTTTGGTTTTATTTTTATATGTAATTATTTAAATTATTTTAAAATAAAAATTCCTTTAATCTTATTTAAGCCTTTTTTTTGTAAATTTTAGTAAATTTTTAATATGAATTTAAAATTGATATTAATTAGTATTATTTTAATACTTTTATAATAATTTATATTATACGTTAATTAACTTATTTAGAACTTTTCGCCTAAATTATTTTCTTTATAATTAATATAATATCGTAAGTAAGCTTTAAGTATTTGGTTAATTTTTTTATTTAACCATCCGTTTATAATTTAAATTTAACTATATTATAAAACTTTACAAAGATTTTGAATTAAATATAATACCTTTATCGGAGACGATTTTTATTAAAACTTTATATATATTAATAAACTATTTAAAAACACGGATGTTAATTATTTTACGTTTATATTTTTATTAAATAATATAACATAATAAAATTTAATAAATCGATTTACGATTATAAAGATATTATCATAATATTTGCCTTTTATTAATTTTTTTTATAATGGCAATTTGGTAATAAAATTAAAAATAATTAAATTTTATAGTTATTTTACGATCGGTAATGATTATAATTTTCCGTATAATTTACAATATTGTATCTTAGTTTTGTTATATACGTCGTATTTTCGTAAAACTTTTTTTATTATTAACTTTATTTTAGGGAAGTAATATGTACGTTATAACCGTTCTAAGGTTTTATGAATTCCAGGGTATCCGTATAATTAGTATTTATAGATTTCGCGTATTAGTTTTTTTTTAATGTTCCTTTAATATTTGGATTTTGTCGGTTTTTTTCCCTTTAATAATTAATCGTTATATTATTAAAATTTTTAATATACATTAAGTATTATTTTCTTAACTATTACGATTTGCAGTGGTTTTATATTTCCTTTTTTTGTTAGATTAAATATTTAATATAAAACTTTAAAAATTTTCTTTTTTAAGTTTGGTCGTTTATTAAAATCGTTTATTTTATTATTTTATATCCTTTTTGTATAAATAATAATAAAATTAAATTCTGAAAGGTATTTTGCGTAACGGAATTATTACCCTGTTAGTTTTCGGATGGTGGTAAACCGGGCAAGGTTTTTATAACTTATATTTACCTTAATTTGATATAAGTTTCCTTTAAGAAATATTTAAATTTTTTAAAATATCTAAACGATAATTAAAAAGATTTCTTTTAAAATAAAGTAATTTAGTTTAATTCCTTTTAATTTATAAAAATAATATATAATAAGATATAAATTACCTTAATTATTTTTATATTTAATTATTACGTTTAACGTATAACCCGAAATATTAGTTTTTAATTTTACGGAACGACTTAAGTAATATATGATTAGTATTAATTCGCTAATAAGTATATTTTTAATTCTTTAAAAGGCTTTTTTTGTTTTAATTATTTATTAAAACTTAATCTTTCTCTTAATTAGATTAAATAAAAATATTACGGTTTTGTTAAAATTACGAACGAATTTCTGGTAGTAATTAGCGAATTTAAGAAAGGTTTAGATTTCGGTAACTGTAATAGGTATTTTTTGTTTTTAAACTGTTATTATTTTCTTAAAATTTATTAAGATATATCCGGGAGTAATAACGTATTTTAGGTACGGTATTTCTTGTCTATGGAATTGGTTTTTCTTGGCGTTAATTAAAAAATTAATGTTTTATAGGATTTAAAAAACTTTATAAACGTATTTTTTCTGTTTTTCTTTTCCGAATCCGAATAAATAAAAATATTATCGAGGTAATAGATAATAAAATATCGAGATATACACGTAATACGTAGGTAATTATCTTTTGGAAAATGGCGGATATATTAATAAGCTTAAAAAGTATTATTAAATATTTTTATAATCCGTATTTAATTTTAAAGGTTATTTTTATTCGTTTCTTGACGTAATATAAATTAAATTATATTCGTTTAGTAAGTTCAAGGTAATAAAGTATTTAATTCCGTAAAGGTAATATTTTATTTTAATAATTAAGGGTGAAAATGTACGATTTTTAACCGTAATATTATTTAACTGGCGGTAATTGATTATTACTCGTAACCTTTTATTCTTTTTTGGTACGAAAAATATTAAATATTTTACCGGTAATTTAAAACGTTTGCTATATTTTTTTCGTAACTTATTTCCGTAATATCTTTGTAATATATATAGCTTTTATTAATTTATCTTATATATGGGATAAACGGTAATTGTTTTATTACTTTTTAAAATTATTTCGTTATTTTATTTATTTTATTTTGGTAATTCTATTTCCATTTAATTTTTACAAAGTCGTTTATATTAATAATATTATAGTAATATTTTAAATTTCTTTTTTAGTTTTAGGGTTTAATGTTATAAATTATCGTTTATTTCGTATAACCGTATTTTAATTATAATAATAATGCGTCGTATATATTTATTTCGTTCTATTTTATATATATTATACTCCTTTAGGTAATAAAGTTTTTATCGTATTTTTATACTTATATTTGCTATCGTCATCGTTGGTTAAATGAAAAAAAAATTTTAAATCATTTTTACCGATAAAGGGTAAAAGAAATTTTACTTGGCGAGTTTTTTAATTAATCGAAGGGTTATATTAATATAATTATTTTCTGCCGGAAGTTATATTATATTTTCGTATTAAAATAATATCGAAATATATAGTTTATTTTCGTTTTTAAATATAAGTTTCGAAATAATTAGTTCTGCGGTTAACTTATTCATTATTTTAAGTAAATTTGCTACTTTTTATATATTTAATTTCGTAAGGTTCGGTTTTATTTTTCTATAATAAACGTAATTCGTTAATTATTTTTGTTTTAATATAATTCGGGTTGGTTTTATAATTTATTATAACGGTATTTTATTTTTTCTTAATTCGTATTTTAATTATAATAAGGTAATTGTTAATTTTTTTATTATCGTATACAAAACTTTTATAAGGGGTATATATTAACTTTTTTTACTTTTGCCAGGTTATGGTTTTTTTATAGGTAGCATTTATTTTTAGGCTTATTTTTAACTTTTTAATACGTTCCTGGTTTCTTTAATTAATTTTTTAAATGTTTTTAAATTATTTCTTTTGGCATTATAATTAATCTTTAAATTTAAAAAACTATACCTAAAATTCCTTTCGTCGAATATTTATTAATTTTTTAAGTAATATTTTTATTATTATTAGGCGTTATATTATGTTATATCTTCTTTGCGTTTTTAAGTTCTTTTTTTAGGTTATGTTTTTCGTTAAGTTTTTTAGTAAATAAATAATTTAAAATATAGGTTATAAAGAACTTTCCGTAAGGCTTTTATAACGGTTTAATATATATTTTCTTTTTATATTTTATGGTTATATTCTTCGTAATAGTATATAAGGTTTTATTCCGCGTAATTTTCTTTTTCTGGCTAGTTTTCTTTTTTGTTACGAAGACGTTGATAATATCTTGTATGGTTATAATATGTAGATGTTGCTATTACTTTTAATCCCTAACGTTTTTTTTAATCTAGTTTTCGTAATCGAACTTTTAATGGTATATGTATATAATTTATTATTAGATATATTTTTGTTATTTTTGATATCGGGGGTAATAAGTTTTCATATAATAAATGGCGTATAATTTCCTATATCGATCGGGTTCTTTTGGATATAGGGTTTTATCCTAATTTTGGTATTCCTTAATCTATTTATTTTATTTTTATTATTTTTGTCGCTGTTATTTTTTTTTTTTTACGTATGAGATATTAACTTTTTCGGGGTTAAATCTTTTTTATCTTTCGTATTTTTGTAGTTATTAGGTAACCGTTGGTCCGGTTATAGTAGTACGTTATCGTATAATTATAGCTTGGAAAAATATTTTAGCTTTTCGTAATCTTTTTCGTACTTTTGGGGGTAGGTTAAAGTTTTCCCTTTTTTTGATTATGCCAAAAATGTTATAGCAGGCCTAGCACCCTAGGCCTGGCATACCTTATATACCCTACCTTTTTTTTAAAACCCCTTATTACCTTTATTCCATATAATCGCCCTAGGCCCTTACCTATCGTTATGAGGGGATAAGAGTTTGTTTTGTCCTGGCCCTACCCCATAGGAATAGACTGGTTATACCTGACTTGAGCCTTACCGTAACAGAAAATTACGGCTTTATTATTTTTATTTTTTGGTCGTTTTTTAGATACCGGGGTTTAACCGTTACGTTATTTTTTAAAGGCCTTATATTAACTTTTAACACAATTTATTTTGTCGTAATTGTAATATTTAATTTATTTTTAATTCTTTTTTACGGTTTCCAGTTATATAAGTTCTGAATATATGTTATAGAACGCATTATTTTTCCGTAAGCTGTTAGGGTAGGTGAAATATTTGGTTTTATTATTATATTTTGCGTTTTTGGTTTTTTATACGTATTAGTAATTGTTAATTTTGATTATTATTGCGATACAATTAGTTAAAAATTTTGGTCGGGTTTTTTTTACAAAGGTTTTTTTTTTTTTTTTTTTAAAAAAATTTTTAAAAATTTTGGCCATTTAATATTTTTTGTTTTTAATTTATTTTCGAGGTTAATTATATAAACGTAATACTGTAATTAGATATAAACCCTTTTCAAGTTAGGTTTTTAAGTTATATTTCGGCTTTTGTTTTTTCATTTATTATGCTGAAAGTTTTCCGTAATATACTTTCGAATGTTTCGTAATTATTGTATATTATTCGTATTTTAAGTAATCGTATTTTTAGTATAAGTATACTATGCTCCCTTAAAGCTGGTTCGAATTATATGGTTGTATTTTTTTGAAATAATTAATTACGAATTAAAGAAGAAAATAGCCAAAATAAATTCAATATTAGGTAAGAAATAGTTATAGCTTAATAAAAATTTTATCGAACGGTTCGGGTTAAGGTAGTTTTAGTACCTTTCCGGATTTTCTGATAGGTATTATGTTAAGGATTGCAGTGGTCCGGGCTTACCTGACGGGTTTCTCGACTACATATACCTGCAAGCTCCTAGTAGTTTCTGACAGTTTAAAGAATCAGACTTACACCTTCACACAGTTATACGTATCCAATGCATGGCTACTCGTAACACGTAAAGAACCTTAAGTTAAACACCGTTATCTATTACCATTTATCCGTCATCTATTACATATCCCCTGGAATCCCTAACATATTAATTAAATAAGTCGATTTTTTTCCGAAAACTTTGTAACCGTTAAATTATTGCTTTTTTCCAATTTTTTCGGGTTATTTTAAATAAAGTAATAAAGCTGGCGTTATTTTGTTCGAATTAAAGGATGCGTCCGTTTATTATATTTAATTATTCGCATAATTTCTTTTTTAATAAGGTTCGGTTTTTATAGAATTTCTTTTCGTCCGAGGCCGTAATATTTTCTGGAATTATATAAGTAAAATTAATAAGTTATTTACTATTAAATATAATATCAAAAATATTATTTAATATTTAATAATATTATAAAATAAAACTTTGTAATATATAACGGTTATTTAATTTACTTAATTATTAAATTTTAATTATACGGTTTATATTAGTAATAATATTATAAAAATTTAAATAATAAATTAAAAATATATTTATATTTAATAATAATAAATATTAAAAATAATTTAAATAATTAAATTATATTATAAATTAATATTATTTAAATTATAAAAAAAATAACGAACATATATATATTATTTTTAGCTTTAGGTATTTAAACGATTTAAATTTTTAAGTTCGTTAAAATTTTTAAACTTGTTATACATTTAAGGGGCTTAAAGCGTTAAGGTTTTTAAAACCTTTAAGCCAGTTATGTAACCTTGGACTTACGTTAGAGATATGTCCCACATTTTCCGACCGTCTGCTAACCGGCCAAGCTCTCAGCTTATTACATTATATTCTAAGCTGGTACTTTTTAAATTATAAAAAAGTAATAACCGTATATATATTATTTTTAGCTCGACGTATTCGACCGGCTCGATAACCTTTTACCTACCGAACCGCCTCGAGCTTATCGAACGTTTGTACCAGCTTAACCGGCTTAATACTTACGGACTAATCGCTGAAATCGAGCCCATCGAGCAGGTTACATAACCAGGGACCTATCTGGTCTTTCCTTTTTGGACCTCCGACCGTGCCTGGCCCCGCCAAGCCTGTCGGGCCATAACATTTTATTTGTTAATTTTAATTATTTTCGTAATATAAAAAATTAAAAACTTTAACCGGTTTCTTTTAAAACCCGTTTTAAATTTTTCGTTTTAAACTTTTAAAGAACTTTATCGTTAATAACTTTTATCCCTACTTTATTTTCGAATTTTTTTAAATAAATATAATACCCTAATTACGTTCGGATCTTTTTTAACGTAAATATTTAAGTTATATTTTAACTTTTATATTTTTTTTCTTCTTAAAAATCTTTTGAAACTAATTTTTTAATTTTTAGTAATCGTTATATAGTATCTATATCTTTAATAATTATGATTTCAGTATATATATAATATAGTTTCTTAAAGTAATTTAAATTATATTTACGTTTTTAAAAAAAAAAATTATAAACTTAATTCCTACTATTAAAATTACGAATTAAACGAAGGAATAAGAAAATGAATTATATATTAAATAAAGAATACTAATAATTTAATAACGGTTTTATTTAGTAATTTAAAATTTAAAGAGTTTTAATATTCTTTTAAACCCCTTATTAAATAATACTTAAACCGAATAATCTTTTTAAAAGATTTTTTATTATATAATCTTTATAAATTAATTAAAATAAAATAATAAGGTTAGTATAATTTTACTTTTATTAAACGATATGTTAATTTATTACTTTTAATTATTAAGCTATTTCCTTTTTTATAAAATTTATATTATATTTAAAAATTATATAAGTAAGTTTAATTTAATATAATTTAAAACTGTACTATTATATATATTATTTAATTTTAATAATATTATATTATACGGTTAGTATAAATAATATTATTATAACATATAAGTAATGGATTATTAGCTTAATTTTGTTTAAAAATAATAAATTTTAAAAGGTATATAAATTATTTAATATAATTATAAGTTAATATTATTTAAATTATAAAAATTATCGAACGTATATATATCAACTAAGATCCGTTTAGATCCGTTAAATCCATCCGCATACGTACCGTATAAATAAACTGGATTTCTTTACATCCGGGGAATCCTTTCAGATCCATACCTTTTAAGCGTATAAATCCCTTTGGATCCGTTAGACTTATCCGGATTTATGTCACGTAATCCGAGGACTATATCGGGGACATCTCCTACCTTTTCCGACCGTCCACTAGAGGGCCAAGCCTTTTAGTTATAACACCTAGGCTTTATAGGCCAGGCGGTAAAATACTACCTGGGACAGCCTTTGTCTACTGAGGGTCCTTTGTTACCTAATCGCATATGTAAGGGCGATCGCCTACGGACTAGATTTGTCCTTTTTAAAACACTTAAAGAACATACGCAGAGGGTTACGCCAGATTCCTGCATTCGATTACTGTGACTGCTAGTAATTATAAGTTTAATTAAATAAAAATTCATCATCTTTAACATTTTATTATTATATATATTAAACTTTAATCTTTAATTTTTAAGAACTTTACTTTAATTAAATATAATATATATAATCTTTCTTAATTACTTATAATTAAAAAAGACCTTTAATAATATTAAAAACTAACTTATAATATTAAGATAAAAAGAAAAAATAAATTTTATTTTATAAACTTTATTTTAAATTCTCTTATTTTATTATATAATTATATTAAGTATTTATTAAACAGACATTTTTACGCTGCTTTTTAAAATTAATTAAAATTTTAATAAAAAATTAATAATATTATATTTGTTCGAAAATACTAATTTATTTTTAAGATTATTTTATTATTTTAATTTTTTATTATGTTATTTTACGTAAAACGTTCTATAGTATTATTTATAGTAATATATTTATGCTTGCTAATTTATTATTTATTATTATATGTTGCCCGTTTAGGTAGAAATCGTTATTTACTGCTAGGGTAATTTATTAAATGGGGTCCCAGGGTAATGGCCCCGTATAACGGCTAACTGGCTTAACCAACTATTAAACCCTAGTCGTACGGTTTATGTTAGCAGTAATATTATGGGAATCTAAATAATAAATTCAAAGTATAGTTACGTTTAATAATAATAAATATTAAAGATAATTTAAATAACTAAGTTATGTTATAAATTGGTATTATTTAAATTATAGGAAAATTATAAATATATATATATTATTTTTGGCTTTAGGTATTTAAGCGATTTAAATCCTTAAGTTCGTTAAAACCTTTAAACTTATCGTAAACTTAAGGGGCTTAAAGCGCCAAAATTTTTAAAACTTTAAGCTAATTACGTAACCCGGAACTTACATCGGAAATAAGTTTTAAACTTTCCGACCGTTTATTTTTAAGCCAAACCTTTAGGTTATAATACGATTTCCTTTTTCCGGGATTTTTATTTTTAAAAATTAATTTATTTATTACATTTATTTAATAAATAACTTTCCTTTTTATATATTATTTTTCGATCATTTTAATCGTTTTATTTAACCGTATTAAAAAACAGAAATAATTTAAACGTAATAATATTTTAATTTAATCGAAACGAATTAAAACCTTAAATTTTATAAATTTTTTTATATTTCGGATTTTCGTTACAAATTTAAATAAAAATTTTATAAAGTTTATTCCGATTTTGGAAAATATTTTCGTTATATCAAATATAATAGTTTTTATAATTTATTTAATCCTTTTATTTTTAAATATTAACGACTTTTAGATAAAAAAACGGTTAAAATACGAAAAAAAAATAAACGTAAAAGTTTTTTCGTTTTACCGTTAATAAATTAAACCGTTTTTAAAATAACGTAAAATTTTATACCGTTACGGAATTAAAATATTACGTCGTAATATTTAAAATACGGAAGCGATAAAAAATTTAAACGATTAAAAAAAAGTAATAATAACTAAAAACCGAACTGGTTATTTTCGCATAAACCGTTCCTTTTATTAATTAGTTATTAAATTCAAACGTACTTATTCTTAATATTTTCGGTATTACTGGTAAAAACTTTTTAACAGGCGTTAAATTTCCGTAATGTTTTCCGCAAGTTTTTATATATTTTTTAATTTTAGGCAATTTTTCCATTTCACCCAATATTATTTTTTTTCCACTTTTCCTTTTAATATTAAAATCTTTTTTAACCGTTTATATTAATACGTTTTTTATTACCTTTTTTTTATCACGTATAGATTTAAATTATGTCCGTTATTAACTTTAATATAAAAATATGGAAACCGGGATAAAGTTTAATTTTAAAAGGTAATTTTAACTAATAATTATTTTTTAAATTCTTTTTGTAACCATATATAATCCAATATATTTAAAATCGAATTTCTTTATTTAGTCGTTTGATTTGAATGTTTTTAGTAATTAAATAAACCGTTCTTTTTTAAAAAATGAATTTTTTAATTTTCTTAGTGATAATATTTTTATATCTAAATACGTACGGATTTAAACTTTATTTTTATTTTTATATATAACTATTTAAATTATTTTAAAATAAGAATTCTTTTAATATTAATTAACTTTTTTAGAAGTTTCGGTAAACTTTTGGCATAAAATTAAAGTTAGCGTTAGTTAATATTATTTTAATATTTTCATAATAATTTGTATTATATATTAATTAAGTTATTAATAACTTTTTAACTTAATTATTTTATTTATAATTAATATAATACCGTAAATAAGTTTTAAATATTTAATTAGTTTTTTTTATCTAATTATCCGTTTATAGTTTAAAAACGTTTAAAAGTTTGAAATTTAGGCCTAGCTATATTATAAAACTTTGCCAAATTTTTAAAGTGAATATAATATCTCTATCGGATACGATTTTTATCGGAAATTGATGTATATTAATAAGCTATTTAAAAAGAAATATACGTTAATTACTTTACGTTAATATTTTCGTTAAATAATAAAAAATAAGAAATTTTTATAAATTAATTTATAATTATAAAGATATTATCGTAATATATACCCGTTATTAAGTTTTTTAATAATGGTAATTTGGTAATAAAATCGAAAGGAATTAAATTTTATGGTCGTTTTATGATTAATATTAATTTTAATTCTCTGTATAATTTATAACGTCGTATTTTAATTTTATTACATAAATTATATCGTTATAAAAACTTTTTATTTATTATTTTTATTTTCGGGAAGTAATATATATGTTATAATCGTTTTAAAGTTTTATAAACTTTAAGGTATCCATATAACTAATGTTCGTATATTTCGCTTATTAACGTTTCTTAATATTTTTTTACTATTCGAATTTTATCGGGTTTTTTTTAATAATTAATTGTTATATTGTTAAACTTTTTCGTATAAACTAGGTACTATTTTTCTAATTATTACGATTTATCGTAATCTTATATATCTTTTTTTTGTCAGGTCGAATATTTGGTATAGGACCTTAACAACTTTTTTTAAGGTTTCGTCGGTTGTTAAAAGCGTTCGTTTTGTTATTTTCTAATCCTTTTTTAAGGATAAAAATAAAATCAAATTTCGAAAGGTATTTTACGTAACGAAATTATCGTTTTGTTAGTTTTCGGGTGGTAATAAACCGGGTAAAGTTTTTGTGGTTTATATATACCTTAATTTAATATAAGTTTCCTTTAAGGTAATATTTAAATTCCTTAAAAACGTTAATAATCACTAGAAACTTTTTATTTAAGATAACGTAATTTAATTTAATTCTTTTTAACTTATAGGAATAAAATATAATAAGGTATAAATTGCCTTAATTATTTTTATATCCGATTATTATACCTAACGTATAATCCGAAATATCAGTTTCTAGTTTTACGGAACGATTTAGGTCGTATATAATTAATATTAATTTATTAATAAATATATATTTAATTTTTTAAAACGTTTTTTTATTTCGGTTATTTATTAAAATTTAACTTCCTTTTTGGTTAGGTTAAATAAAGGTATCGTAATTTTATTAAAGTTACTAACAAATTTTCAGTAATAATTATAACGGCAGCCTTACGATTAAACCGTGAAACTGGCAACCGTTACATAGAGCTAACAGCTGCCACATGAACTAGCCACCTGTCACATAGAGAGTGGGGATATTTATATATCTTTATATATTTTACGGCTTTGCCTTTTTTTCCTTCTTTTCTTTAGCTTAAAATTTTCGTTTATAGCGCTAATAAACTAGCTACCATGTTATATTAAAGCTGGCCGTAATATTATTTTAAGCTTATTCTCTTTTTTGCTAGCTTAACGATTAATAAATAAGGTATTACATTTTTTTTTACGTTAAAACGTTACGACAAAAAATAACGCTTCCTAAATTAAACCCAAAATTAAAACCCAGATTAACCAGCATCAAAATTAAATATTTATTAAAAAAATTACCTATTAGCTAGTTAACATTTGGAACGATTTAGATTAATTAAAGGTAAAATCGAAAGTACGGAAAACGATAAGTATCTTAAAAAAACGGTAAAAAATGACGTACCGAAAAACGAAACCGAATTTTTAAAAATAAAAAGTTTATTAAACCAAAACCAAAACTATAATTATTTAAAAACCGATCCCGATAAATAGCTAATCAACGAAATAGCTAATGACAACCAGAACAGTTAAGGAAAACTTTAAAAATTCCGCGACGAAATCGTTCGCTTTTAAGGCGTATAAAATTATTATTCCCTTATTCCTTCCGATAACGTTAACCGTCCTTACCGGGAAAACATAATTAATAACGCTTTCGGTAATATTAATAAGTTTCGCCTTATTAATATGATAATATAACCCGTTATCCGCAAATTCGTAAAAAATAATAACGCGAATTTTAATTATAACCGAAAAAAAAATTTACGTTAACGACCGGGTTAAATTTACCGGTAACAAAACCAAATTTAACACTTAAATCCGTAAATTTAAAAATAAATTCGAAATAAACGAACCAATTTTTCGGAACGAAAAAATTTACATAATTTATTTAATAAATTTTTTTTAAAAAAGCCGAATAAGTAATTAAAATTTATTACCGATTAATTATACGACTTTTTTTATATAACCGAAATAATCCAGGTACTGAAATTATCGTATTATGATCCGAATTAAACTTCCGTTATTAAAAAAATCTTCCGTAATTTCTTTTTAAATCCGGTAAAAATTAAAATATTTACGATTTCATTTTTAAATTTAAAGTTTTTATTTAAAAGGTTAAGATTACCGAAAATAATTAAAAAAACTATTTTGTAAAAATATATTTTTTTAAAGATAATTGCGATCTTAATATTATTTACGAAAGATTTTATAATTATGTTATTATAACCGTTTATAATAACCAGTTCGTTTACGAAAAACGTTAACAAAAACGTAAGCTTTAATTATACGACTTTAATAATAATAAACCGAAAAATAAAAATAGAAAACCCCATCCGAATAATAATTCCAATAAATCGAAAATTTTAAATAATACCGGTAAGTTTTTATCGGAAATCGAAAAAAAGGTTTATTAAGAAACCGGTACGTATTTTAATTATAACAAAACGGGACATAAAGTTAACGATTATTTTAATAAAAAAATCGTTACGGTAAAAATAATAAAAAGTTCGTTTAATTCCGATAAATCGGAAAAGAAATAAAACCGTCGGAAAATTTCTTAATATTTTTTTAATAATAATAAAAATAAATAATTTCAAAAAATATAAAGTTTGTACCAAAATTACGTAAAATTAAATAAATGAAATTATTTTACGTATTATTATTATTTATAATACCGGAATATAAATCCGATTTTTCGTTAACTTTTCTTTTATTAAGTAAATAAAAAAACGATTATAAATTCGTATTATTTAATTAAAAAAATTAATTTAATTATAAAATTACCGGAAATAACCCGCCGGTTAAATAAAAACCTAAATAATTATAATATTAGAAAGTAACGGATGACGTTTTTCCGATTAAACTTTTTAAATTTTAAATACCGGATATAATACTTTTATCGCTTTTAATTAAATAAAAATATACGGTTTATTATCAAATTATAAAAATAAAAATATTATTTAATCTAACGATTTTTTAATTTTAGTTAAGTTCTTACCGGCGATTAAACTTCCAGCTTAATATTTATTAAACGGATACGTTAATTTTAAAGTGTAAAAAAACGTTAACCGTTACGATTACGTTATAAAAAAGGTTAATAAATAATATTAAATTTTCAGACATTTATAAAAAAAATCCGAAAATAACCTTATTTTAACGTCCGTATTTATTATTACGACGGATATATTAAATAAAAAAATATATTAAACGTATATAATATTAAGCCGATTATTTCGGTTATAAAAATTATTTAAAATAACTTAATTATTATTTCGTTAACGAATAAGTTAAAAACCGACCCCCGTACGGAACGATAAAATAGGTTTCCGTTACCTTAAAAAATTATTTTTTTTTAAAAATAAAAAATCGAACGTTATAACGTTAATTACTTTATAAAAATAAATAATATATAATGGCTAAAAAATTCCTTTTCCCCAAAATAAAAATTTAAAATACGTAAATCGAATCCGGAAATTTTTACCAAAACTTTTCGCTTATTTAAAAAGGTTTTTTTTTAAAAAAAAGTTAATGTTTTTTTAAACTTCCAATCTGGTTATAACGTAATTCTGGAACTTAACCGGCCGATATCCGCTTTAAAGCCTTTAATTTACCGGACGTCCGTTTAATACCTTCCGTTAAAAAATAATAAATAAATTATTAAAAATAAACTTTATTAAATTATATATACAAAAAAATACCGTTTTAATTTTATTTACCTTAAAATTATATTTATCGGAATACCGGTTTTATATCGATTACCGTTAAAAAAATTAATATTTAAAAAATTATTTTATTTTAATTTTTTTATTTAATAATATTATATAATTATCGAAACGTTAAATGTTTTATTAAAATTAATATTATCCAGATATTTTATAAATTTTGTATTATTATTAAATCGGAATATTTAATAATATTTAAAATCCGTTAAAAAACGTTTAAATAAAAAATATTTTTATTTAAATTTAAAATGAATTATATTTAATAATAATTATTTAATAATATTTAATAATATAAACTTTTCGATTATTACGTAAAGGTTTATATCGATAACATTTTAATTTATTCCGGTTTTAAAAAAAATTAAAAATATTATAAAGAAATTCTTTATCGATTATATAAAATTAATTTTTAAGAAAATATTAAAAAGTTCCGGTTTAACGTTATAAAAATAATTTATTTCGTTATTATTATGGAAATTAATATAAATATTTTTATCGATTTAATTAAAATTAAAATAATTTAAAAATAAAAATTTAAAAATTTTAATAACCGTATTATAATCCGTTTATTTATAAAACTTTATAATTATATATAAATATTTTATTATTATAAAAACGGTATAACCGAATTATTAAACCGTTTATTAAAAAATAAGTTTTTTTCGTAATAAAATCCGAATAAAAACGAATTTTTAAATAAATAAAACGGTTCGTTTACGAAGTTCTAGTTTTTATTTTTAATTTTTTAATTTAATTAACTAATTAAAATAAAAATAAACGTATTCCGTAACGTAACCGGAAATATTATTTAATAATAATAAAACGATAACAAATAAAAATTAATAAAATATTTTTCGAAAATTATAATTTTAAAAAAAAATTTATTTAAAATTAAAAATTATTTATTATAATTTAAATTTTCGAATATTATTACCTTAAATTTTAAGAATAAAAGGTTTTTATTATAACCGATTATTAAATTTTATTATATTTTATAAATAATCTTTTTTTTACGTATTAAATTTAATAAATTAATTTTTTATTTAAATTTAATATTAGTTTTTAATATTAACCTGGTAAAAAGATTTTCGTTACGGATATTTTATTATAAAAAATAATCGATTTATTTACCGTTTAAATCCGGAAAAAAAAAGGAAAAAAAAATTAAACCTTAATTTTATTAAAATAATTAATTTTTTTTTTCGTTATTATTAACGAAATACCGATTAAGGTTTAAATTAAAAATATTCCGTAAAATATTAATTTAGTTAATTTTATCCGTCGTAAAAACGGAAGGTAAAATTTAAATAAAAAAATAATAAATTAATAATATCTAAAAAAAAATTAACGGCTGTATTTTTTTCCGTATTATATTTATCCGCGAAATTTACGTATTTAAAATATTTACGTATTTTAAATAAAATAAAATAATTAAAATATTAATATAAAAATATATTTAATTAAGGCTTAAGTAAAATATCCGATAATATATCCGGAATTATTACGATTACCGTCGGAATAAAACGTTTCGAAATAAAATTCCGGAAATTTTTTTTTTCTTATTTTAAATAATATTTAAAATTACGTCGTTATCGACGGAAAAAATATACCGAAAAGTTATTACGGTTATAATTATATATAAACGTTTATCGATAAATTTAATAAAATTATAATAATTTTATTAAATAAAAAAATAAATATTATTAAAATTTTAATTAACCGATATTACCGATATTTATATCGTTTTTTTAAAATATCCGTTATTTAAATTAATGATAACATAAAATATTTTTATTTTTATTTTTAAATTAAACGAATTTACGGTTACAAAATATCGTTACGGAAACGTTTTATATTTATAAATTTAAAAAATTATTAAATTTATAAATTAAAAATTAAATTAATATTTATGTTTTTATATCGATAAATATTAAAACGATTAAAACGTATATATACTGATATTAAATTTTACGTATAATTTATTATAATATTTACCGATTAATATAATTTCGTTAAAAATTATATTATATAAAATTATCCGGAATCCGTTTTTATTAAATTTGGAAATAATAAAAGTAAAAATTTAATTAATTTAACGAATATTAATAATTATTAAATAAATTAAAAACGTTAAAACGTTTACAAAAAAGTTATATTAAAAACGTAACAACGTTAAACGGTATAAATTAATAAAAAAACGTTATTTAACCGATTTTAAAGTTAAAAATAAAGTTTAATTTCGTAAAAAAGATTTTATAACGTAAATATTAATTATCCGTTTAAATTTATAATAAATAAAATTTTTCAAAATTTTAAAAAAATATAAATATAATTTCGTTTTTAATTTATAATTAAATTATAAAATAATTAATTTATTTTATATCGATCGGTTACATAAAACCGGTAATAACTTATTATTTTAATAAATTTAAATATTACTGTTATTTAAAAAGATTTATAATAAATTAAAATTAAAAATAAAATAAATCGAATAATTAAAACTTAATGGATATTATAAAAAGTTATAATATTAAGTTAAATAAAAAAATTATAATTCCGATAAAATATAATATTCCGTAATTAATTTTAAAAACGTTCCGATCGTAATAAAACGATTTTATACGGAATATCCGGAAATATTTAAATTAGCGGTCCGTTTATAGGAATAAATATACGTAACGGTTACCGATAAGATTAACGAAAATTACCCCGATAATAATAAAGCCGTAAAAATAAATACCGGATTAATAAAAAAAAACAGTATTTATAATTAACAAATATTTACATTTTTTTTTAATTATATATAAGTTTTTAAAAAGGGGTAATATAACGGCAACTTTACGATTAAACCGTAAAATTGGCAACCGTCATATAGAGCTGACAGCTGCCACATGAACTAGCCACCTGCCACACAGAGAATGGGGATATTTGTAAATCTTTACGCATTTTACGGTTCTGCGTTTCTTTCCTTCTTTTCTTTAGCTTAAAATCTTCGTTCATAGCGCTAATAAACTAGCTACCATGCTATATCAAAGCAGGCCGTAAGAATAATTAACGAATTTAAGGAAAATTTGGATTTCGGTAACTATAATAAATATTCTTTTTTTTAAAATTGTTATTTATTTTTTAGAATATATCTTAATATGTCCAGAAGTAATTATGTATCCTAAATACGGTATTTTTTACTTGTAAAATTCGTTTTTTTCGGCGTTAATTAAAAGGTTGGCATTTTGTAAGACTTAAAGAACTTTATGAATAAATTTCTTATATTTCTTTTCCGAATTTAAGTAAATAAGAATATTATCGAGGTAGCAAATAACAAATATATTAAGGTATTTACGTAATATGTAGTTAACTATTTTTTTAGAATATTATAGGTACGTTACTAAACTTAAACGGTATTACCAGATATTCGTATAATCCGTATTTGGTTTTAAAAGTTATTTTTTATTCATTTCCTAATTTAACGCAAATTAAATTGTACCCGTTTTATAAGTTTAAGGTAATAAACTACCTGGTTTTATAAAGGCGATTTTTTATTTTAATAATTAAAGGTAAATGTATACGATCTTTAATAATGATATCATTTAATTATTGGTAATCGATTACTAATTATAATTTTCCATTTTTTTAATACGAAAAATATAAGGTATCCTGCCGGTAATTTGGAAAGTTTAATATATTTTCTACGTAATTTTTTCTTAAGGTATTTTCGTTATATATACAATTTTTATTAATTTAGGTTATATATGGGGTAAAAAGTAATTATTTTATTATCTTTTAAAATTATTTCGTAATCTTATTTATTATATTTTAATAATTTTATTTCGATTTATTTGTTAAAAAGTCGTTCGTATTTATAATATTATGGTAATATTTTAATTATTTGTTCTGGTTTTTAAGGTTCATATTATAAATTATCGTTTATTTCGTATAACCGTGTTTTAAATATAATAGTAACGTTTCGTATATATTTATTTTGCCCTTTTTTATATATATTTGGTTTTATTAAAAGGTAAGGTTTTTATCGTATCCTTATGCCTATATTTGCCGTTATTATTATCGGTTAAGTAGTAAGATTTTTTAAAAGCCTTTTTTTGTCGATAAAAGGTAAAATAAACTTTACCTGGCCAATTTTTAAATTAATTAAAGGGTTATCTTAATATAGCCATTTTCTGCCGAAAATTATATCGTAATTTCGTATTAAAATAATATCGAAATTAATAATTTATTTTCGTTTTTAAATATAATTTTAAGGTAATTAATTTCGTAATTAACCTATCCGTTATTATAAATAAATTTGGTACCTTTTATATTTTTAATCTCGTAAAATTCGGCTTTATTTTTTTATAACAAACGTAATTCGTTAATTATTTCTGGTTTAATATTATCCGGGTCGGTTCCGTACTTTATTATAACGGTATCTTATTTTTTTTCCTAATTCGTACTTTAACTATAATAAAAAAAAATTTATTATCGTATATAAAACCTTTTTAAAAAATATATACTAACTTTCTTTACATTTGCCAATTTAAGGCTTTTTTATAAATGGCATTTATTTTTCGGGTTTATTTTTAACTTTTTAATACGTTTCTAATTCTTTTCAGTTAATTCTTTGAATTTTTTTTTAGCTATCTTTCCTAGCATCGTAATTAAGCTTTAAGTTTAAGGAATTATACGTAAAATTCCTTTTGTCGAATATATATCGGTTTTTTTAGGTAATATTCTTATTATTATTAGGCGTCATATTATGCCATATCTTTTTCGCGTTTTTAGATTTTTTCCTTTAAATCGTATTTTCGCTAAGTTTTTTAATAAACGATAACCTAAAACGTAAATTATAACTAACTTTTCGTAAAGCCATTATAACGGTTTAATATATCCATTTTTTTTATGTTTTATGATTATATTAATCGTAATAATATATAAGGTTTTGTTCGGGGTAACTTTTCTTTTCTGGCCAACTTTTTAACGTTATAATAACGTCGATATTATCTTATATAGCCATAATACGTAAATATTTATACTATCTCTAATCCTTAGAATTGTTTCTAATTTATGTATAAAAATCGAATCCTTACCTATATATACGCATAATTCGTTATTAAATATATTTTGGTTATTTTTTATATCGTAACTAATAAATTTTTTTATAATAAATAACGTATAATTTCCTATATTAATTGGGCTCTTTTGGATATAACGCTTCGTTTTAACTTTAATATTTCTTAATCTATTTACTTAATTTCCATTACTTTTACCGTTATTACTTTTTTTATTACGTACGAAATATTAATTTTTTTAACGTTAATTTTTTTTATTTTTCGTATTTTTATAATTATTATATAATTATTAAGCCGGATATAACGGTACGTTATCGTATAATTACGGCTTAAGAAAATGTTTTAACCTTTTATAATCCCTTTCGTATTTTTAGAAATAAATCGGGATTTTTTTTTCTTTTAATTATGTTAAAAGTTACGGCCTTATTATTCCTATTTTTTAATCGTCCTTCGGATACCGGGATCTAACCGTTACTTTATTTTTTAAAGGCTTTATATTAACTTTTAATATCACTCATTTTATCGTAATTATAATATTTAATTTAGTTTTAATTTTTTTTATGCGATTTTTAATTCCATAAGTTCTAATACTATTCCGTAGGTAATAAAAAGTATATCATATTTTTTTATTTTAATTAGTTCCTATAAACCTAGATTTAAGAACGAATTATTTTTTTCGTTTTTATTGTCGTTTATATTATCGGTTATCGATTTTTATAATTTTTACGATATATTTATTTAAGGTAATAAGGTATGTTATTTTAATAATTTTATCCTTAATATCGTTTTTTACGCTTTTATAAAGAAATTTAATTAAATTATCTTTTTTTTTTAATTATAAAATTTTTAAATATTATTACGTATTTAAACGTTAATTTTTTTTGCTTTAAATTAAAAACTTTTTATATTATAAATTTCTTTTTCGTTTAAGTTTTTAAAATTAACTTTTAACTTTTTTTCGAAATTAATATAATATTCGAAAAACGTTTTAATAATTTGCTATTAATCCTACTTTTTATTTTTTAAGTAATTTTATAAAATAGGCTTAAATTAATTTAAGGTAATTTTTTTTTTAAATATTATAACCGTAAAGATTTTATCGGCCTTATTAATAATCTTCTCGAAATAAAAATAAATACGTACTTAAATAAAAAAAAATTATATATTATTTTTTTTTATAAAATTTAGATTTTTTAATTTTAATTTTAATTTTATTAATCCGGATAATATTAATTTAAACTTTAAAATATTAAATAATTTTTTTTAAATTTTTAATTATATTTTTATATTATTATATAATAAATTTTTAAATATCCGATATTTTAAAAATATAACGTATTATTTAAAATTTAATTATATTATTAAATAAAATTTTATAACGTATAATAATTAATTAATTTAATTAATTATTAAATTTAAATCGTACGATTTATATTAATAATAATATTAAAAAAATTTAAATAATAAATTAAAAATATAATTACGTTTAATAATAATAAATATTAAAAATAATTTAAATAAATAAATTATATTATAAATTAATATTATTTAAATTATAAAAAAAATAACGAATATATATATATTATTTTTAATTTAAAATATTTAAATAATTTAAATTTTTAAATTCGTTAAAATTTTTAAATTTATTATAAGTTTAAAAGGTTTAAAACGTTAAGGTTTTTAAAACCTTTAAGCCAGTTACATAACCCGGGACCTACGTCGGAAATAAGTTTTAAACTTTCCGACCGTTTGTTTTTGGGCCAAGCCCTCAGGTTATAACACCCCGCCGATAGCCTGTATTAGTTCCACGGGCTGTTCCGTCCGCTAGATACGGCAGCCCAACATGAATTCCTTGATTTGGATTACAAGCGGGCTTCGATATTGGGACATCGATACCATTTTCCGGAAGGTCGTTGGACAAGCAGACAAGAAAACTACAGTACCGAGCTGCTGCATTCATCATTACGCTTGCGGGGTCTCCAGTGCCATGCCGACTGATAATCACATCTTGCATCCTGCATGAATTCAGCTCGCCACAATCCGTACATGGTGTGTACGATCATAGATCCACACCCGATGCCTGACGATGCAGTCCTCTCGAAATTTGAAGTTCCCCGGGCCGCTGAGGCTTAATCGCTGCAAGCTACTGGTTTGGGTGCGCGCATGGAGAGTCGAGGCGATTCCCAGCACAACACGTACCCTTGCGTTATCCAACTACTCTGCCGTCAGACACTGACATTGCCCAAACCCAAAACACCATTTCAACTGCGTAGAGACATCACAATGAGTCCAGATCAACGCATGCGCAGGGTCATTGGCGCCGGTCTGCCAAGAACTGGAACTTCATCTCTCGGGTGGGCCTTGGAGATTCTGGGATACAAGCGTGTCCTCCACTCGCATTGCGGTAAAGTTATATCTCCGCTTGCAATCTACAGCTTGGATACTCTTTAACCTTCGACGGCTAAGCTATTGTTCTCTCGCTGATCCTCCGGCTGGAAACTAGATGGCGAGGCTGCGCTATACCGAGACCTTTACAGAGCCAAGCTTCAAAACCCAGATGCAGACGCATCCGAGCTGCAGGAGGTGTCTGGGGTCTCTCTCTCGAATCTGACGAGTTCGTGGGATGCCACGTTAGACTCTCCAACCGCTGACTTCTACCTGGAGTTGAGCCAGCTGTACCCCAAAAGCGTCGTGATATTAACCGTCCGCGACACGGAAGAACAGTGGTGGGCCTCCTGGTATCGCACCTTGGGTGTGTTCTTCGGGGTTGACTGGCAAGGAAGGCTGCTGAGACAGTTCCTCAGGGCAGATTGGGGCAGCGGTGCAAGAAATGACATGATCTTCAGTTACACCACCCTATGGCGGTCTAAGTATGGCAGCTACAGCGCAGACATTCACAGGGTACATAATCTTGAGGTTAAGAGACGAATCACCCCAGACCGACTACTCGTCTTCAATGTGAAGGAGGGATGGGCACCTCTGTGCAAATTCCTCCAGGTCGAGGTCCCATCGAGACCATTCCCTAGAAGGTAAAACCCTAATCTCCCTATGGCGATTTCTTTGGTATGTTAATTCATTTAACAGTAACGATACGAAAACGTTTAATGACAGACATCAGAAAGTACTTTGGAAGTGTGCTCAACGGTGGATATTGATATTATTTGGACCACCTATGATTTCTGTTGGTCTATATTTAATGTGGAACCCCAGATTATAAAGAACTTAATCTGCCCGGGTTTATCGCACCTTATACCGCTGACCAGGGGCAAAAGATTTACGGAATGCTCGGAATGATACCAATAAATCTAGTGCTTAAAGCTGTATAACAGCTGCTACGTTGCTCAAGCCCCGGCAACATTTTTTTCGCGAATTAAAAGCTCCGTGTTTCGAGCTTATCCACCCTAATCCCGGCCTGTTAAGTTAATTTCGGTAATGCCTTATATAAAGCTTTAATTTACTAAGCATTTTAAACGTTAAAAAGATTATTAAAATTCCCGTTTAATAGTTAAATAATAACCACATCTTAGCTTAAGTTAAGTGTTCATAATGTTACCTGTACTTGCTTCCTGTACTGTTCTCTTTTTTTAACGCGATATTTCCATCTATTTAAGATTATACAATTGCCTTCTACTTTTGTTAAGACCTCTTAAAGATTAATTTAATAACACGTTCTTTTTCACTTGCAAATGCTTTTAGTATGTCATGTCAGGGTCTCATACTAGGCCTTTACTTGAAAAGACCCATTTCATAACTAAACCACATCATGCGCGTCGGGTCCTCCTGTTGAGAATACATTTCCCTTTTCTAATTTATTATATGTACTCTCTTTCCCTGTCTTCGATCTGGATTCTGTTTGTCTCGAACTAAGCTTGACGACAACACGATCCATTCGTCGCACCGTAAGTGTTAGCTTCTAAAGCCTCCATTAAAGGGCCAAAGATATGGGAGGTACGGATAGCCTCATATATAATCGAGATCCAAGAGCCAATGGTTCTCTTGTCTCGTCCATGCAGCGTACCGCCTTGAATGGTTGGATGCTCAGCAAGTCCCAGATGAAAGGGTACACCCAAGGTCTCTCGCACAGTCTGGTACAGCACTCTGGAGCCCCTGCCCAGAAGGTCGGCTGTGTTGGGCTTGGGGACGAACACCTCGATCGTGGTCTTGTATGAATCGTTCAAAGCCTTGGCGGTTCGCGACTTCCAAAGACTCAGATCGGCCACACTGGGTTTCGCAGTTGACTCATGCCGAGTAAACGTATGCACCAGGACGTCTAAGCTCGTCTTCACCACCTCAAGACACCGCTCTTCGATTGCAAGGGTGTTCGTTTTCGGCCATGTCTCAGCTAAATTTGTACTGAGAGCGGCGTTAAGTTGGTGAGAACTCTCTTCTGACAGATAGGGAAAGGTCAGCGCCGTTGAGGTATACAGAGCCTCCGATGCGCGCTCCAGGAACCTCATATGTAGTGCGCGCAAGTCAAGGGCCTGGCAGCTCACATAGAGGTGGCAAGCACACATGATAGACAGCACTTCCACAGCGTCCATCGAGAAGCGGCTGCTGGCAAGGGCCATCGAGTTTACGGACTGGTTTTGCATCTCGGCCGCCTGAATGTGAGCGCTGACGGGATGGGCAAGGTAGGCTAGCTCCGCCATGTAAGCGGCCATGTTCGTATCAACGCCTTTCATGGTGAATGACAAGTTAGGGTCATCTGCAACGAGGTTCGTGGGTAAGCCGTTGTTCAAGTGAGGGTTGATCATTTCCGTTGTTTGTGCAAAGACCAGCTTTCCCAGCATTTGCAAGGCGGTGCGAGTCTTTTCCATTCCGGAAGTGACCGAGGCAGCTTGGAAGTTGCAGCCATAGTAGACGTCGTTTGATTCTGCGTCCACAAGCGGATTATCGCACGACGAGTTCAGCTCTGTTACCACCTGACGATGAGCCAGCAGGAGGTCCTCCAGCTGCGGCCCGATCCACTGTGGTACGCTACGCAGCGAATAGCGATCCTGAATCAACCCGGATCTGTTCCGATCTTTCGCATTTGCCATATTCTGCGCTAGACCAGACCCCTGCAGTAGATATAGGACGTTTCGGGCACATTCGATTTGACCGTCGTGCGGGCGCGCCGCACTGATGAAAGGGTGGAAGCTTTCGGAGTTGCCCAACAGAGCCTCTACAGCCATGCCAGATAATGCTTGAACCAGCACAGACAATAGGTGGGACTCATACATGACGAGGGCTGCCAGGCCTGCGGAAGATGAAGTGCCGTTGACAATACATAGACCCTCCTTTGGTCCCATGGTCCGCGCGTCCACGCCAACTGAGATAAGGGCTTCACGGGCGGACATGATCTTTGGTGGGGCGGATGCCGTATGGCACCTGACTCGGACATATACATCAGGGCTCCCTTCGATGGCGCCGGCGATGTAGGATAGCGGCATCAAGTCTCCTGATGCGGAGACAGATCCCCGCAGTGGGATGACTGGCGTGATGCCATGCTTCAAGAGGTTCAGGAGTGACATCACTACTTTCGCGGAAACAGCTGAGTGGCCACGCACAGTCGAATTGCAGCGTACCGCAATCGCTGCACGCACCCACGAGTCCGGCATGGCGTGAGATCCCACAGGACTATGTCCGCCTTGACTTCCGTGACAATCCCCGGGAGTTTTATCCGCAGTCACCAACACTCCCGCTTGGGTATGCTGGAGAAGCGCTGCTTGAAGAGAGATGAGTTGGTTAGTACGACTGTCCGCACTGCCACCAAATCCGGTGTTTACTCCTGCTTTCACAATCAGGTACGTGGAAGGTTGAAGGTCATTGTTCGACAAACCGTAAATGTAGTAGCCATTCTCGAGCTGTTCCATCAAAACCTTTACGCTCGCTTCCATCCCTTCCAACAAGGCCGGGTCGGACGAAAGCTTTGGAGTACACCCATGCCTATCATTGAGGTAAGAACGTGTGAGCTGGTGACCTTGAAAGGGTTAGGCGGGCAGAGAAAGGCTCACTGGGCCACTGCTGCAACCGCTCCTATACCGAGATTCTGGCCATCTATGACAAGTTCTTCGCCCTTCAACAGCTGGTTCACACGTTTCCAGGCTGCGAATGCTGTGGCCAGCGCTGGTGAGCCACAACTCTCTGTTTGTGCCATCTTAGGCAGCATTGGGTGGGAGAAAGCTGGAAGAGGGGTCACAACGAGAGCCAGTTTGTCAAGCTGTTGGTGATGGGAATAACTTGTATTCTTTTCCACATAGCCTCACCATCCGCGGCTTCGTCTATTCCACAAATCGACTTGAATTCTTATGTCAGTGCGAGCTTCCATTGGTTTCTTCGATGCCTCCACATCAAGATTAGTTCGGGGACAATCTCTGCTGTCACTACGCGATGAGATGCCCCTCTTACGCAGTTTTTGTCCCAATTACGGGAACGCTGGGTCCAGCACGAACCTGGGTTTTGGGTTACATTAGCCACAGTTAAGCGCTCGGCGATATTATGTCGAATAGGGTTCTGGGCGTAACGTCGTAGGCTAGGCTAATGCAGCTTCCAGGTTATGGTTTTGCTTGTGTATGAAGGATTGCGTCGTTTTCAGGTGGTGTGCGTGATTTCACATTGCATACATAGTACATGCCACCTTTCTAGCCGAAAAGCGGATGACGCCGGCTGAAGGTAATATAATACCGCATTTTCTCGATAAATTGGTCAAAAGCTAAGGCTGAACGCAGATTAGTAGGAGCACCTTATTTTAAAACGTTACAGATAACTTATACCTAGATTTATTACTACTTGAAAAAATTTAAACCTTTTTAAGATTTTCTGTAATTATAGAAATTTTTACAAAGCGGTAATATTTAAATAATCATTAAAATATAAAGCGCATTTTCCGAGTTGTATAAGCGTTAGTAATGTAATTTTTACTACTTAGTCTTAATGTTATATTTCTTAAAATTAAAGCTATATAAAGGCTAATAAAATAATCGAAAATAACTTAAATTATTTTAATTAAAATTTTAAAACATAGTTTTTAAAAAGTTTATTTTTATTTTTAAAGCTGTTTAATTTAATTTATATCAAGAATATTTTAATATACTAGCTTGTAATCGTAATATAGCCAAATTATAAAAACCAGAAATAATTTTAAAAATGTCTATATTTAATAATATTGTTAAATAAAATACTTATACGCTCTTAATATAGCTTTAAATACGTTAAAAATGATATAAATTTATTACCTATTTAAATTTATAATACGCGTTCAGATTAATTAAGTAACGAATAAAATTAAACAGTATAAAAGCTTTAAAATACGCAAAATTATAACGGCTGACTGGCTTAACCAATTATTAAACCCAAGTCGTACGGTTTATGTTGGCAGTAGTACTATAGAAATCTAAATAATAAATTAAAAGTATAATTACGTTTAATAATAATAAATATTAAAAATAATCTGGGTAATTAAGTTATATTATAAGCTAATATTATTTAAATTATAAGAAAATAACCAACGTATAAATATTATTTTTAGCTTAAGGAATTTAAGCGGTTTAAATATTGAAGTTCGTTAAAAATTTTAAGCTTATCGTAAACTTAAAAGGTTTAAAACGTTAAAGTTTTTAAAATTTTTAAACCAGTTACGTAATTTAAAATTTACGTCGGAAATAAATTGTAATTTTATCCAACTGAACGTTTATAAGTTAAGTTTTTAAATTATAATATAATTTTTGTTTCTAAAACTTTTATTTTTAAAAATTAATTTATTTATCGTATTTATTTAATAAGTAAATTTTTTTAATTTTTTTTGGATTATTTTAATCGTTATATTTAACCGTATTAAAAAATATTTTTTTTAAACGTAATAACTTTTTAATTTAGTCGAAACGGGTTAATATCCTTAATTTTACTATATTCTTTTATATTTCGTATTTTCGTTATAATTTAAATAAAGGGTTTATAAAGTTTATTCCGATTCCGGGAAATATTTTCGTTACGTCGAATATAATAATTCTTATAATTTTTTAAATTTTTTAATCTTTTAATTTTTAAAAATTAACGGTTTTTAAACGCAAAAAAACGGCTAAAGCGTAAAAAAAAATTAACGCGGAAAGTTTTTCGTTTTGTTACCAATAAGTTAGACCGTTTTTAAAAATAACGTAAGGTTTTATATCGTTACAAAATTAAAATGTTACGTTATAATATTTAAGGTACGAAAATAATAAAGGAATTTAAACGATTAAAAAGAACGTAATAATAATTAAAAACCGAACTGGCCGCTTTTGTATAAGTTATTTTTTTTATTAATTAGTTATTAGATTAAGATATATTTAATTTTAGCATTTCCGGTATTATTAAAAAAATTTAATAAACGTTAGGGTTTCGTAAGATTTTTTTTATATTTTATATATTTTTTAATTTTGGGTAATTATTTTATTTAATTAAGTATTATTTTTTGCCAGTTTTTTTTAGCATTAAGAATTTTTTTAACCTTTTATATTAGTACTTTTTTTGTTATTTTTATTTCGTTCCGTATTAATTTTAATAAAGACATATAAAAAACGGCATAAAGTTTAATTTTAAGGGGTAGTTTTAATTAGTAATAATTTTTCAAAATTCTTTTTACGACCTTATATAGTTTAATATATTTAAAATTAGGTTTTTTATGAAGTTATTTAATTTAAATATTTTTGATAATTAGGTAAATTATTTTTCTTTTTAAAAACATTAATTTTTTTATATCTGGATACGTACGAATTTAAGGTTTGTTTTTATTTTTATATATAATTATTTAAGTTATTTTTAAATACAAATAATTTTAATATTAATTAATTCTTTTTTTTATAAATTTCGGTAAGTTTTTAGCATAAAACCGAAATTAACATTGGTTAATATCGGTTTAATATTTTTATAATAATTTATATTATAAGTTAACTAAGTTATTAATAGTTTTTCGATTTAATTATTTTGTTCGTAATTAATATAATACCATAAATAGGTTTTAAATATTTAGTTTAATATTTTATTTAATTATCTGTTTATAATTTAAAGGCGGTCGAAAGTTTATATTTTAAATTTAATTATATTATAAAGCTTTATTAAAATTTTTTAAAAAAATATAATATTTTTATTACGTACGATTTATATTACAAATTTATATATATGCAAGGTTGATCTAGGTTCAAGCCTTATTTTTCAGGCTGAGCCAAACTTTCAGAAAATTATTATACATTTAATTTACACGATAAATATTATACCCAATATCTTCGAACACGATAACTGATTAATAGTTTTCACGGTTAAGATAGATTGTATACCTCAGTCCCATAGAACCTCATTCTGAAGCAGAACCTCACTCTGAAGCATAATGCGTGGTTGCCGGTAAGCTTCGACTCTGATAAACCTTATGCCAGCTGGCTGCAGTAAACCTTAAGGATAAACCTTAAAAAGTTTATATATATTAATAAAATGTTTAAAAAAGCGTACGTTAGTTGTTTTACGTCTATATTTTCGTTAAATAATTAAAAATATGAAAATTTTATAAATCGATTTACGATTACGAAAATGTTATCGTAATATATATCCGTTACTGGGTTTTTTGATAATAATAATTTGGTAATAAAATTAAAAGTGATTAAATTTTAGAGTCGTTTTGCGATTAATAATGGTTATAATTTTCCGTATAGTTTATAGCGTTATGCCTTAATTTTATTACATAGGTCGTATTTTTGTAAGATTTTTTTAATTATTAATTTTATTCCGGGAAAATACTATATTTGTTATAATTATTTTATAATTTTATAAATTTTAAGGTATCCGTATAACTGGTATTCGTATATTTCGCGTCTTAATTTTTCCTGGTACTTTTTTAATATTTTGATTTTGTTAAAATTCTTTTTTTTTAGTAATTAATCGTTATATTATTGGATTTTTTGATATAAATTAAGTATTACTTTTTTAATTATTACAGTTTGTCGTAGTTTTATATATATTTTTTATTAGGTTGAATATTTTCCCTCGAGGAGACGTAACCGTGTAGATAATTGGATAAAATGATAGATTGCTACCTTAATTCCTGTGCTTTACCCCATCCCTTTCGTAAAGCCAGCTTTTATCCACGTTAATTCTTATCGGAATTCTGCAGGTTTTTCGTAATCCGAAGCAGCCGGGCAAACTATCGTTCCTAGTCCTTTATATATTATTCCAAAATCTAAACTTCGAAATTTCTTAAACCCGTTATTATTATTATTTTCCAGTTTTTCCAATAATATTTCCATAGTACCCATATTTTTCGGCATAAGTATTATTAAGGATCGATTATTATTATTTTCGTAAATTAAATCGTATCCGAAAATTAAAAACCGAATTCGGTTTTTTTAGGATAGGTTTTTTAAATCGACGGTATTATCGATCGTTTTAATCCGTCCGGTAACTTTATAAAGGTTTTGGATTATAAATAAAACGATTTTTTAGTAAATCCTTTCGTTACGGATTACCGGTATGGTATAATTAAAATAATGCGGTATATTTAATTATTTTAATAAAAATAATTTAAAAAGTTATAGGAATAATTAAGCCGTAAAATTAGCGAAACCTCGTATAATCTTTTATGCGCACTTAAGGTTTACCTTTAAGGTTTATCGTTAAAATTTATTTTTAAAGTTTATTTTTAAAGTTTATCCTTAAGGTTTATTTTTAAGGTTTATCCTTAAGGTTTATTTTTAAGGTTTATTATAACCAGCTGGCATAAGGTTCATCAAAGTCGAAGTTTATCGGCAACTACGTATTTTGCTTTAAAGTAAGGTTTTATAGGACTAAGGTATATAATCTATCTTAACCGTAAAAACTATTAATCAGTTATCGTATTCGAAGATATTGGGTATAATATCTATCGTATGGATTATATATGTAATAATTTTCTGTATATTTGGCTCAGCCTGGAAAATAAGGTTTGAACCTATATCAACCTTGCATTAGGTTGAATATTTGCTATAGGACCTTAAGAATTTTCTTTTTTATGTTTGGTCGTTTGTTAAAAATGTTTATTTTGTTATTTTTTAACCCTTTTTTGTAAATAATAATAAAATTAAATTCCGAAAAATATTTTACGTAACGGAGTTATCGTTTTATTAACTTTCGAGTGGTAATAAACCGGGTAAGGTTTTTATAGTTTACATGTATTTTTATTTAATATAATTCTTTTTTGAGTAATATTTAAATTTTTTTTAAAAACGTTAACGATAACTAGGAATTTTTTATTTAAAACGGCGTAATTTAATTTAGTTCTTTTTAATTTATAAAAAAAAATGTAATAAAGTACAGGTTACCTTAATTATTTTTGTATCTGATTATTATGCTTAATATATAATCCGAAATATCGGTTTTTAATTTTATAAAGCGATTTAGGTTATATATAATTAATATTAGTTCGTTAGTTGTTAGATAAGTAGCAATATAACATCTTGCACTTAACACTTAGATAAGCTTATCGCAAATGATCTTTTGGCGCTATGGCTAGCTGACATTAGTAATCGTATTTTTAATTTTTTAAAAAGTTTTTTTCGTTTCGGTTATTTATTAAAATTCGGGTTTTTTTAATTAAGTTAAATAAGAATATTACGATTTTGTTAAAATTTCGAATAGATTACCGGTAATAGTTAACGAATTTAAGGAAAACCTGGATTTGGTAATTATAATAAAAACTTTTTATTTTTATATTATTATTTTTTCAAGGTTTATTTTGATTTATCCGGGAATAATTACGTATTTTAGGTACGGTATTTTTTGTTTATAGAATTTTTTTTGGGCATTAATTAAGAGATTAACGTTTTATAAGATTTAAAAAACTTTATGGACGTATTTTTTATATTTCTTTTTCAATTTGAATAAATAAAAATGCTATCGAGGTAATAAATAATAAAGATATTTAAATACTTACGTAATACGTAATTAATTATTTTTTAGAACGTCGTAAGTATATTTATAAGTTTAAAAAATATTACCAGATATTCGTATCATCCGTATTTAATTTTAAAGGTTAATTCTTTTTTTTCTTAATTTGATCCGGATTACATTATATCCGTTTCGTAGGTTTAAGGTAATAAATTATTTGGTTCCGTAAAGGCGATTTTTTATTTTAATAATTAAGGGTAAAGGTATACGATTTTTGATTATGATATTATTTATTTCCTGGTAATCGATTATTAGCCGTAATCTTTTTTTTTGGTACGAAAAATATGGGTTATTTTGCCGGTAATTTAGAACATTTGATATATTTTTTATATAGTTTATTTTCGAGGTATTTTCGTAACGTATATAATTTCTGTTAATTTAAGTTATATATAGGATAAAAGGTAATTATTTTGCCTTTTTTTAGGATTATTTCGTAATTTTATTTGTTATGTTTTGGTAACTTTATTTCGATTTATTTTTAAAAAAATTATTTATATTTATAATATTATGGTAGTATTCTTTTTAGCTTTTAGGGCTGATGTTATAAGTTGTCGTTTATTTTATTTAACCGTATTTTGGTTATAGTAATAATACGTCGTATATATTTATTTTGCCTTTTTTTCTGTATGTATTATTTTTTTTAGGTAATAAGGTTTCTGTCGTATTTTTATACCTATATTTGCCGTTATCGTCGTTAGTTAAGTAATAAGATTTTTTTTAAGTTGTTTTTATTAATAAAAGGTAAAATAAACTTTATTTAGCCAGTTTTTTAATTCATTAAGGGGTTATATTAATATAGCCATTTTTTGCCGAGGATTATATCGTAATTTCGTATTACGATAATATCGAAATTAATGGTTTATTTTCGTCCTTAAATATAAATTTTAAAATAATTAATTTCGTGGTTAATTTATTCATTATTATAGGTAAATTTGGTACTTTTTGTATTTTTAATTTCGTAAGGTTCGGTTTTATTTTTTTTTTTTTAAAAACGTAATTTGATAATTATTTTTGGTTTGATATAATTCGGGTCGGTTCCGTAGTTTATTATAACGATATACTATTTTTTTTGATTCGTATTTTGATTATAATAAAACCAATTTTTATTTTTTTATTATCGTATATAAAGCTTTTTTAAGGGGTGTATGTTAATTTTTTTTGCTTTTACCAGTTTGTAAATTTTTTTATAGGTAGTATTTTTTGGGGTTGGGGGCGGGGGGGGGGGTTTATGTCCGTAATTATTTTAATTATTTTTTTGTCGGCGTAATTAAGTTTTTAGTTCGAGAATTTTTTCCTTATGTCGTTTTATTTGATTCGTTAGGTTAGTAATTTATTTTTTGAGGGTTTCGGTTTTTTTCGACCAGTTTATTATTATGGCTTATTTTTCGTTTATTATCGTTGTTGGTTGATTTTGATACCTTTAGCGTTCCTGATATTAGGTATGGTACTGGGTTATTTTTATTAAACGTTTTCCGATTTTTTTTTTTTTTTTTAAGGTTGTCGGCGTAAGTACGTCGGAAGTGTAAGTTGTTTATTATTTCCCGTTATGCCTTTATTATTATTTGGTAGACCAATTCTTTTGCGTTTTGTAATTGTATTATTCGTAATAATATTTAGGATTTTGTTCGGGATAACTTTTTCCTTTCGGTTAGCTTTTTGACGTTATGATAACGTTAATGTTATTTTGTATGGTTATGGTACGTAAATGCCTGTATTATTTCTGGTTTTTAGGGTTGTTTCCGGTTTAGGTATGGAAGTCGAATCTTTGCTTATATATATGCGTAATCTTTTGTTAGATATATTTTTGTTATTTTTCGTATCGTAGGTAATAAGTTTTATTATAATAGATAACGTATAATTTCTTATATCGATCGGGTTTTTCTGGATATAAGGTTTCGTTTTAATTTTAGTATTTCTTAATTTATTTATTTAATATCTATTATTTTTATCGTTATTATTTCTTTTGTTACGTACGAGATATTAGGTTTTTTGGTGTTAATATTTTTTACCCGTTATGTTCTTATAGTTATTAGGTAACTGTTAGACCGGATATGGTGGTATGTTATCATATAATTGCGGCCTGGGAAAACGTTTTGGTTTTTCGTAGCCCTTTTCGTATTTTTGGGGGTAGGTTAGGGTTTTCCTTTTTTTTTAACTATACCGAAAATGATAGCTTTGTTATTTCTGTTTCTTAATTATTTTTCGGGTGCTAGGGTTTAACCGTTACGTTATTCTTTGGGGGCCTTATATTAACTTTTTATATAACTTATTTTGTCGTAATTATAACATTTAATTTAACTTTAATCTTTTTTTATGTAATCCTTAATTTTATAGGTCTTGGTACCGTTTTATAAATAGTAGAAGGTATGTTGCGTTTCCGGTTTTAGTTGGTTCCTGCGAATTTGGGTTTAGGAACGAATTGTTTTTTTCGTTTCTATTGTTATTTATTTTATCGATTATCAATTTTTATTATTTTTACGATATATTTATTTAGGGTAATAGGGCGCGTTATTTTGATAATTCTGTCCTTAATATCGTCCTTTAGGTTTTTATAAAAAATGTCGATTAGGTTATCGTTTTTTCGTTTATTTATCTTATTTTAGTTATAAAGTTTTTTAACGTTATTATATATTTGGACGTTAGTTTTATTTTATTTTAGATCGAAAATTCTTTACGTTACGGTTTTTTTTCTTTTTAAGTTTCCGAAATTAGCCTTTAGCTTTTTTTGAAAATTAATCTAATATTTAAAAAAGGTTTTAGTGGTTTGTTATTAATTTGATTTCTTTTTTTCTAGGTAGTTTTGTAAGGTCGGTTCGAATTAATTTAAGGTATCCCTTTTAAGAAACGTTACGACCGTAAGGATTTTATTAGCCTTATTAATAATTTCCTTAAAACGGAGATAAATACGTATATGGTTAAGGAAGTTTTATACGTTATCTTTTCCGTTATAGGGTTCGGGTTTTTACGATTTAATTTTGGTTTCGTTAATTTGGATTTGTTAGGTATTAATCTATTGGCGGTATGGTATATTGCTTAAAATTTAACGGTATTATTAAATAAAATTTGTAACGTATAACGGTTAATTAATTTAATTAATTATGAAACTTAAGGTAAAAACTTTATATTAATAATAATATTATGGAAATTTAAATAATAAATTAAAAATATAATTACGTTTAATAATAATAAATATTAAAAGTAATTTAAGTAATTAAGTTATATTATAAGTTAATATTATTTAGATTATAGGAAAATAACGAACGTATATATGTTACTTTTAGTTTTAGGTATTTAAGCGGCTTAAATATTTGAGCTTGTTAAAATTTTTAAGTTTATCGTAGGCTTAAGGGGCTTAAAGCGCCAAGGCCTTTAAGACCTTTAAGCCAGTTACGTAACCCAGGACCTACGTCGGAGACAAACTCCAAACTTCTCCGACCGTGCGTCTACAGGCCAAGCCTTCAGGTTATAACAAAAATCGAAAAATTGAGACTTAGAAATATTATGCAAAGTTTAACTTTGAAAAGAAATCGAATATATATAAGGTATAAGATAAAATGCGGTATTATAATAAAGGTATTTTAAGGTTAAAAAGATATAGTTTTTTATAAAGCATTATAAAATAATGCGTATAATTATGAGTATATTAAAATCCTTAAAATATTTAGTAAAGAAAATGAATAATAAGAAAATAAAAATATATAACATATATTACTTATTTAAAGAAATAAAGTTTTATTTTATTTATTATATTAATAAAAAGTAACTTGAAAAGATATACGTTAATATATATAAAAAGCGGAAATAACAGTAAAATAATTAATACGTATTAAAATTATTATTTTATAAAATTTAATAAGGATTATATATATAATAATTATAATGTTTAACCGCTTAACCAATTATTAAACCCAAGTCGTACGGTTTATGTTAGCAATTATACTATGAAAATCTAAATAATAGGTCGTACGTTTCGTTAGGTTTAAAAATAATAGATATTAAAGATAATCGGGGTAATTACGTTATAATTATAACCTGGTATTATTTAAATTATAAGAAATAACCACCGTATATATATTTCCTTATTTTTTATAATCTAATATAATTAAATTAACTATATTTAACCATTTGTTAATTAATTTAAGATAATTTAATAAACTATGTTAAATTATTTACTACCTGGTTAAAAAAGTTAAATAAACTATGTTCGATTATTATTAATTATGTAACCTTAAAATCGGATTTTTTTTTTGTAGTTTCCGATCGTTTGGAGTAATTAAGATTAGTTAGATTATAATACGACTTTTTTCCCAGAATTTTTGCTTTTAACGATATATTTATTTATTTACGTTATGTAGCAAATAACCTTTTTTTTCTTTTTCTTTTTTATATTTTAATCGTTATTATAACCAGCCGTATCCTTAAGAATTAAAAGAAAAACCAATTCAGATCCAGATTATAACATAAAGCTTTTTCGTATTATTAATTAATTTAATATAAATATAAATATGTTTCGTTATTCCGTTTATTTTCACGTGGGCAGTTTTAATTATATCGTTATAAAATAGAAAGTTCATTATAATTTTAGTAATATAAATTCGTAACTAATATCCTACGTCTTTAACAAGCAAGGTTAAATTAATAACGAAAGAAAGGATATTAATACATTTTTTTCAAGCGTCAGCCCGTTTATAATGTTTTTATAAATAGAAAAAGATTTTGCGTAAGAAGGCTGTTAAAATGGTTCGATGAAAGGTAAAGGATTTAAACGAATTAAAAAGGTAAAAGCGGGTTAAGGCTGAAATATAAACGGTTAATTAGATTAATTTTATAGTTAGTTCGTTCTAATTTAATAACGTAATCTGGAACACTACTTTTAATTTTTCTAACTTTATTAGTAAAAGTTTCTTAATAAGCGTTAAATTTCCGTAAGGACTTTTACAGAGTTTTAGGAATTTTTATTTCTGGATAATTCTTTTATTAATTAGGTATTATTTCTTACGAGGTTTTTGATATCGAGAATTCTTTTAACTTTTTATATTTATACGTTTTCCGTTACTTTTATTTTCCATTCTATATGGGTATAAATCATATTCGTTATTAATTTTAATAAAAAGATATAAAAAAACTACGAAGATTTATTTTTAACAGATAATTTTTATTAATTAATATTTCTTTAAACTTTTTCTATAACATTATACGGTGTAATTTTTTAAAGTAAAGTTTTTTATTAAGTTATTTAGTTTAAATATTTTTAATAATTAAGTAAATTATTTTTTTAATAAGAATTTTTATATTTTATTTTTATATAATATAATTACGTTTAAATATATATAAATTTCAGTTTAATCTTTATTTTTATATATAATTATATATGTTATTTTAATCTAATAATTATTTTAATGTTTGTTAATTTTTTTAAAATAAAGATTAATAAACTTTTAATATAAAATCGAAATTTTATCGTTAAGGTTTATAACGGCAGCCTTACGATCAAACCGTAAGACTGGCAACCGTCACATGGAACTGACAGCTGCCACCAGGCTAGCCACCTGCTACAGAGAAAATGGGGACATTTATAAATTTTTACGTATTTTGCAGCTTTAAGTTTCTTTCCTTCTTTTTTTTTTCAGCTTAAAATTTTCGTTTATAGCGCCAATTAACTAGTTACCATATTATATCATTACTGGCCGTAATATTATTCTAAGTTCGTTCCCTTTTTTACTAGCTTAACGATTAATAAATAAGGTATTATATTTTTTTTACGTCGATACGCAACGACGAAAAATAATACGTTTAAAACTAAAATCCAGACTAATTAATATTAAAACTAAATATTTACTAAGAAAAATTATTTATTAATTAATTAACGTTTAAAATAATTTAAATTAATTAAAAATAAAATCAAAAGTACGGAAAATAACGAATACATTAAAAAAACGGTAAAAAATAACGTACCAAAAAACGAAACCGAATTTTTAAAAATAAAAAATTTATTAAATTAAAATTATAACTATTTAAAAACCGATCCCGATAAATAACTAGCCGACGAAATAGCTAACGATAATTAAAACGTTTAAAAAAATTCCAAAAATTTCGTAATAAAATCGTTCGTTTTCGGACCGGATAAAGTTATTATTTTTTTTATTTTTTCCGATAACGTTAACCGTTTTTGTTAAAAAAATATAATTAATAACGTTTTCGGTAACGTTAATATATTTTGCCTTATTAATATAATAATATAACCCGTTTTCCGTAAATTTATAAAAAATAATAATACAAATTTTAATTATAACCGAAAAAAAAGTTTACGTTAACGATTTAAAAAAAATAATAAAAATAAAACCAAATTTAACGTTTAAATTTATAAAATTATAAATAAGTTTAAAATAAATAAATAAATTTTTTAAAACGAAAAGATTTATATAATTTATTTAATAAACTTTTTTTAAAAAAGGCCGAATAAATAATTAAAATTCGTTACCGATTAATTATAAATTTGTTTTTTACGTAACCGAAATAATTTAAATATTAAAGTTATCGTATTATAATCCGAATTAAGTTTTTATTATTAAAAAGATTTTCCGTACTTTTATTTTTAGATCCGGTAAAAATTAAAATATTTATAATTTTATTTTTAAATTTAATATTTTCGTTTAAAAAATTAAAATCGTTAAAAATAAATAAATAAATTTTTTTTTAAATTTCGATTTATATATTTTTAAAAATAATTACAATTTTAATATTATTTACGAAAAGTTTTATAACCGTATTATTACGGCCGTTTATAATAATTAATTCGTTTATAAAAAATGTTAATAAAAACGTAAACTTAAATTATACGATTTTAATAATAAACCAAAAAATAAAAATAAAAATTCTGTTCGAATAATAATTCCGGTAAACCGAAAACTTTAAATAATACCGGTAAACTTTTATCGGAAACCGAAAAAAAAGCTTATTACAAAACCGGTACGAATTTTAATTATCATAAAACGGAATATAAGGTTAATAATTATTTTAAAAAAATTTTTATTATGGTAAAAATAATAAAGAAATTATTTAATTCCGATAAATTAAAACCAAAAAATTATTAAAAGATTTTTCAATATTTTTTTTATCTAAATAATAACGGAAATAAATAATTTTAAAAAATATAAAATTTTTATTAAGATTATATAAATTTAAATAAATAAAATTAATTTACCTATTATTATTTTTTATAATATTAAAATATAAATTTAATTTTTCGTTAATATTTTTTTATTAAATAAATAAAAAAACGATTATAAATTTATATTATCCGGTGAAAAAAATTAATTTAATTATAAAATTACCGGAAATAATTTACCGGTTAAATAAAAATTTAAATAATTATAATATTCGAAATTAAGGGCCGATATTTTTCTAATTAAATTTCTTAAATTATAAATACCGGATATAATATTTTTATCGATTTTAATTAAATAAAAATATATAATTTATCATTAAATTATAAAAATAAAAATAATATTTAATTTAATAACCTTTTAATTTTAATTAAATTTTTAATCCGATATTTATTAAATAAATACGTTAATTTTAAAAATTAAAAAAACGTTAATTATTATCATTACGTTATAAAAAAACCGATAAATAATATTAAATTTTCTGATATTTATAAAAGAAATACGAAAATAATTTTATTTTCACATTTATATTTATTATTTTATTAAATATATTAAATAAATAAAAATATATTGAACGTATATAATATTAAATTAATTATTTTCGTTATAAAAATTATTTAAAATAATATAATTATTATTTCGTTAACGAATAAATTAAAAAATAATTTTCGTACGGAATAATAAATTAAATTTTCGTTATTTTAAAAGATTATTTTTTGAGAATAAAAAATCGAATATTATAACGTTAATTACTTTATAAAAATAAAAAATATATAACGGTTAAAAGATTTGCTTTTCCGAAAATAAAAACTTAAAATATATAAAATAAATCTGGAATTTTTATTAAATTTCTTTTTTTAAAAATATTTTTTTAAATTTCCGATCCGGTTATAAGGTAATTTTGGAATTTAACCGACCGATATCCGTTTTAAAATTTTTAATTTATCGGATATCCGTTTAATATTTCTTATTTAAAAAAATTAAGAAATAAATTATTAAAAATAAATTTTATTAAATTGTATATATAAAAAAATGCCGTTTTAATTTTATTTACCTTAAAACCATATTTATTAAAATACCGGTTTTATATTAATTATTATTAAAAAAATTAATATTTAAAAAATTATTTTATTTTAATTTTTTTATTTAACGGTATTATATTTAATTATTAAATATTAAACGTTTTATTAAAATTAATATTATTTAAATATTTTATAAATTTCGTATTGTTATTAAATCGAAATATTTAATAATATTTAAAATTTATTAAAAAATATTTTTATTTAAATTTAAAATAAGTTTTATTTAATAATAATCGTTTATTAATATTTAATTACACGAATTTGTCGATTATTACGTAAATATTTATATTAATAATATTTTAATTTATTCCGGCCTTAAAAAAAATATTAAAAATATTATAAAAAAATTATTTACCGGTTATATAAAATTAAAATAATTTAAAAATAAAAATTTAAAACTATTAATAACCGTACCGTAATCCGTTTATTTATAAAATTTTATAATTACGTACGAATATTTTATTATTATAAAAATAGTATACCCGAATTATTAAATTATTTATTAAAAAAAGGTTTTTCGTAATAAAATCCGAATAAAAATAAATTTTTGAAAAAATAAAATGGTTTATTTACGAAATTTTTATTTTTATTTTTTTCGATTTAATTAATTAATTAAAATGAAAATAAACGTATTTTATAATGTAACCGGAAATATTATTTAATAATAATAAAATAATAACGAATAAAAATTAATAAAATATTTTTCGAAAATTATAATTTTAATAAAAAAACGTATTTTACTTAAAACTAAAAATTATTTATTATAATTTAAACCTTTAAATATTATTATTTTAAATTTTAAAATAAAATCTTTTTATTATAATCGATTATTAAATTTTATTATATTATAGGAATAAATATATATTTTTTTATATATTAATTCCGATAAATTAATTTTTTTTAATTTTAATATTATTTTTTAATATTAACTTAATAAAAAAATATTGTTATAAATATTTTATTATATAAAACGGTCGATTTATTTATAATTAAAACCCAAAAAAAAGAAAAAATTAAATTTTAATTTTATTAAAATAATTAAATTTTTTTTTATTATTATTAACGAAATACCGATTAAAGTACGAATCGAAAATAATCCGTAAAATATTAATTTATTTAATTTTATTTATTACGAAAACGAAATATAAAATTTAAGTAAAAAAATTAATAAATTAACGGTATCCGAAAAAATAACCGATAGCCGTATTTTTGTCCGTATAATATTTATTTACGAAATTTACGTATTAAAAATATTCGTATATTTTAATTAAAATAAAATAATTAAAATAATAATACGGAAATATATTTAATTTTAATTTAAATAAAATATTTAATAATATATCTGGAATTATTACGATTACCGTTAAAATAAAACGTTTCGAAATAAAATTCCGGAATTTTTTTTTTTTAAAATAATATTTAAAATTACGTTATTATCGACGGAAAAAATATGCCGAAAAACCGTTACGGTTATAATTATATATAAACGTTTATTAATAAATTTAATAAAATTATAATAATGTTATTAAATAAAAAAATTAATACCGTTAAAATTTTAATTAATTAATATTACCGATAGTTATATCGTTTTTGTAAAATATACGTTATTTAAATTAACGATAATATAAAATAATTTATTTTTTAATTTTTAATTAAATTAAACGAATTTACCGATATAAAATATTATTATAAAAATGTTTTATATTTATAAATTTAAAAAATATTAAATATATAAATTAAAAACTAAATTAACGTTTACGTTTTTATATTAATAAATATTAAAACGATTAAAACGTATATATACCAGCATTAAATTTTGTATATAATTTATTATAATATTTATCGATTAATATAATTCCGTTAAAAATTATATTAAATAAAAAAATCCGGAATCGGTTATCGTTAAATTTAAATACCGTAAAAATAAAAACCAAATTAATTTAACGGATATTAATAATTATTAACCGAATTAAAAACGTTTAAACGTTTATAAAAAAAATTATATTAAAAACGTAAAAATATTAAATAATATAAATTAATAAAAAACGTTATTTAACTGATTTTAAAATTAATAATAAAATTTTCTTTGGTAAAAGAAATTTCGTAACGTAAATATTAATTATTTGCTTAAATTTATAATAAATAAAAATTTTTAAAACTTTAAAAAAATACGGATATAATTTCGTTTTTAATTTATTATTAAATTATAAAATAATTTAGTTATTTTATACCAACCGGTTATATAAAATCGATAACGATTTATTATTTTAATAAATTTAAATATTATTATTATTTAAAAAAATTAATAATAAATTAAAATTCGTAATAAAATTAATCGAATAATTAAAATTTAATAAACGTTATAAAAAATTATAATTCCGATAAAATATAATATTCCGTAATTAATTTTAAAAACGTTCCGATTATAATAAAACGATTTTATACGGAATATTTTAAAATACTTAAATTATCGGTCTGCTTATAAAAATAAATTTACGTAATAATTACCGATAAAATTAACGAAAGTTATGCCGATAATAATAAGGCCGTAAAAGTAAAAACTGTATTAATAAAGAAAAAACGGTATTTATAATTAATAAAAATTCGCATTTTTTTTTAATCGTATATAAATTTTTAAGAAAGGGTAATATAACGGTAACCTTACGATTAAACTATAAGATTGGTAACCGTTATATAAAGCTAACAGCTGTTACCAGGTTAGCCACCTGCCATATAAAGAGTGGGGATATTTGTAAATCTTTACGTATTTTACGGTTTTGCGTTTTTTTCCTTTTTTTCTTTTTCTTCAGCTTAGAATTTTCGTTTATAGCGCCAATTAACTAGCTACTATGTTATATCATTGCTGGCCGTAATAAGGTTTATCCTTAAGGTTTACTGCGACCCTGCCGAACCAGCCAGCGGGTATAAGGTTTATTAGGGTCGAAACTTATCGGTAACTACGTATTAGTTTGCTTTAAAGTGAGGTTCTGTTTTAAAGTAAGGTTCTGCTTCAGAGTGAGGTTCTACTTTAAAGTGAGGTTCTGCTTCAAAGTAAGGTTCTGCTTTAGAGTAAGGTTCTGCTTTAAAGTAAGGTTCTGCTTTAAAGTGAGGTTCTGCTTCAGAATAAGGTTCTACTTTAGAGTAAGGTTTTGCTTTAATGTAAGGTTTTATAGAATTAAGGTATATATTTTATCTTAGTTATGAAAATTATTAATTTATTATCGTATTCGAAAAAATTAAGTATATTATTTATTATATAAATTATATATATAATAATTTAATATATATTTAGCTTAGCCTGAAAAATAAGGCTTAAACTTAAATTAACCTTATATAAAATCGAAATTAGCATTAAGTAATATTATTTTAATATTTTGTAAATAATTTATATTTTAAGTTAATTAAGTTACCAGTAATCTTTTCCCTTTATTTTGTTAAATTAATATAATACTGTAAGTAAGTTTTAAATATTTGGTTAATTCTTTTATTTAACCATTCGTTTACGATTTAAAAATGTTCGAAAATTTAAGGTTTAAATAAATTGTTAAAATAAATATAATATCTTTATTAAATATAATCTTTACTAAAAACCTTTATAAGTTAATTATTATACGTTTATAATTTCGTTTAATAATAATAAAAACGGGGAAATTTTACAAATCGATCGATATTTATAAAGATATTATCGTATTTTCCGCCCGTTATTAAGATTTTTAATAAAGGTATTTTAATAATAAAGTTTAAAATAATTAAAATTTAAGATCGTTTTATAAATGGTAATAGTTATAACTTTTCAAGTGGTTTATGGCATTATATTTTAACTTTATTATATAAATTACATTCTTAAAGATTTCTTTTTTCTTAGGTTCATTTTAAGAAAATAATATATACATTATAACCCTTTTATAATTTATAACTTTTAAGGTATTTATAAAGTTAATATTTATATATTTTATATATTAATCTTTTTTATATTCCCTTAATATTTAGCTTTTAATTCTTTTTAGGATAATTAGTTATTATATTATTAAAGTCTTAAGTATAGGTTAAGTATTGTTCTTTTAATTACCGTAATTTGTCGTAATTTTATATATCCTTTTTCCGTTAAGTTTAATATTTTGCTATAAGATTTTAAAAATCCTTTTTACGTTTAATTATGTATTAAATGTATTTATTCTGCCGTTTTTTAATTTTCTTATACATAATAACGAGGTTAAATATTAAAGGTACTCCGGATAATAAAGTTATTATTTTATTAGTTTTCGGGTAATAATAAAATAAGTAAGACTTTTATAATTTATATATATATTAACTTAATCTAAGTTTCCTGTAAAATTAATATCTCAGTTTTTTAAAAGCATTAATAATGGTTTTAAATTTTCTATTTATAATAATGTAATTTAATTTAATTCTTTTAATTTATAAAAGTAAATAGTAATAAATCATAACTTACTTTAATTTTTCCAGTATCTGTTTATTACGTTTAATATATAATCCGAAATATTAGTTTTTAAACTTACGGGTACTTTAGATCGCATATAATTAATATTAATTTATTAACAATTACGTTTTTAATCCTTTAAAAACTTTTTTTTAATTTTAATATTTAATAAAATTTAGGTTCGTTTTAATTAAGTTAAATAAAGATATCGTGATTTTGTTAAAATTACGAACAAATTTCTGATACTAATTAACGAATTTAAGGAATCTTTAAATTTCGATAAATATAATAAATATCTTTCCTTTTTAAATTATTATTATTATTCTTAAGTTTATTTTAATATATCTGGAAGTAATAATGCATTTTAGATCTAATATTTTTGGCTTATAAAATGTGTTTCCTTTTAACGTTCATTAAGAAATTAACGTTTTATATAGTTTAAAAATTATTTTTAAAGTATTTATTATATTTTCTTTTTAAATTTAGATAATAACAATTGTATTAAGTTAGTAAATATTAATAATAGTAAGATATTTACGTAATATATCGTTAATTATTTTTATTCGTTTCCGGGTTTAACGTAAATTAAATTACACCGGTTTCGTAAATTTAAGATAATAAATTATTTAATTCTATAAAAGCGATTTTATATTTTATTTAATAAATGTAAAGGGATAAGATTTTTAACCATAATATTGTTTAGTTATCAGTAATCTATTCGTAATTATAATTTTTCATTTTCTTTTAAAATAAAAATTATAAGATAACTTATTAATAACTTTAACCGTTTAATATATCTTTTCCGTAATTTGCCCTTAAAATACTTTCGTAATACCTATAATATATGCTCATTTAGGTTGTATTTAAGGCAAAAGATAATTATTTTACCGTTTAATAATATAATTTAGCTATTTTATATATTATATTTTAATATTCTTATTTTCATTTATTTATTAAATAATGGTTTATATTTATGATATTATGAAAATATTTAAATTCTATTTGGGTTTCAGACTTACTATTATAAGTTATAATTTTAAAACTCGTATAATTATGCTTTAATTATAGCTATAATGCGTTATATATATTATGTTCTTTTATTTATACTTATTATCATTATTAATTAGTTAATAAAACTTTTTAAACCGTTTTTATACATCTAATATAAAGTAAAATCTATATAACTACTCTTATAATTCATTTAAAGGTTATATTAATATAACTGTTTTTTACAGAAAATTATATTTTAATCCCGTATTAAATTAATGTTAAAGTTAAAAGTTTATGTTCGCCCTGAAATATAAGTTTCGAGGTAATTAATCGGCTATTAACTTATTTATTATTATAAGTTAATATGATCTTTTTTATATTTTTAACTTCGTAAGATTCGGTTTTATTCTTATAAGATAACCGCAACTCGTTAATTATTTTAGGTTTAATATAATCCGGATTAGTTCCGTAGTTTATTGTCGCAGTATATTAATTATTCTAAATTCGTATTCTGATTATTTTAAAAGGAATTCTTATTCTTTTAATTATTTTATATAACCTTTTTTAAAAGATATATATTAATCTTGTTTATTTCTATTATTTTATAACCTTCTTGTAAGTAATATTTATCATTTAAATCTTACTTCAACCTTTTAATACGTTCTTATTTATTTCGATTAATTATTTATATTTGCTTTAATTATCTTTCTTAACATCGTAAATACATTTTAAACTTCAGAGATTATAAACGTAAATTCTTTATTAAATATATTCATAATCCTTAAGGTAGCATTTATATTAATACTGGGCGTTATATTATGTTATACTTTCTTTTTATTTCCGAATTTCCTTTTATAAGTTATATCTTTTATTAAAATTTTTAATAAACGGGACCCTAAGTTATAGCTTATTAATAACCTTTTATAATGTTTTTATAACAGTTTAGTATAATTATTCTTCTTATATTTTATAGCCGTATTATTCGTAATAGTATATAAGTCTTTGATTTTGGCAACTGTTTTCCTTTAGCTAGCTTTTTATTATTATTAGAATGTCGATGGTATTTTATATAGCTATGGTACGTAACTATCGATACCATTTTTAATTTTTTTTACCTTTTCCGGTCTGGTTCAGAAAATCGAATCTTTAATAATAAATATGGGTAATTCGTCGCGGGGATATATTTTTGTTGTTATTAATATTAGAAGTAATAGGCTTTCTTATAATAAATCGCGTATAGTTCGTTATATTTTTCAGGTCTTTTTAAATATTAAGCTTCGTTTTCACCTTAATTCTTTTCAATTTATTTACTTATTTTTTCATTATTTTTATCGTTATTATTTTCTTTATCATATGTAAAGTAATAATCGTTTTCCCGCTAAACCGTTATATTTATTATCTCTTGATATTATTAAGTAACCGCTATCTTAATTATAGCGGTATGCCTTCTTCTAACAATCGTTTGGAATAATATTTTAGTTTTTTATAATCTTTTTTTAACTTTTCGAATTACGTTAAAACTTTCCCTATTTTTAATTATATTAAAGATTACGGCCTTATTATTTCCCTTACGGTTCTTTAATTATCTTTCTTATACCGGCTTTAACTATTACGTTATCTCTTAAAAGTTTTGTACTAACTTTAAAATAACTTATTTTATTCTGGTTATAATATATAATTTGCTTTCCACTTTCTTTTGCATAACTTTATTTATATAAAATTTAATTACGTACCGTAAAACGTATTACCTTCTAACGAAATATAAATGTTAACAAAATACTTAGGTTTATTATTCTAATACTTAACATTTTTAGTTTTTTATATATTACTTTTAACTTAAGGTACTTAAGTAACATAAACCCGTAAGTTTATTAAGATCCTTAAGCTTTATCGTAAGCTTAAAGGGCTTAAAGCATTAAGTCTTTAAAGACCTTTAAGCCAGTTATGTAACTTGCGATACATATTAAAAATGTGCTTTATATTTTCCGACCGTCCTTTAACCGGCTTAACCTTTAGATTATAATACGATCTCCCTTTTCTAGGATTTTCACCCTTAAAGATTAACTTATTTATCCTTCCTTATTTCATAAGTAATTTCCCCTTTTATAAATTATCTTTTAATTATTTTAATCGTTATATTTAACCGTATTAAAAATTAAAGATTTTGTAAGCGTAATAAAAGTTTAATTTAATCGCACGAACTTCTCAGTTTTCGTTTTATTATTTTTTTTTATGTTTTATATTTCCGTTTTAAATTTCAAAGAAAAGTTTATAAGGTTTACTTTATCTTCAAAAAAATATTTTCCTTATATTAAATATAATAGTTTATACGATTTATTTAGTTCTTTTTTATTATATATTAAAGACTTCTGTACGAGAAATAACTATTAAAGCGTAAAGAAAAATAGTTGCGAAAAGCTTTTCTTTTTGGTAATAATAAGATTAATCGTTTTTAGAAATAGTATAAAATTTTACGTCGTTATAGAATTAAAATATTACGTTGAAGTAATTAAGGTACGGAAGTGATAGATAAATTTAAACGTTTAAAAAGAACGAATTAATAACTGAAGACCGAATTGGTTGCGATTATAAAAACCTTTTTTTTTGGTTAATTAATTTATTACCGGGGTAACTGGCTATGCGTCGATGGGTGATATAGACTGCAATATATTTAATCTGGACGGCTCCGTCGTTATTAGTAAAAACCTTTTAAGAAACGTTAGGTTTTCGTAAAGTTTTTTATAAGTTTCCAGATATTTTCTAACTTTAAGTAATCCTTTTATTTAATCAGGTACTACCTTTTACCGTTTTGTTTAATATCAAAAACCTTAACATTTTATAATGATATACTTTTCGGAACCTTTTTTCGATTCCGTATAAATTTAGATTATATCTATTATTAACTTTATTAAAGAATATGAAAATATGATAAAGTTTAATTTTAAAAGATAATTTTAATTAATAATTTTTTTAAGCTTTTTTAATAACCTTATAGAATATAATGTACTTAGGATCGAATTCCTTTTTAAATTATTTAATTTAAATACTTTTGTAATTAAGTTAACTTCTTATTTCTTAAAACGTAAAATTTTTAACCTTTTTTAAATCTAATAATTTTATATATAAATACGTGTAAATTTAAAGTCCGATTTTATATTTATATTAAATTATGAAACTGTTTTAAAAATAAGCTATATTTTAATATTAACTTATATATTTTATAAGTTGCGATAAAATTTTACTATAAAACCGAAACTAACGTTAAGTATTATTAATAACCTTTTAACCTAATTATTTTATTCGTAATTAATATAATACCAGAAGTAGATTATAAATATTTTATTAATTTCTTTAATATAATTATCTGTTTATAGTTTAAAGGTGTTTAAAAGCTTATTTATATCAATAAGGCATTTAAAGGAAATATATACCTGTTATTTTATGTCTATCTTTTTTACTAAATGGTAAAAAATAAAAAGATGTTATAAATCGGCCAACGATTTTAAAAATATTATTATAATATACGTCCGTTATTAGGTCTTTTAAAAATAATAGTTTAATAATAAAATCGAAAATAATTAACCTTTAAGGTCGTTCTGAGATTAGTAATAGTTATAACTTTCTGTATATTTTATGGTATCGTGTTTTAATTTTACTATATTGGTTACATTTTTATAACATCGTTTTTATTATTAACTTTATTTTTAAAAAGTAATATATACGTTATAATCGTTTTATAGTTTTGTAAATTTTCAGATGTTTATATAGCTGGTATTTATATATTTTACGTACTCATTTCTTGCTACTTTTTTATGACTTAGGTTTTATTTAAAAAAAATTTAGGTAGCTGATTGTTATACTAATAGACTTTCTGATATAAATCGGATGTTAGTTTTTATCATAGTTTGTCGTAATTTTATATATCTTTTTTTATCAAGTCGAACATTTAATATACAGTTTTAAGAACTTTTTCCTTTAAATGTAAAAGTTTATTAAAAATATTAATTTTGCCATTTTTTAAAAACTTTCTATAAATAATGATGAAATTAAATTTCGGAAGGTATTCCGTATAACGGAATTATCGTTTTGTTAATTATTAGATGGTAATAAACCGGATAGGGTCTTTATAATTTATATATATCTTAACTTAATATAGGTTTCTTTTAAAGTTATGTTAAAAAGTTTTAATGGCGTTAATAATAATTAAAAATGAATTTAAGCTAGTATAATTTAATTTAACCTTTTTTAATTTAAAAGAATAAAAGGTAATAAGGTATAAGTTATTTTAATAATTTCGGTATCCGATTATTATATTTAATGCATAATCCAAAGTATTAGTTATTAGTTTTACGAAGCTATTTGGGTCGTATATAATTAATACTGGTTCATTAGTAATTACGTACCTAATTTTATTTGGAAAAATATTGTTTCAGTTATTTATTTAAATTCGACCTTTCTTTTAGTTAAGTTGGATGAAAGTATCGTAATTTTGCTAAAGTTGCGAACAAACTTCCAGTAGTAATTAGCGGACTTAAGGAAGGCCTGGGTTTCGGTAATTATAGTAATAACCTTTTATGTTAAAATTATTTTTATTTTCTTTAAGTTTATTTTAATATATCTCAAGGTAGTAATAGGTATTAAATACGGTACTTTTTATTTATAAAATTCGTTCTTTTCGACGTTGCTTAAAAAATTAACGTTTTATAAAGTTAAAAAACTTAATAACCGTATTCTGCATATTTTTTTAGAATATAAATAAATGATAATAGTATTTAGCTAATAGATGATAAAAGTATTAAACTATTTGCGTAATACGTGATTAATTACGTTTTAAAACGTTACAAATATGTAAATAAGTATAAAAGGTACTATTAAATATATGTATAATCCGGTTTTAATTTTAAAATTATTTTTCATTCGGTTCCGGGTTTGATACGAATTAAATTATATTAATTTCAGAAATTTAACGTAATAAATAATTTAATTCCATAAAAGAAACTTTATTTTCAGTAGGGAAGTATAAATATATACCACCCTTATCCGTAGGAATATTTAATTATCGGTAATTAATTATTAATCGTAAATTTTATTTTCTTTTAAAAACGAAAAATATAAGGTAATTTGTTAATATTTTAAAATATTTAAAAACTTTTTACGTTACTTACTTTTGAAATATTTTCGTAATGCGTAAAAAAAACTTTCGTTTACGTTATATATAACATAAAAAGGTAATCGTTTTATTATTTCTTTAAATTTTTTAGTTATTTTATTTATTTTATTTTGGTTAACTTTTCTTAAATAATCGTTTGTATTTATAATATTATGGCAATATTTTAGCCCTTTTCTTAAGTTTTCAAAGTTGGTATTATAAGTTGTTATTTATTTCGCATAATCGTACTTTAATAGTAATGATAACGCGTCGTATATATTTTTTCGAGTTTCTTTTTCTTTTTTATCGCATTTTTTAAGTATTAAAACTTTTATTATGTTTTAATACTTATACTTATTATCGTCGTTATTAATTAAATATTAATAAAGGAATTTAAATCGTTTTAATTAATAAATAATAAAGTAAATCTTTTTTAATTAGGTTTTTTAATTGATTAAAATATGGCACTAATATAATTATTTCTGCCGAAAACTATACCATAATTTCGTATTAAAATAGTATCGATATTAATAATTTATTTTCGTTATTAATTATAAGTTTCAAAATAATTAATTCCGCGATTAACTTATCCGTTATTATACGTAAATTTTATTCTTTTTATATTTTTAATTCTCTTTCGAAGAAACATAACCGTATAAACAAAATTAGATAAAATAATAAATTGCTACCTTAATTCCTATACTTTATTAAAACCTATCCCTTTTCGCAACTTCTATCTACGTCGATTTTTGTTGGAATTTTAAAAGTTTTTCGCAATCTGGAGCAACCGGGCAAACCATCGTTCGTAATCTTACAGTTTACATTTTTTTTAAATTTAAACTTCGAAATTTTTAAACCTGTTATTAGTATTCTTTCCAGTGTTTTTTTTAAAATTATATTTTTATAATATTTTTATTTTTTAGCATAAATATTATTAAAAATTAATTATTATTATTTGCGTTGGATTGTAAATGAGACGATTTCTTGGTAAATCCTTTCGTTGCGGATTACCGGTATGGTATAGTTGGAATGGCGCGGCATGTTCAGCTGTCTTGATGAAGCTGTGGGAAT